>SJYQ01005248.1:171142-307413 GCA_006410935.1 Redunca redunca
TGGCAGAAAGTGAAGAGGAGCTAAAAAGCCTCTTGATGAAAGTGAAAGAGGAGAGTGAAAAAGTTGGCTTAAAGCTCAACATTCAGAAAACAAAGATCATGGCATCCGGTCCCATCACTCCATGGGAAATAGATGGGGAACCAGTGTCAGACTTTATTTTGGGGGGCTCCAAAATCACTGCAGATGGTGATTGCAGCCATGAAATTAAAAGACACTTACTCCTTGGAAGAAAAGTTATGACCAGCCTAGATAGTATATTCAAAAGCAGAGACATTACTTTGCCAACAAAGGTCCATCTAGTCAAGGCTATGGTTTTTCCAGTGGTCATGTATGGATGTGAGAGTTGGACTGTGAAGAAGGCCTGAGCACCAAAGAATTGATGCTTTTGAGCTGTGGTGTTGGAGAAGACTCCTGAGAGTTCCTTGGACTGCAAGGAGATCCAACCAGTCCATTCTGAAGGAGATCAATCCTGGGATTTCTTTGGAGGGAATGATGCTAAAGCTGAAACTCCAGTACTTTGGCCACCTCATGAGAAGAGTTGACTCATTGGAAAAGACTTTGATGCTGGGAGGGATTGGGGGCAGGAGGAGTAGGGGATGACAGAGGATGAGATGGCTGGATGGCATCACTGATTCAACGGACGCGAGTCTGGGTGAACTCCAGGAGTTGGAGATAGACGGGGAGGCCTGGCATGCTGCGATTCATGGGGTCGCAAAGAGTCGGACACGACTGAGCGACTGAACTGAACTGAACTGAAGATTGCTTTGGGACATAAGCAAGATATTGGGGCTTCCTTGGTGGCTCAGATGGTGAAGAATCTGCTGTAACGTGGGAGACCTGGGTTTGATCCCTGGGCTTGAAATATCCACTGGAGAAGGCAATGGCTACCCACTCCAGTATTCTTACCTGGAGAATTCCATGAGCAGAGAACCCTGATGGGCTACAGTCCATGAGATTGCGAACAGTTAGACATGGCACAGTGACTAAAACGTGCACACATGTGCATGCATGCGCATGTACAGACACACACACACATACAGGATTGATTCCTCTGTACATGGCCAAGGGGAAGGGGCTAATTCCTCTGTTTATGGGTGGAGATGAAGGCATATGAATTGGGCAGTAGAATTCTCCTCCAGAAATTTAATCTTATTGGAGGGTGCATGCTAAGTCACTTTAGTTGTGTCTGACTCTTTGTGACCCTATGGACTGTAGCCCACCAGGCTTCTCTGTCCATGGGATTCTCTAGGCAAGAATACTGGAGTGGGTTGCCATGTCCTTTCCCAGGGAATCATCCTAACCCAGGGATTGAATAGGAGTCTCTTAAGTCTCCTCTCTTGGCAGGTGAGTTCTTTACCACTAGAGCCACCTGGGAAGCCCTAATTGGGGTGGGGGGTGGGTAGTGATCAGAAATGTTTTGTGGAACTTCTTAAGTGCCAGTTGGCACATGGGACATTACTGACTCAAAGAAATTATATGTCCTAAAAATGGTCTATTGAATCTAAGTTAATTTTTGGTAAAGTAACTGCTAAGGTCAACATTGTTTATATAGGACAATGACTCTGAATTTTTAAGAACTCAATTAGATGGAAGCTTATGAGAATAATGATCACCTAGGCTTGTTTTGGTCTGTTAGTCTTTATTTTATAATTATTCACTGTGATGACTGAAGTCAGTTGACTGTTCTCAAATAAGATTTTAATTAAATTGATAAATCCTTAGGAAAAGAAAATATCCTTGAAATGCTTATAGTTACCCCTGAGGTTTTCCTCTATCAAAAGTCTAGCAATAAATGTAGTTTTAAAATAGCTCAGTTTTTTTGTGTGTGTTGCTCTAAGACCATCCAAGCAAATTTATGATCTCAACTGTGATAAGTAATTGGTATCTGACTTTTGCTCCCATTCTATAAAACTACAAAACTTGTAGAAATTGTAAAATCACTGTTTTCAGTGATAGGGAAGAAGCCAAAGCAGAGCCCCAATCCTTGGTTCACCTCACCAGGTGAGTCCCACATACATAAAGACTCTTCCCCTAGAGACAATTTCTAGGCTGTGGTATAGGGAAATGGAGCCCAAACAGTGAGTATTAGATGAAAGGTCAAGTACATTAAAAGCATATTCTGTAAAAATATATGCCCTTCAACTCATATAATTCAATACCAAAAACCAAAACAATCTCATTAAAAGTGAGCAGAGGATTTGAATATTTTGTTTCAAAGAAGATACACATATGGCCAACAGGTACATGAAAAGGTTCTCAACTTCACTAATATTTTTCTTTTTTTAATTTATTTTAATTGGAGACTAATTACTTTTCAATATTGTGGTGGTTTTTGCCATACATTCACATGAATCAGCCATGGGTGTACATGTGTTCCCCATCCTGAACCCCCCTCCCACCTCCCTCCCCAGTCCATCCCTCAGGGTCATCCCAGTGCACCAGCCCTGAGCACCCTGTCTCATGCATCAAACCTGGACTGGCGATCTATTTCACATATGATAATATACATGTTTCAATGCTATTCTCTCAAATCATCCCACCCTCTCCTTCTTCCACAGAGTCCAAAAGTCTGTTCTTTACATCTGTGTATCTTTTGCTGTCTTGCATTTAGGGTCATTGTTACCATCTTTCTAAATTCCATGTATATGCATTAATATACTGTATTGGTGTTTTTCTTTCTGACTTACTCTGTGTAATAGGCTCCAGTTTCATCCACCTCATTAGAACTGATTAAAATGCATTCTTTTAAATAGCTGAGTAATATTCCATTGTGTATATGTACCACAGCTTTCTCATCCATTTGTCTGCCAATGGACAGCTAGTCAACCTCACTAATTTTCAGGAAAATGCAAATCAAAACCTCAGGGAGATACCTCCTCATACCTGTTAGAATGACCATCATGAAAAAAAACACAAGAAATAACAAGTGCTGGTAAGAATATACAGAAAAGAGAACCCTATCATACTGTTGGTAGGAATGTAAATTGATAAAGCCACTATGGAAAGCAATGTGGAATTTCCCCAAAAAACTAAAAATAAAACTAGTATATGATCCTGAAATTCCTCTTTGGGGTATTGATCCAAAGGAAATGAAAACACTGATTCAAAAAAAATGTCTACATCCCTATGTTCGCTGCTGGAAAACAGTATGCAGAACTATACCCTTCATTTAAAAGTAGTGTTCTTTCGAACTTAGAAATTAAGACCTGACAATTCACAACCAAAAGGAAACATTTGCTTCCCCAGTTGTGGTATAATGTCTTACCAAACATTTTATAAACTAGATCTTTTCCTCTTCTGCTTTCTACCTTTGACTTCAGAAAGTCCAGAGCTGATAAATAGGTGGAAGCATTGTAGTATATACAGTTTATATTTAATAAAACCAACTTTTTTTATTAGTTCTACTCTCTAAGAATAATTTATTGCATTGAACTTTGAATGGAGTAACTTAATGTATAACATTTGAGTGCAGTAGTAGACAAGCCGCATCCAAAGATAACTGGATGAACTGATGAACCAGTTGCATTCAATGCTGAGTACGTCCAGGTGAGGATTTTATGTGGATGTACTGAGGTGGAGTTACTTTTCCTGACATTTACTGGCCTAAAGTTTCCATTCCCACTGGAGATGACTTGTAGGTTGGGATAACAGGGATAAATCACCAGCACGAAAGGCAGGCTTCACCTTCGGTGACATTCACCCCAATCTGCTGGAGGTATTAGAGGTGCGGTTCATCTGCCTGGAGTGTTCTCTTACTTGAAATGTTGAGTAAATAATCACTTCTTTTACCTTCACTTTCACACATCTATACTGTGAAAATGGAAAATATTCTTGAGCTTAAAACTGGAACTTAAGAAAGGACCCCTCTTTGGGCATATCCCTAACATCCCCCAGGTATCTGTGGTTATTCTCTGCTGCTGCTGGGGAGGAAGTGTTTTGGAATGGAGAGCACGTGCTCTCCTGTCAGGTTTGGATTCAAACTCACCTCAGCTTCTCATTGATGATGTCATTTGGGGAAAGTTGTTTAAAGGCTCTGAGATGTAATTTACTCATATTTAAGAAGACACTATTATTTGCCTCCAGGGTTGCCACAAATTAGAGAGGGATAGGGAAAACCATTGGCTTCCCCTGTAGCTCAGTGGTGAAGAATCCACCTGCCAGTGTAGGAAATGCAAGTTCGATCCCTGGGTCAGGAAGATCCCTGGAGAAGGACTACTCGCAGTATTCTTGCCTGGAGAACCCCATGGACAGAGGAGCCTGGTGGGCTACAGTCCACGGGGTCACAAAGAGTTGGACATGCTAAGTGACTAAATAACCACAAAGGGAAAACCATGCCTACCTAGAAGGTTTCTTTCCTCTCTCTGTTCTTACCCCTAAATTATGTGAAGTCTTTTAGGTATAAGTTGAGAGGAGGAAGAATAGGAGACCAGAGTGTTTCATCACAGACTTGGGCTCAGATTTCCTTCTCAGGAGTCAGTTCCTCCACAATGCTTCTTTCCTCATGATGTCATCACAAAGGCTGGGATGAGGCTGACCCTAAGAACAAGACAAGTTGTCCTGCATGTGGCTCCTGCCGAGGGAACCAGGCACAGAAAGAGTCTTCAAAGCCGCTGTCCTCTCAATTCAGTGAAGCTAAGAGCGATATTTGGAGAAGGCAATGGCACCCTACTCCAGTACTCTTGCCTGGAAAACCCCATGGATGGAGGAGCCTGGGAGGCTGCAGTCCATGGGGTCGCAAAGAGTTAGACACGACTGAACGACTTCACTTTCACTTTTCACTTTCATGCATTGGAGAAGGAAATGGCAACCCACTCCAGTGTTCTTGCCTGGAGAATCCCAGGTACAGAGGGGCCTGGTGGGCTGCCGTCTATGGGGTCGCACAGAGTCGGACACGACTGAAGCGACTTAGCAGCAGCAGCGGCAGCAGCAAGAGAGATGTTAAATAGGAAGGTTATCCTGAAGTGGGGTTCACTTCACTGAACCTTAATAGTGCTGACTGGGAAGCCATTTCTAAGCCATGGAAATGGACCATCTTCCTCCCTGGTGGTTCATATGGAAATATGTCACCAAGCTGGGAGTTTGTAGTTCGGGGGCTATTTAAGAGTAACTTATTTAATGATACCTTTGTTTTATACCATTTTTGCAAATATGGAATCTCTATTAAGGATTATTCACTGAATGCAAAGCAAAACCAAGGATACCAAAATGAGACAAAACCCTCAGATTACTGTTTGTTTATTCTCCCTTCATTTAGCAATACCTAACACTCACCTCATATCAGGCATTGGGAATATCAAGTGAAAAGATCAGTGCTTGCCCCTAGGAATATACATTCTACCTAAGATTGTATATATCAAGTCATTCACTTTAAAAAGTCACGTGGAATTCATATTCTCTATATTCATTTTTATTAATGAATTTACTCAGCTGGTAAAGAATCCACCTGCAATGTGAAAGACCTGGATTCAATCCCTGAGTTGGGAAGATCCCCTGGAGAAGGGAACAGCTACCCACTCCAGTATTCTGGCCTGGAGAATTCCATGGACTATACAATCCAAACAGTTGGACATGACTGTGCAACTTGCACTTCACTTTTATTAATGTTTTATTAAAAACATTGTCAACCTTTTTTTTTTTTTTTCATATCCGACTGTGTCAAAAGCCCAGGGACACCTCTGGCATGGTTTTTAAAAAATAAAATGTATTTAAAATTTTTATATATACATATACATGGGGCTTCCCAGATGGCGCTAGTGGCAAAGAACCTGCCTACCAATGCAGGAGGCATAAGAGACTTGGGTACGATCCCTGGGTTGGGAAGATACCCCGGAGGAGGGCATGACAACCCACTGCCTGGAGAATCCCATGGACAGAGGAGCCCAGTGGGTTCTCTGGGTCACAAGGTCCACAGGGTCGCAAAGAGCTGGACATGACTGAAGCGACTTAGCTCATATATAATCTTTGACTTGATTCTAAACTTACTGAATCAGAATGTCTCCTCCTACAGCCCCAGAAGCTGCTATTTAACAGATTCTCAGTGTGCTCTTATGTAATTAAAAATTGAGAAGTATAGTGAACTCTCTTTCTGAACATCCTCCTTTGTCGTAAGATAGATGACACTGAGGACTTTCAAAGCAAAAAGCAAGAGATATCACATCTGGCAGAAAATTTCCAAACACAGTCTTTCTAAGCATGTGTTGGTACATAAACAGATTTGTTTTGACTGATTTTATCAGTGAGGCCAATCCATGCAACAGATGTGTCGATCAAAAAGTCATCTCCTTTTGTTGTGTTTGAACATTCACCAGCCCGGGGCTTGTCACAGACAAAGGTTACCTGATTACATTACTGTCGCAGGCAGTTGGGTGGCCTCTGCGGGAGCCACAGTGCAGAGACATCCATCAAAGGGCTTTTCAGTGGTCAGGTCAGTGCTTAATGAAAGCGTCAATGGTTTTCACTGAAAGTTTATCTTGATTCCTGTTAACGCTCTTGATAATAAACTTCACGTACTCTCTCTCTCTCAGGAAGTGGTCTTTCTATATTTTGGAGCCTGGCAGGCTACAGTCCATGGGGTTGCAAGAGTCAGACGCGACTTAGCCACAAACCATCAACACCACCACCACCATATTTTGGAGTAGGCAGAGGTAATCAAGTCTAGGAGGACCAAGTGCACATTTTTAGGGGTGAGGTGGGAAGGGTCTAGAAGACTTGTTTCCTGACATTTGAAAGGTGCACAGGAAATCACAGGGAAACTGGAGTGTGGGGGAATTTACAGCATGGCTCTCCAGACAGAGGGGTTCAAACCCACTCTCACACTTAACAAGGCTATTTTGGGCAACTTTGTTCAGCATGCCTAAGCCATAGTTTTCTCATATGTAAAAGGGAGAAAATAATCACTAACACTTATTGACTGTCTATTATGTACTGGGTCCATTCCTGAGCATTTGACATGTGTTCATTAATTTATTCCTCACAATGATGCTGTAACGGAGATGCTAATATAATCTTATTTTACAGATGATGTATCTGGGGAACAGAAAACAACTTCATGGAGTTTTTGAGATAATATTTGGAATACTTAGCATAGAGCTTGATACTTATGAATGCCAAGTAAAGATTATTATTAATGTGAATTTATTAACTTAGCCTTGCTTTTCCTTTTTAAGCCCTCTCCAACAGTTATTCCAAAATTCACAGCCTCTTTGGTCTGGACCCTTGCACTAGCCAGTGAGTTAGGATGTATTGATCCAATGCAAAATACATTGAGCTTCTAGCATTTGTTCCAGGAGAGAATACTCTTATTTCTCCAGTATGTGATTCTGATTCATGATACTGGGCAGGACCACCAAGGAGAGCCTTAATCCAATGTATTACTAATCAGTCATTTTGATGACTTCCAAGGGGTATCTGCTGCATCATTGAAAAAGCAAGAGAGTTTCAGAAAAACACTATTTCTGCTTTACTGACTACGCCAAAGCCTTTGACTCTGTGGATCACAATAAACTGTGGAAAAATCTGAAAGAGATAGGAATACAAGACCACCTGACCTGCTTCTTGAGAAACCTGTATGCAGGTCAGGAAGCAACAGTTAGAACAGGACATGGAATAGCAGACTGGTTCCAAATAGGAAAAGGAGTACGTCAAAGCTATATATTGTCACCCTGCTTATTTAACTTATATGCAGAGTATATCATGAGAAATGCTGGGCTGGAAGAAGCACAAACTGGAATCAAGATTGCCGGGAGAAATATCAATAACCTCAGATATGCAGATGACACCACCCTTATGGCAGAAAGTGAAGAGGAACTAAAAAGCCTCTTGATGAAAGTGAAAGAGGAGAGTGAAAAAGTTGGCTTAAAGCTCAACATTCAGAAAACAAAGATCATGGCATCTGGTCCCATCACTTCATGGCAAATAGATGGGGAAACATTGGAAACAGTGGTTGACTTTATTTTGGGGGGCTCCAAAATCACTGCAGATGGTGATTGCAGCCATAAAATTAAAAGACGCTTGCTCCTTGGAAGAAAAACTATGACCAACCTAGACAGGTTATTCAAAAGCAGAGACATTACTTTGCTGACAAAGCAAAGGTTTTTCCAGTTAAAGCTATGGTTTTTCTAGTGATTATGTATCGATGTGAGAGCTGGACTATAAGAAAGAAAGCTGAGCACCAAAGAATTGATGCCTTTGAACTGTGGTGTTGGAGAAGACTCTTGAGAGTACCTTGGACTGCAAGGAGATTCAACCAGTCAATCCTAAAGGAAATCAGTCCTGACTATTCATAGAGCTTTCCTGATGGCTCAGATGGTAAAGCATCTGCCTGCAACTCAGGAGACCTGGGTTCAATCCCTGGGTTGGGAAGATTCCCCTGGAGAATGAATTGGCAACCCATGCCTGAAAAATCCCATGGACAAAGGAGCCTGGTAGTCTACAATCCATGGGGTCACTAAGAGTTGGACATGACTGAGCAACTTCACTTCTCACTTTCTTTCATTCATTGGAAGGACTGATGCTGAAACTGAAACTCCAATACTTTGGCCACCTGATGTGAAGAACTGACTCCTTGGAAAAGACCCTGATGCTGGGGCAGATTGAAGGCAGGAGGAAAAAGGGATGACAGAGGATGAGATGGTTGGATGGCAGCACCAACTCAATGGACATGAGTTTGAGTGAACTCCGGGAGTTGGTGATGGACTGGAAAGCCTGGCATGCTGTTGCCATTTCCTTCTCCAGGGGATCTTCCCAACCCAGGATCAAACCCAGGATCGAACCCAGGTCTCCCGCACTGCAGGCAGGCGCTTTACTGTCTGAGGCACCAGGGAAGCCCTGCTGCACTCCATGGGGTCGTAACAACTCAGACACAACTGAGTGACTGAACTGAACAGAAGGGGCACCTAGCAGGTGCTTTGGCCACATTGATGCACTTTTGGACAGTTGGTCCAAATGTGAGTTCCTTGTTTGGTTGTCCTCAGAAGGGCAGAGCAGGAGGCAGTGTGGTGCAGAAAAAGAGCTAAGTCTCTGTCAGGTACTGGGGAGACAGCTGGATCTGAATCCTGATCCCTTTTGCTCACCCAAGAGTTCTGTGATCTGGGACAAGCTGGTTCAAGTACTTCATCCAGAAATGCCTCATAGGGCTATTTGGTGGCACCAAGTGTTCTTTGGAAGGACTGATGCTGAAGCTGAAACTCCAATACTTTGGCTACCTCATGCAAAGAGTTGACTTGTTGGAAAAGATTCTGATGCTGGGAGGGATTGGGGGCAGGAGGGGAAGGGGACGACAGAGGATGAGATGGCTGGATAGCATCACCGACTCGATGCACCTGAGTTTGGGTGAACTCTGGGAGTTGGTGATGGACACGGAGGCCTGGCTTGCTGCAATCATGGGGTTGCAAAGAGTCGGACACAACTGAGTGACTGAACTGAACTGAATTGAGTGGTAAAGAATCTGCCTGCTAATGCAGGAGATACAAGAAACATGGGTTTGACCCCTGGGTTGGAAAGATCCCCTGGAGAAGGAAATGGCAACCCATCCCAATATTCTTGCCTGGAGAGTCCCATGGACAGAGGAGCCTGGCGGGCTATAGTCCAAAGTGTCACAAAAAGCTGGACATGACTGAGCACACCAACAATGGACACAACAAGGGAAAGTATAGAAAGCTCCTAGTGCACTGTCTGCCGTAGTGCAAGGGCTCAATAAATACAACTACAAGATAAAGATGATTTTGATTACTAAGACCAACCCATCAGCAATGTTCAGATACCCTAGATAGGATAAATAGTTTAATTCTATTGCTGGGCAGTCATCACAGGGAGAGATTACAGAGGATGAGCTCTAGTCAGGCTAGGGTATGACTGAGTAGCATACAGAAATTTCTTTCATGGAACCAGTAAATGATGAGGCTTTGAGATATGGGGAAGCAGGGGCTGTATCTAAAGAAAACACCTATTCCAATTTTCTTTGAAAATATGATACAATATGCTAGGCGCCTTGGTGGAGAGTGGGTTTTCTGTTTTTAAAAGAATTTACCTATATCTACTTTTGGTTGTGTTGGGTCTTCTTTCTACACACAGGCTTTCCCTAGTTGCAGTGAGTGGGGGCTACTCTCTAATTGCTGTGCACGGGCTTCTCATCACAGTGGTTCTCTTTTTGCGGATCACAAGCTCTAGCCCACCAGCTCAGTAGCTGTGGCACACAGGCTTAGTTGCTCCATGGCATGTGGGATCTTCCCAGACCAGGGATTGAACCTGTGACCCCTGCAATGACAGGCGGATTTTTATCCACCATACCCCCAGGGAAGTCCAGCTGAGAGTATTTTTGAGGGTAGCTACACAGAAAAATGAGTTTTTTTGCAGAATGAAAATGTAATGGAAGCTGTGTTTGCCAAAACTGTGGGAACTTGCTTTCATCCTCTGGAGATCTCCTAGGGCTACTGTCTGGAGAAGGCAATGGCACCCCACTCCAGTACTCTTGCCTGGAAAATCCCATGGACGGAGGAGCCTGGTGGGCTGCAGTCCATGGGGTCACGAAGTCAGACACGACTGAGCGACTTCACTTTGACTTTTCACTTTCATGCATTGGAGAAGGAAATGGCAGCCCACTCCAGTGTTCTTGCCTGGAGAATCCCAGGGATGGGGGAGCCTGGTGGGCTGCCGTCTATGGGGTCACACAGAGTCGGACACGACTGAAGCGACTTAGCAGCAGCAGCAGCAGCAGCAGGGGTACTGTCCAGACCTCCAACGTTGTATCTGCATGATATTCCCAGAAGAGCTAGACCCTTGAACAAAGGTTCCCAGTGATGGTCTGCCACAAAATGGCAGAACACCCAGAACTAAATGGGCCTCCTGGCTTCTACAGTGGATTTCTCAGTGGTAACCAGTGTGAACTGAAAACCTAAGATGCCTTCCTGATATTTCCAAGTTTTCTACAATTAACACCCACGATTCAATCAAAGATGCTCTTAAAACCGTGGGGAAAGTAGATCCTAAGATTGCCTCCGGTTGGATTCTCTGCCAGCTTGGTGAGATGTGGGATGAACAGAAAATATATAAAGTTTCTTACATGCCCAATTATCGTGTAAGATTAATATTTGCTATGTATGTCAGACAGACAGTTTTTGAGATCCCTTGATGATATCATAGGGAGATTAAACATAAAGTAAGTGCTGCACTATTTAGAGTTCCTCCTCCCTTCACGGAAAGCTCCACTGAGTCTCATCTGACAGTAAGGACCTACGTGCTTCTGCTTGAAATCCAGGATGTAGGGCTGGTTTGTATCAATACCTGGAGCTCAGTGGTTTACGAACTTGAGCGTGCATCAGAATCACCTGGAGAGCTTATTATAACGAAGGTTGCTCGACTTCTCTCCTAGAGTTTCTAATCCAGTAAATAATAATGCTGCCAGAGAATTTTCATTTCTAACAAGTTCCCAGGTGACACTGAGTTCACTCTGAAAATCACACCTGTAGAAGGCAACCTAACAGATGCTGGGTTCGGATTTTCTTTCAACTTGATTTTTAGAGGAAATGCCTTTCTTATGTAGCATGAATTTATATTCTTGCTTTAGAACACTGTCCTCTATCCCCACTGTCCGTATGCTCCACCAAGTCCAATTGTACAAGTTGATTTCTGGAAATTTCTATTTTTAGTGCCCATTTTTCACATCAGGGTTTGTGAGAGCACTGGATAAAATTATGGCACTATTCTCACACATTTGAATGCTTCAAGTTTTTTTTTTTTTTCTTGTAAATTTAACTATTAAAGGGAGCTCTGAACTCGTCTCTTTAGTAACTAAAACTATTATGCATTGAACTTATGATTTCTAGGGTTCTGATCAGGGTGAGAAAGCAGAGATTGAAATTTGTGATATATATATATATATATATATCTCCCACCATTTTCAACTACAACCTACCCAAGTCTCTTATCTGAGTTGGTTTTAAAAAGCCATTTTGTGTGACAAATTGTATCCAATTTTTTCTTGCACCCTGTAGATATTTTTTCATGGACTGATGAACAGAGTATAGAATCTGTTATAGAAATTAAATAGTGTAGTGGGTCAAAGCTTGGGCTTTGCTGACAGATATTCCTTGGTTCAGATTTCAGCTCTGTTCCTTCATAAATAAGGGGTGACCTCAGGCAAGTCAATTTTTCCTCTTTGAGCCTCAGTTTTTTCAGCAGGTAACAGAGATCATGCCTGCACTTTGGGTTGCTGTGAGAGCTGATTAGATGATGTTAATAATAAGCATTCTAAATAGAATCTATGATTATTTCTTAGAGATGATCCTTTTTCCAAGCCTTTTAGCCCCCTGTACAACTCAACTTTATAAGTTATAAAGACAAATTTAAGTGGAAAATTAGGGGAAAAATTCTTATTTGCCTATACTGGGTATTACAAGAAGGTGCTATTAACAAGCTCATGATAAAGTAGATGTGTTTGCTTAGTGTTTACTCTTGTTTCATGTTTACCTGAATCAATATTATCTAAAAGAATTCACACGGTTCAAATAAATATCAGAGGACTCAAAAGCACTTTTCCCAACTACATAGATCATACTGGGTTAACATCAGTACACTGGGTTAACATTAATACACATGAAACCATTTGGATAACATTTCTTGTTGCAAACACTATTCATGGTACACAAGCATTTGCAGCTTAAACAAACCTGGCAAATATATATAAGTATATATATATATATATATATATATATATATATACACATATATACACACATGTGTATATATATATATATATAAATATAAATGCAGTGAAATAGTTTGTGCCGAGATTTAGCAGCTTTTATCGTCTAAATGCAGTTCATACCTTTATACTTCTCGGGCTTTAGTTCTGTGTCACATGAACCTAAGTGAAGATATTCTGATGGGGCATAGCAAACAAAAGAAAGACCCTGGTTCACTTGAGACAAAACCAGATGTGTGTGCTGGGAGGAGCAAAAAATGAAATTGATTGGCAGGGTTTGGGGCGCTGAATTAAAGTGAATGAAACAGGCAAAGAGGGAACAAGAAACAGAAGAGCTCACACAACCTGTTCAGCAGGCTGACTCTCTCCTGGGTGCCAACTACTCCTCCATCTGTGAGCCATTCTTCTCAAGAGATAGGGGTCACTCCCCCTAGTCTGGCTCAGGTCAAGAACTTATCTGTTGTCAGGAGAGAGCAGGGAACTTTGATTGACAGTTCCACCTGTGCTGCATACAATTTGTGGTGGTCAGGGGCAACCTCCCTCCACCCCGACTGAAATAGCCTGCTTGGTGTTATACAGGTAAGAGGAATGGATGCACAAAAGTGTAACTTACCTACTACAAAAAAACACATAAATATATTTGTTTACAGTTGTGCGTTTAACTTGAAAGAAAAGAATGCCATAGGCTTAGAATAACAGCTAAAAGCATCTTAAAAATAAAGCTCTACCCCTTCTCAGCGTACCCAAATTCTTAAGTTAGCATGCTATGTTCATTGAATTATCTAAAAGTTAATATTTGATGTAAATATCCAAGACTGCAAGATAAAACTCATTAAAAGGAATAATGTTTGCTTGAAAGGTTCATTTATTTGCATCCAATGCAGTGGCTATTTGGTGTTCACTTTTAATAGCAGTAGTAATAAAAACTTTGGCAGTCCTGAAAGAGATGGAAATACCAGACAACCTGACCTGCCTCTTGAGAAACCTATATGCAGTTCAGGAAGCAACAGTTAGAACTGGACATGGAACAGCAGACTGGTTCCAAATAGGAAAAGGAGTACGTCAAGGCTGTATATTGTCACCCTGCTTATTTAACTTATATGCAGAGTACATCATGAGAAACGCTGGGCTGGAAGAAGCACAAGCTGGAATCAAGATAACTGGGAGAAATATCAATAACCTCAGATATGCAGATGACAGCACCCTTATGGCAGGAAGTGAAGAGGAACTAAAAAGCCTCTTGATGAAAGTGAAACTGGAAAGTGGAAAAGTTGGCTTAAAGTTCAACATTCAGAAAATGAAGATCATGGCATCCGGTCCCATCACTTCATGGGAAATAGAGGGGCAAACAGTGGAAAGAGTGTCAGACTTTATTTTTTGGGGGGCTCCAAAATCACTGCAGATGGTGATTGTAACCATGAAATTAAAAGACACTTACTCCTTGGAAGAAAAGTTATGACCAGCCTAGATAGCATATTCAAAAGCAGAGACATTATTTTGCCAACAAAGTCCATCTAGTCAAGGCTATGGTTTTTCCAGTAGTCATGTATGGATGTGAGAGTTGGACAGTGAAGAAAGCTGAGTGTCAAAGAATTGATGCTTTTGAACTGTGGTGTTGGAGAAGACTCTTGAGAGTCCCTTGGACTGCAAGGAGATCCAACCAGTCCATTCTGAAGATGGGATTTCTTTGGAAGGATTGGTGCTAAAGCTGAAACTCCAGTACTTTGGCCACCTCATGCAAAGAGTTGACTCATTGGAAAAGACTCTGATGTTGGGAGGGATTGGGGGCAGGAGGAGAAGGGGACGACCGAGGATGAAATGGCTGGATGGCATCACGGACTCGATGGACGTGAGTCTGAGTGAACTCCGGGAGTTGGTGATGGACAGGGAGGCCTGGCATGCTGCGATTCATGGGGTCGCAAAGAGTCGGATATGACTGAGCGACTGAAATGAACTGAACTGAACTGATAGCTAGTAAATATTCAATACAAACCCAAACATTTTAATCTACTTTCCACAAGTCCTTTATCTAACAATTTTTCTCGTGTAATCAATTTAATATTTTTAATGCTCAATATTTTAATTAGTCATCAATTTGGAGAGATGGAATAGGAATTTAAGCTTAAGATACAAAATGTTATCTACAAGCTGAAGAAAAAGTTAAAAATCTGTAAACCCCTTAAGAAATGGAAAATTATTCTAAAATGTATGCCATACATTTTATATTAAATGAATACTGAATCATAAATGTTTCTTCTTTCAAATCTTTAATATTCAGCAACTAGTCCCTCCTTAATATCCTTTGGCATTAAATTTAATTGACCTTGGTTGTGTCAATTAGAAGCACTTGTATTATTTATGGGTTTTTTTATGAATTGCCTTTATCAGGTCTGTAGAACTTCAGGCCACTTGCTTATTCATCACCTTCTTCATCAAATCCTCACCTTAAAATATGGGGATTTTTGAAAGTTTCTAATACAATAAAACAACTACCAATCTCTGTATTTTCATGAAAACAGCAAACATGTTCGGTAAAGAACCAGATAGTAAATACTTAAGGCTTTGTAGGCTACATTCTATCTCTGTCACCTCTTCTTTTTTAATAACCTTTTTAAATGTAAAAACTCTTCTGGGCTGAAAGGCTGTACAAAAGCAGGCTGCAGATTACATTTGGTGCATAGCCTTACTTTTCCAACTTTTGTAACACATCTTTTCATTTTATGAAACATTAAACATACAAAAGGCTATAAGATATGTTTGTAAACTTAAATAATGATTTCATAAACTAATATTTGCACTTATTTCAAGAAGTAGAATGTCATAACCAAGGCCTCAAAAACTCCTTATTTGCCACTTATAGAATTAATAGCATCTTTGGGCCTTCATTCATTTTTTATCTTCTCAGGAAATTTTTTAGCTGAATTCCTTTTCTAATTTAGCCAGCTCGTCAAACAGTATTTATTAAGGATATTTTTTGTTCCAAGTGTTCTTCTGGACTCTCAAGGAACTTATATTGTAGTGATGAAGATAAATATTGCATACATAAAGAAATAACACAAATTTAAATACTATCTGAGGGTAGAGAATGGTGGTGGCTTAAAGATGACATGATGAGTTTTAGGACATGTTTTAAATTGGTGCCATGAGACTTACTGATGGATTAAACATGAAATCTCTATGAGAGAGAAATCTCAAGGATGATCAAAATTTTCCTGACAAGTTGAGTAGGTAGTGATGCCATTTCATATAATGAGGAAGACTTTTAAGAGGGGTAGATTTTATAGCAAGACTCAGTAGTTATATTTGGGCCATGTGAAGTTTCATACTTCTTAAGATAACCCAATGGACATTTCAGTAGACATTTGGATATTCAAGGTTGGAGCCACAGAGCTGGATAAAGTCACCAATAGAAATAGTCGATAATAAAAGTAGGTAAGGAGAAAATGAGGATACAGGAGCAAGCACTGGAGGACTGAAACAACTAGAAGCTTGCTGGAAGAGGAAGAGCAAAAAGGAGATGGTAAGACACACCAAGGCATGTCAGGTGAAACTCAAAGCAGGTAAGGGGATCCTGGAAACTTAGAGAAGAAAGGAAAGGGTGGTCAACCAAGATTAAAAACAAGAACAAGAACAGAAACAAAACCTCTTAAGAGGCTGAGAAAACTGAACACCTTGATTTAGGTAAGATGTTTTTTATGATCTAGATAATAGCACTCTGGAAGAGTGATAAGGGTAAAAACCAACGACCTGGTTGGAATGAACTGAGCAGAATGGCAGATGCACCCTTCAGAGGAGTTTGCAGTGAAGGGAGCCAAGAAATTAGGTACTAGCTGAAGGGAACTTTTTTTTTTCAAAATCAATGATATGAAATGAGTTTATATACAATTTAAAACCCAAATAGTCCAAGAAATGTCTTAGTGATATCACCGTAACTTTGTGCCAGGTATCTGAAACTGCATGATAAAGTACTCCAAATCTTACTGGTATACAACAAGCATTTACTATGCTCATAGATGTTGTGGGTTGGAAGTGTGGATACAGGCACAGTCAGGTAAGTTTGTCTATACTCGACAATAGGGATTGGCAAGTGTTTTCTGTAAAGGGCCAGATATTAACAGTAAATATTCTGGGCTTTGCAAATCCAATAGTCACTGTCACAAGTCCCCTCAGCCATTAGAGCACTGAAAGAGCTGCAGATAATACGTAAAAGAAAGAGGATGGCTGCATTCCAATAACACTTTACTTGAAAAAGATTAGGTGTGGGCTGGACTTAGCCCACGGTCCTGGGTTGCAGGCAGCTGGCCTGGTATATCGGAGCCCTCATCTGGAAGAAAGGACTTGGGGCTGGAGGTGGAGACCTGCCAGCTCGGGCAGGAACATTGCAGCTTCTCCAGAATTTCTTTCCACTTCAGGAGTCTTTCCAAAGAATCTCTGAAAAAATGGCAGCTTCAGATTAGTGACACTCTTAAAATGGCAGCTCAGGGCTTGAAAGTGAGCATCCCAGGGGAAAAAAATTGGAGTATCTGACAAAACATGGTCCACTGGAGAAAGGAATTGCAAACCACTTTGGTATTCTTGCCTTGAGAACCCCATGAACAGCATGAAAAGGCAAAAGGATAGGACACTGAAAGATGAACTCCCCAGGTTGGTAGGTGCCCAATATGCTACTGGAGATCAGTGGAGAAATAACTCCAGAAAGAATGAAGAGACGGGGCCAATACAAAACAACACCCAGTTGTGGATGTGACTGGTGATGGAAGCAAGGTCCAATGCTGTACAGAGCAATATTGCATAGGAACCTGGAATGTTAGCTCCATGAATCAAGGCAAATTGGAAGTGGTCAAACAGATGGCAAGAGTGAATGTCGACATTCTAGGAATCAGCAAACTAAAATGGACTTGAATGGGTGAATTTAACTCAGATGACCATTATTATCTACTACTGTGGGCAAGAATCTCTTAGAAGAAATGGAGTAGCCATCATAGTCAACAAAAGAGTCCAAAATGCAGTACTTGGATGCAGTTTCAAAAATGATAGAATGATCTCTGTTCGTTTCCAAGGCAAACCATTCAATATCACGGTAATCCAAGTCTATGCTCTAACCAGTAATGCTGAAGAAGGTGAAGTTGAAGAGTTCTATGACGACCTACAAGACCTTCTAGATCTAGCACCCAAAAAAGATGTCCTTTTCATTATAGGTGACTGGAATGCAAAAGTAGGAAGTCAAGAGATACCTGGAGTAACAGGCAAATTTGGCCTTGGAACACAGAATGAAGCAGGGCAAAGGCTAACAGAGTTTTGCCAAGAGAATGCACTGGTCATAGCAAGCACCCTCTTCCAACAACACAAGAGAAGACTCTATACATGGACATCACAGATGGTTAATACTGAAATCAGATTGATTATATTCTTTGCAGCCAAAGATGGTGAAACTCTATACAGTCAGCAAAAACAAGACCGGGAGCTGACTGTGGCTCAGATAATGAACTCCTTACTGCCAAATTCAAACATAAATTGAAGAAAGTAGGGAAACCCATTAGGCCATATAGGTATGACCTAAATCAAATCCCTTATGATTATACAGTGGAAGTGACAAATCGATTTAAGGGATTAGATATGATAGAGTGCCTGAGGAACTATGGATGGAGGTTTGTGACATTATACAAGAGGCAGTGATCAAGCCATCCCCCAAAAAAAGAAATGCAAAAAGGCAAAATGGTTGTCTGAGGAGGCCTTACAAATAGCTGAGAAAAGGAAAGATATACCCATCTGAATGCAGAGTTCCAAAGAATAGCATTTGATCTCTGCATTTGAATGCAGAGTTCTAAAGGGAGAGAGAAGAAAGCCTTCTTCAGTGATCAATGTGAAGAAATAAAGGAAAATATTAGACTGGGAAAGACTAGAGATTTCGTCAAGAAAATTAGAGATACCAAGGGAATTTTTCATGCAAAGATGGGCACAATAAAGGACAGAAATTGTACAGACTTAACAGAAGCAGAAGATATTAAGAAGAGGTGGTAAGAATGTACAGAAAAACTATACAAAAAAGACCTTCATGACCCAGATAACTATGATGGTGTGATCCTCATCACTCACCTAGAGCCAGACATCCTGGAATGTGAAGTCAAGTTGGCCTTAAAAAGCATCACTATGAACAAAGCTAAAGGAGGTGATGGCATTCCAGTTTAACTATTTCAAATCCTGGAAGATGGTGCTGTGAAAGTGCTGCACTCAATATGCCAGCAAATCTGGAAAACTCAGCAGTGGCCACAGGACTGGAAAAGGTCGGTTTTCATTCCAATCCCAAAGAAAGACAATGCCAAAAAATGTTCAAACTACTGCACAATTGCACTCATCTCACACACTAGCAAATTAATGCTCAAAATTCTCCAAGCTAGGCTTCAGCAATACATGAACCGTGAACTTCCAGATGTTCAAGCTGCTTTTAGAAAAGGCAGAAAACCAGAGATTAAATTGCCAAAATCTGCTGGATCATCGAAAATGCAAGAGAGTTGCAGAAAAACGTCTATTTCTGCTTTATTGACTATGCCAAAGCCTTTGACTGTGTGAATCACAACAAAGTGAAGAAAATTCTGAAAGAGATGGGAATACTAGACCACATGACCTGCCTCCTGTGAAATCTGTATCCAGATCAAGAAGCAACAGGTAAATTGGACATAGAATAACAAACTGGTTCCAAATTGGGAAAGGAGTATGTCAAGGCTGTATATTGTCACCCTGCTTATTTAACTTATATGCGGAGTACATCACAAGAAATGCTGGACTGGATAAAACACAGACTGGAATCAAGACTGCTTGGAGAAATATCAATAACCTCAGATATGCAGAGGATACCACTCTTATGGCAGAAAGCAAAGAACTAAAGAGTCTCTTGATGAAAGTGAAAGAGGAGAGTGAAAAAGTTGGCTTAAAACTCAAAACATTCAGAGAACTAAGTTCATGGCATTGGGTCCCATCACTTCTTGGGAAATAGATGGGGGAACAATGGAAACAGTAAGAGACTTTCTTTTGGGGGGGCTCCAAAATCACTGCAGATGGTGACTGCTGCCACGAAATTAAGACGCTTGCTCCTTGGAAGAAAAGCTTGACCAACCTAGACAGCATATTAAAACGTAGAGACATTACTTTGCCAACAAAGGTCTGTCTAGTCAAGGCTATGGTTTTTCCTGTGATCATGTATGGATGTGAGAGCTGGACTCTGAAGAAAGCTGAGCACCATAGAATTGATGCTTTTGAACTGTGGTGTTGGAGAAGACTCTTGAGAGTCCCTTGGACTGCAAAGAGATCCAACCAGTCCATTCTAAAGGAAATCAGTCCTGGGTATTCACTGGAAGGACTGATGCTGAAGCTTAAACTCTCATACTTTGGCCACCTGATGCGAAGAACTCACTCATTTGAAAAGACCCTAATGCTAGGAAAGATTGAAGGTGGGAGGAGTAGGGGACGACAGAGAATAAGATGGTTGGATGGCATCAATGACTCAATGGACATGAGTTTGAGGAAGCTCTGGGAGTTAGTAATGAACAGGGAAGCCTGGTGTGCTTCGGTCCATGGGATTACAGAGTCAGACACGACTGAGTGACTGAACTGAACACAGATTTTCCTACCTAATCTTGGAAGTCACAGAAAGCCACTTCTGCTGTATTTCATTTGTTTTGATGTAGTCACAAAGCTCCCCTGAAGTTCAAGGAGAGAGAAAAGAAGGAACGTTTGAAGGGAGGAACTTTGAAATTTATGGACATGTTTACAACCACTGTACTTTCTAAGAAATAACCTAAAGGTCAAGAGACTTTTTTTTTTTCCCCAGAAGGAAATTTTGAAATTTCATAATGACTTGGATATTTCCAAAATTTTGGTTGAAAATAGAGAATTGTGGTCATATTGTCATTTTGTTATTTTCTTTAGAATTGTACTGAAAATAAAAAGGCTCCTTCAACTATGACATGTTTAACTGCATTCAGACTATTTGTTTTACTGAAAAGAAGAAACACATTATTGACCTTTATCATTTGACTGTGTAGATTAACATCTGTTGATATTTTGTGTTTTGGGCTTGTCCACTGAGCATAAAAATGGGTATCTGACGCTTAGAAATATAATAAAGTTTATTTTGACGTCTATAGTAGGAGAAGGAAATGGCAACCCACTCCAGTGTTCTTGCCTAGAGAATCTCAGGGGTGGGGGAGCCTGGTGGGCTGCCACCCATGTGGTCGCACAGAGTCAGACACGACTGAAGCGACTTAGCAGCAGCAGCAGATAAAGATATCTGGCTCCAAAGATATCTGGAACCTGGGAGTGATAACTTCACACACCAGAGGAACTTTGCAGATTGATTAAGGATCTTGAGATGGAGAAGTTATCCTGAATTATCCAGAGGGGCCTTAAGCATAATATGTTTCCTTAAATAAGGGAGGCAGAGGGAGATTTGACCAGAAGAGAAAGTAAGAAGATGTAATGAGAGGTTGTTTTAAGTCACCAATAGGAAACTAATGAATCCTCTTATATAGTTCTTGGGACATTTGATTGGCACAGTTGTTTGTACATGACATAAATNACAGAGAATAAGATGGTTGGATGGCATCAATGACTCAATGGACATGAGTTTGAGGAAGCTCTGGGAGTTAGTAATGAACAGGGAAGCCTGGTGTGCTTCGGTCCATGGGATTGCAGAGTCAGACACGACTGAGTGACTGAACTGAACACAGATTTTCCTACCTAATCTTGGAAGTCACGGAAAGTCACTTCTGCTGTATTTCATTTGTTTTGATGTAGTCACAAAGCTCCCCCGAAGTTCAAGGAGAGAGAAAAGAAGGAACGTTTGAAGGGAGGAACTTTGAAATTTATGGACACGTTTACAACCACCGTACTTTCTAAGAAATAACCTAAAGGTCAAGAGACTTTTTTTTTCCCAGAAGGAAATTTTGAAATTTCATAATGACTTGGATATTTCCAAAATTTTGGTTAAAAATAGAGAATTGCGGTCATATTGTCATTTTGTTATTTTCTTTAGAATTGTACTGAAAATAAAAAGGCTCCTTCAACTATGACATGTTTAACTGCATTCAGACTATTTGTTTTACTGAAAAGAAGAAACACATTATTGACCTTTATCATTTGACTATATAGATTTAACATCTGTTGATATTTTGTGTTTTGGGCTTGTCCACTGAGCATAAAAATGGGTATCTGATGCTTAGAAATATAATAAAGTTTATTTGGACATCTATAGTAGGAGAAGGAAATGGCAACCCACTCCAGTGTTCTTGCCTAGAGAATCTCAGGGGTGGGAGAGCCTGGTGGGCTGCCACCCATGGGGTTGCACAGAGTCGGACACGACTGAAGCAACTTAGCAGCAGCAGCAGATAAAGATATCTGGCCCCAAAGATATCCGGAACCTGAGAGTGATAACTTCATACACCAGAGGAACTTTGCAGATTGATTAAGGATCTTGAGATGGAGAAGTTATCCTGAATTATCCAGAGGGGCCTTAAGCATAATATGTGTCCTTAAATAAGGGAGGCAGAGGGAGATTTGACCAGAAGAGAAAGTAAGAAGATGTAATGAGAGGTTGTTTTAAGTCACCAATAGGAAACTAATGAATCCTCTTATATAGTTCTTGGGACATTTGATTGGCACAGTTGTTTGTACATGACATAAATTGAGATGACTTGGTTTTCTGTAGTTCTGTGAGGGTTAACATGAAACTGTAGCTGGAGTGTCTGTTCATGGTGGTTGCTAAAGAGATGTAAGTTAAATAAGATACATGTTAACTAAATGATTAGAAAGTAGAGGACCACAAATAGGGGGTGAAACCAGAATGTGGAACTGATAAAAAAAAAAAAACCTCATGAAGGAAAGATCACAATGAAGCAGGGCTGAAGTTGGAAAGTTCCAAGGAAGACTGAAGGTGGTATCTCAGTATCTAGAGCTGGCAGGACAAAGCCTTCCCCCAGGACTTGAGTCAAGCCCCCATAGTGGAGTGGAGGGATAAGGAGTGGCATTTATTCATTCAGCCCTGAGACCCACCATGTCTCAAGCGTGTGCTGTTCCTACAGACACATAGGGATTAATAAACTGTCTCCAGGCCCTAGTGCACAGACTGAGGCAGGGTTGGTCCCAACAAGAATGCACAGAGGGCTTCCTCCTCCTGCATCAGTTCAGTTCAGTTCAGTTCAGTTGCTCAGTCGTGTCCAACTCTTTGTGACCCCATGAATCGCAGCACGCCAGGCCTCTATCCATCACCAACTCCCGGAGTTCACTCAGACTCACGTCCATCGAGTCCGTGATGCCATCCAGCCATCTCATCCTCTGTCATCCCCTAGAGGTGACATACTTAACTGGCTCTGCCAGTTGGACCAAAATGCGTTCAAATCCTGACCCAATCCTTACCCAATGGCATAACAAGCAAGTTCAGTCAATTTTCCTAATTTAAATGAAAAACGTGGCCACTTTGCCTGAATCAAAACAGACATCTCTATGCACCCCAGTCATTTAGCAAATCATACCAGTTCTTGGCTAGACAAATGCTACTTGTCCACAGTAAGACTGTTTGCAAGGTGGTGTTCAGAAGTTGGAACACCTAGGGATCCAATAGGCATATTTGCATTTGTCAGTGAGGAAAGGAAAGCAATGCTACCTCCAGCCTATCTTTCGGCCTTTACTTTTGTTTAGCCTTTTAGAAAGTGAAAGTATCCAGACATTTCCTCTGGCAAATCTGGCAAATACTAAGAGAGAGGGGGAGCTTCCTAGATGACTCAAGTGGTAAAGAATATGCCTGCCAATGGGATAGACCTGCATCCCTAGGTCTGGAAGTTCCCCTAGAGGAGGAAATGGCAACCCACTCCAATATGCTTGCCTGGAGAATCCTATGGGCAGAGGAGCCTGGCAGGCTACAGTCCAAGGGGTCCCAAAGAGTCAGACACATCTCTCTGGATCATCCCCGTGCACCAGCCCCAAGCATCCTGTATCCTGTATCGAACATAGACTGGCAATTCATTTCTTACATGATAGTATACATGTTGTAAAGTAAAATAAAGTAAAAATTAAAATTAAAAAAAAAATCCTCACTGAAAAACAAACAAAAAAAAAGAGTCAGACACAACTGAGTGACTCAACAACAACAAAGAAAAAGGACATAAATAGTTTTCTTTTGAAACACAAATTCTTTTTCATTATTGGAATATAGTTGATATACAATATTGTGTTAGTTTCAGGTATATACTCTCTAATAATTTGATGTCCGCATATATTATGGTGTGACTACCACAGTGAGTCTCATAAACATCTGTCACAGTCATCATCAAAATATCTACAAACGGTAAATGCTGGAGAGGGTATGGAGAAGAGGAAACCCTCTTACAGTGTTGGTGGGTATGTAAATTGATAAGCCACTATGGAGAACAGTGTGGGGATTCCTTTAAAAAACTAAAAACTACTATATGACCCAGAAACCCCCCTTCCTGGGCATATATCTGGAGAAAACCATAATTTCAAAAGATACATGCACCATAATGTTCATTGCTGCACTCTTTACAATAGCCAGGACACGGAAGCAACCTAAATGTCCATCATTTAGGATAAAGAAGATGTGGTACATATATACATTGGAATATTACTCAGCCAATAAGAGGAACAAAACTGTGCCTTCTGCAAAGATGTGGACAGATCCAGAGATTGTCATAAGAGTGATGTAAATCAGAAAAAGAGAATATCATATAATAACATAAATACTTTTTAATCCCTCCAGTGAAAGTGGCTGTGTAACACACAAAAGAATGGTGGCTAGTCAGGACTTTCCAGGTTCAAGGTCCAAGGCACCCATCTCCGACTTAATTCCCTGCAGCTCCCACACTTGATCCCAACGGAGGAGCTTACTGCAAACAACTAAAATCATAGCTTTCCTCTTCATTTCCTGTGTGATCTTCCTACTCCCTCCAAAAATAATCCCACAACCACATCAGCTAATGTCAGGGTCCTGGCTTTATTTCACCTCCAAAGAAAGTTATGCCTGAAGAACTTTTAATTTGTTTTTTAATTTTGCTTTCTTCTTAAATGAGACAGCCTTCTAGAAAGATTTTCAGGTATCAGGTCAACTATCTAAACACTCTGTGACTTTACCCTAGATATAAAGGGACAGGGAAGAGGACTGAATTAGGATGATTTTGCTGTGGTACATCTCATTTTTTTAAAAAAGTTTTGTCTATATAATTACTGTTACGAGCTGTATGTGGAACAAATCAGTGTAGGACATGCATTATTATCCATGTTTTACAGATGGGAAAACAGAGGAAAGGCACAGAGAGGGGAAATGATTTGCCTGTGGCCACAAAGCTTGTGTAGCCAACCCAGAAGAATAATTTAGGACTGTGACTGCATGCCCCAAGCTGGATTTCTTTGCCAAACACCCTTGGTAATCAAGGTAATCAAAATCTATTTGGAGGCACGTGGTTACAACAAAATAAATTCTTGTTCCTTTGAGTGACTTTTTTTTAATAAATTTATTTATTTTAATTGGAGGTTAATTACTTTACAATATTGTATTGGTTTTGCCATACATCAAAATATCCACCACAGGTATACACGTGTTCCCCATCCTGAATCCTCTTCCCTCCTCCCTCCCCATACATCCCTCTGGGTCATCTCAGTGCACCAGCCCCAAGCATCCAGTATCATGCATTGAACCTGGGCTGGTGACTCGTTTCATATATGATATTATACACGTTTCAGTGCCATTCTCCCAAATCATCCCACCCGCTCCCTCTCCCACAGAGTCCAAAAGACTGTTCTATACATCTGTGTCTCTTTTGCTGTCTCACATACAGGGTTATCGTTACCATCTTTCTAAATTCCATATATATGCATTAGTATACTGTATTGGTGTTTTTCTTTCTGGCTTGCTTCACTCTGTATAATAGGCTCCAGTTTTATCCACCTCATTAGAACTAATTCAAATGCATTCTTTTTAATGGCTGAGTAATACTCCATTGTGTATATGTACCACAGCTTTCTTATCCATTCGTCTGCTGAGTGATTTTTTTTAAAAGATCATTTTGTTTCATTTATTTGTTTTTGGCTCTGCTGGGTCTTCACTGCCGCATGGGCTTCACTCTAGCTGTGGCCAGCGGGCTCTCCTCTCTGGTGTGATGTTTGGGCTTCTCATTGTGGTGGCTTCTCTGGTTCCAGAGCACAGGCTGCAGTAGTTGCAGCCTGTGGGCTCAGCAGTTGCTGTTCCAGGGACTCTAGAGCAGAGGCCCAGTGCTTGTGGCCCATGGCCTTACTTGCTCCTCAGCATGTGGGATCCTCCCGGACCAGGGATCTGGCAGGTGGATTCTGTACCACGGAGCCACCAGGGCAGCCCTGTTGTGTGACTTTGATTTGACCTAGATATTACGTTTTCTTTATAAAGTATTTCACTGTATTATTTAGTTATGTCTATCCTGATTTATTCTGAAAATGCTTATGGCTTTTAGTCTGTTGATTTGCATTAAGGGAGATAACTTTGGTAGCAATCAAAGACGATGTCACCCAGGTGAATCTAGGAATTCAGAAGCAAGACCAGATAAGCACTTTAAGTATGCACTTTAAGTATGCAGAGAATGAAGGGAGCTGAAGGGAAGCCAAGTGATTTATTTACTCTTGGTTTTCCCTAGAGGAAGAGCAATCTGTTTCATTTAAGACCCAAGATGGATCTTAGCCATCAAGACTGAGGTCCATCTACCTGCCTTTTTCCAACAGCATCCTGTCCCCACCATAATTTACTTTCTTCTTTATTCCACTTTGTCTTGTTCTATTGAATAATTGGCACTTCCTCTGTTTTTCTTTTCTTTTCTTTTCTTTTAATATGCCAGGACCAACTCACAGTGATATAAACTGGTGAGTGACCCTGGGCCCAGAGGTCTGGTGGCTCATGCCCTGTAACTTAAATCAGGGGATAACACCAATGTGGCCATTAATCTCCTCTACTCTTCAAGAAGCTAATCCCCAGGGTAGTAGGTAAGTAGGAAAGCAAACGAAGAATCTTGGAAGATTCTGACTTCCCAAAGCCACACCACTCTGTTCTTCCCTCACTTGCTTCCTTGGGTCTGCCCCAGGAGAAGTGTGCCCTTGGTAGCATTACAACACTTTCCATTGCATGAAAGTAAGACTTGGGAGACAGAACCTTGCTATACCATTTGGGGGAATTTTGCCTAGTAGTTGGTTGGCTTTTGTTTTGAAGTCTGGAGTGGCTGATGAGGGGTGAATGAATAAATGTTAACATCATAAATTATCCTGCAATTTTTAACTGATTATGATAAAGTTTCTCATGGGGTCTGAATTCCCCAGGAAACTCTGGCTGGGATTTCTCAACTCTTTTGAGACACCATCTAAAATAGTGCCCTGGGTGAGAGAAGTCAAGAGCTACATGCAATTCTGCACGTTCTCCTACATGCAGCCCTATTCATGTTCTGCTAAAGCTGGTGAATATTTAAAAAATCCCAGCCTCATGATAAGAGTTTTGGAAGTTTTTCACTATTCCTCTCTCATGATATGTATCGAAATTGGGGAATAATCATTAAATAATAAGCTGTGAGCTAACAGTAATAGACTCTATAGCCTAGTTAGCCTGACCAGAGAAAGATGGCATTTAGAAGAAACAGACATTAAGAGATCTTTAAAAAGCAATTGCAGAGTGAAGAGCGGAGAAGTGATGAATATGGTTTAGCAAGAGGAGTGCTGCGACTAGACGCACAGAGAAAACAGTCTAATAACAACAAAAAGAGGGTCTAGTGGTGAGAAGGAATAGTTTAGAACTGATTTGTTTGCACCCACAGACCAGTTAGTAAGGACACAACTTCCTTACTAAGTAAGTAAGTTACTTGCTCACTTACAGGGACCAAATTTAACAGAACTATAAAAACTGATTTGGAAGGAAAGAAATCTGACACATCTGTTAAACTATATTTAGCTAAGTGAAATCAGTCCTGAATATTCATTGGAAGGACTTATGCTGAACCTGAAGCTCCAATACTTTGGCCACCTCATGAAAAGAACTGACTCACTGGAAAAGACCCTGATGCTAGGAAAGATTGCAGGCAGGAGGAGAAGGGGACGACAGAGGACGAGATGGTTGGGTGGCATCACCGACTCGATGGACGTGAGCTTGGGCAAGCTCTGGGGAGTAGATGATGGACAAGGAAGCCTGGCATGCTGCGGACCATGGGGTCACAAAGAGTTGGACACGACTGAGAGACTGAACTGAACTATAACTCATTTGAGTCTATAGTTTATAGATGATGTGTCAAGAGTGTAATGAAAAAGATCCTATACTGCAAACTATAGTTGTCATTTGAATGACTTGCCGGAGGATGTGGAAAGGATGCCATGACCCCAACAGCACCCGGGTCAGCCTCAAAAGAAATAAAACATCTGACAGCTTGGTTCACAGTGACAGAAGGAGCCCAGAGTAAATACAGGGTCTCCTGTCTGAGTGGAGTGCTGCAGTGCATGGGGTCGCAAAGAATCAGACACAATTGAGTGAACAACAAAAAATCCGAGTGGAATATTGTTAATTTATTGTTAGTTTGGTATCAGTGCTTTCTCCTAAAGATGCTATAAATTAAGGACCTTCTACTGGACTGTTTCTTTAAACCAGGAGTGTTAAAGAGTATCCTTGTACAATTCAAGCTTAATCCAGGGCTTGAGAGCATTGTGTCTGCAGACTAATTTTCTCCGGTAGAGTGGAGTTTATATAACACAGCACATTTTCTTCCTCACAAGTTGGATTAATTCTTTTTAAAAAATAGCAAGAAAAATCATGAAATGAATGTAGCCCGACCAAATACTCATTTCTTTACCTACTGTCGCCTTGCTTGGCAATTTTCTTTGCTGTCATTTTTCAGTGGAAAAATACCTGAAGTTCATCTACCAAACAGTGTAATTTAAAAAGAATCGATAGGCAAGCTAGTAATAAGGAAGAGCATTCCATCGCAATACAGCACTTGTTTCTAATTACCACTTCTTCAAGTCCCCTTTACAAATTGTCTCTTTTATTTCAATTAACAATTTAATGGTGCTTTAGAGAGATAAATAATGTTCTAAAAAGGCAAACCTCTGATAAAGCACATAAAGTTTTCTCCCCAAAGAAAATATGATAAAGTCTTCGAGCTATGAAAAACAGCCTGAGGAAGATGCTTTATGGTGGGGAAGGAAATAGCAACCCACTCCAGTATTCTTACCTGGATAGTCCTATGGACAGAGGAGCCTGGCGGGCTACAGTCCAATGGGTTGCAAAGAGCTGGACATGACTGAATAGACTTAGCAGCAGCAGATGCTTTATGGATGGCACTCTCCACTATGGATAGGAGATGCAAGTTCTGTTTTTTGTTTGTTTGTTTTAATGCTACACCCTTCCTGGGACCTTCCATCTGACTGCACATGAGCATTTTGATATCCTGTCATGGAGGCAAGACCAGCTGGTCAGTCATGTCTATCCAGCAAATATTTATTGACATTTAAATGCTGGATCCTGGGGATTCAGTAATGAATAAGATTCAGTTCCTTCTCTCAGGAAGATTAGTGTTTAGAGCTAAAGACAGAGGTATGTTTTCAAATTGTGGTGCTGGAGAAGACCCTTGAGGGCCCTTTGGACTGCAAGGAGATCAAACCAGTCAATCCTAAAGGAAATTAACCATGAATATTCATTGGAAGGACTGATGCTGAAGCTCCAATACTTGGGCCACATGATGGAAAGAGTCACCCACTGGAAAAGACTGTGATGCTGAGAAAGACTGACGGCAAAAAGAGAAGGGAGCGACAGAGGATGAGATGGTTAGATAGCATCACTGACTCCATGGACGCGAACTTGAGCAAACTCTGGGAGATGGTGAAGGATAGGGGAGCCTGGCATGCTGCAATCCATGGGGTCATAAAGAGTCAGACACTACTTAGAGACTGAACAAGAGATGGATGTATAAACTAATAGTTATAGTGTAATATGTCTCAAATAATGACCAAATGAGAAGAGTTACAAAGAAGATTGATAAATGTATTTACTCTGTGTTATATCATTTCATCCAGAAGTTTTTAAATGGATAGAGGAATTTTACACACACACACACACACACACACACACACACACAGACACCACACTCCTATGCCTGATGTGTGATGTATATAGGATGGGGATAATGAGATGTCTGATACACATATAAGTGACCACAAGTTCTTTAATTACACATAAGGCTGAGCTTGTTACACTTTTTTTTTAATTCCAACTCTAGGCTGGATAAAGCTGTAGAATGTTAGGGCTTCAAGGAATTACTGAGTGTGTCTAATTGACTCTCTCATTTCATAGATGGGGAGACTGAGACCTAGAGAAACAGAGTCATTTGCCCAGGAAGACACAAGTAATCACTGGAATCAGTGTTAGAATTCAACTCTCCTAATCCTTGGTACAACAGGTAGGAGAAGCTATTTTATCTTCACTCATCATGCCTGGCCTCATCTGACTTGACTTCCTTGCAGTCTCAGGATCAATAACTCTTGTTCTCCCTCTTCTCCATATCAGCAGCCACGTCTGCTTAGCCAAGTTAATACTTTCCATTTTTTTTTTCAATAAGAGAAGTAGAAGGAATGGAGACATCCAAGATAGAAAGCCATTCTGAAAATTCTACTCAAGAATTGCATTTTTTATTTTTATTTTTTGAAGAGTGCCACCAACCTTAGATAAATGCCTACTGGGCAAGTTTCAGTAAAACATCTTTTGTCTGATTCACGGATAGAACATTAGTTTCCTATTGTTACTATCAGAGAAGGCAATGGCACCCCACTCCAGTACTCTTGCCTGGACAATCCCACGGATGGAGGAGCCTGGTGGGCTTCAGTCCATTGGGTCGCTAAGAGTCAGACACGACTGAGCGACTTCACTTTCACTTTTCACTTGCATGCATTGGAGAAGGAAATGGCAACCCACTCCAGAGTTCTTGCCTGAAGAATCCCAGGGATGGCAGAGCCTGGTGGGCTGCTGTCTATGGGCTCACACAGAGTCGGACATGACTGATGTGACTTAGCAGCAGATTGCTACTATAACAAATGATCACAAACATTTAAATTGATGGTTTATAATAACAGAAATGTATTCTATCACAGTTCCAGAGAACAGAAATTTGAGACCAGTATCGCTGTGCTGAAATCAAGACATTGGGAGCCTCCCACAGAGGTTCTAGGGGAGAATCTGGTCCTTGTCTCTTCCAGCTTTTGGCAACCACTGGTATTCCTTGACTTGTAACCGTGTCACTCTAATCTCTTCCTCTGTGGAGGTGTCTTCATATCACCTTCCATACCTGCCTACCTCTCAGAAGAGCACATGTGATTGCATTTAGGGCTCCCCTGGCTAATGCAGGACAACTCCTGATTTCAAAATTCTTACCCACATCTTTAAGATCTCCCCCCACCCCAAAAAAAGCTAAGCTTCAGATTCCAGGTTTTAGGATGCAGATATCTTTGGGAGAGTGGTGCATTACTTAACTCCCCATAAGTGCATAGTGAAGTGAAATGGGTTCTCAGGTGGTGCTAGTGGTAAAGAACCCACTTGTCAATGCAGGAGACACAAAAGATGAGAGTTCAGTTCCTGGGTTCAGGAAGATCCCTGGAGGAGGGCATGGCAACCCACTCCAGTATTCTTGCCTGGAGAATCCCATGAATAAGGAGCCTGGTGGGCTGCAGTCAAAGGGGTCTCAAAGAGTCAGACATAACTGAGCAATTACACACACAGCACACACAGGCATCATTTAACTCACCACAAGTAGATAGCTGGTCATTTCTTCTTCAGTCAGAGAACATGACACGGAGTTTCTTGCTTTTGCCCCATTTATTTGCCACATAATTACTGTACTTAGGTATTTCAGGACATTTTACTAGATTTTTTTTTTTTTTTTTGCTGCTGCTACTGCTAAGTCACTTCAGTCGTGTCCGACTCTGTGCGACCCCATAGACGGCAGCCCACCAGGCTCCCCCGTCCCTGGGGTTCTCCAGGCAAGAACACTGGAGTGGGTTGCCATTTCGTTCTCCAATGCATGCAAGTGAAAAGTGAAAGTGAAGTCGCTCAGTCGTATCCGACTCCTAGCAACTTTTTTTTGCTACATCTCTCAAAAATGTCTTATGATTTTTTTTCATAATCTGTCATTTGTTATTTTTTCCCTAGTGTCTAGCTATCTATCTTGGTCCGTGCTCTGAAGTAATCAAAATCACATTGGAACTGAGTGAGAAATTGGAAGGAAGAATCAAGAGAACAGTGTTTTACAGTTTAGGAAAACTTTGTTTCTCTTTGTGTCTGTGTGTTAGACTTGGAGGTAATCTGCCAACAATGACTGCTGCGTACAAGGCATCAAGTGTTCTTATTTGCAACGACGTAGCCGATAAGATAGCTGGGTGCTCTAATAATCACTATTGATTCACTGTCAGATGGATCTGTGCTCTGTGACAACTTTTCGATATTATAGACTTTACCAAGTAAAAAGGCATCGCCTTATCCTGTGTACAGAAAGAAAAAAGTGTTTGGAGGTGACAACCAGAAATCCTGGGGCAGGAAGATAAACGTGAAAGTGCCCTTCTATGTCTGAGAATTCCTGCGCTAGAGCTGGACTGTTTAGTGTGTCTTGACTGCTTTTCCAATTCTAGCTGGTATCCAGGCACACAAACAACTTAGTAGTAGGGCCCAAGGGCAGCACAAATCTTTACCTATGAAGCAGGGTGGTGGCGCTTTAGTTGCTCAGTCAAGTCTGACTCTTTGCGACCCCATGGACTGTAGAGCATCAGGTTCCTCTGTCCATGGGATTCTTCAGGTAAGAATACTGGAGTTGGTTGCCATTTCCTTCTCCAGGGGATCTTCCCAGGCTCCTCTGTCCATGGAATTTCCCAGTAGTACGAAGCATGGTTTTTCCTGTGGTCATGTATGGATGTAAGAGTTGGACTGTGAAGAAGGCTGAGCGCCGAAGAATTGCTGTGTTTGAACTGTGGTGTTGGAGAAGACTCTTGAAAGTCCCTTGGGCTGCAAGGAGATCCAACCAGTCCATTCTGAAGGAGATCAGTCCTGGGATTTCTTTGGAAGGAATGATGCTAAAGCTGAAGCTCCAGTACTTTGGACACCTGATGCAAAGAGTTGACTCATTGGAAAAGACTCTGATGCTGGGAGGGATTGGGGGCAGGAGGAGAAGGGGACTACCCAGGATGAGATGGCTGGATGGCATCACGGACTCGATGGACGTGGGTCTGAGTGAACTCTGGGAGATGGTGATGGACAGGGAGGCCTGGCGTGCTTCGATTCATGGAGTCGCATGGAGTTGGACATGACTGAGCAATTGAACTGAACTGAACTGAACTGATGAAGCATGCTGCTGCTGCTGCTGCTAAATCACTTCAGTCGTGTCCGACTCTGTGCGACCCCATAGGCGGCAGCCCACCGAGCTCTGCCGTCCCTGGGACTCTCCAGGCAAGAACACTGGAGGGGGTTGCCATTTCCTTCTCCAATGCATGAAAGTGAAAAGTGAAAGTGAAGTCACTGAGTCGTGTCCAACTCTCAGCGACCCCATGGACTGCAGCGTCCCAGGCTCCTCTATCCATGGGATTGTCCAGGCAAGAGTACTGGAGTGGGGTGCCATTGCCTTCTCCGCGTATGAAGCATAGAGTCCAGCAAATAGGCCGTGCAGGGATAACACTTAGTATTGGTAAAGGACGTTAGACTGAGAACCACCATGAGACAAGAGATGCAACCACTTTAAAATATGTATTTATTTATTTATTTGGCTGTGCCAGGTCTTAGTTGCAGCCCTCCATACCTTCCATCTTCCTTGTGGCATGAGAGATCTTTAGCTGCCACATGTGAGCTCTTGGTTGCGGCATGTGGGATCGAAGCCAGGGCCCCAGCATTGGGAGTGCAGAGTCCTAGCCACTGGACCACCAGGGAAGTCCAGAGATGCAACCACGTCTGAGACTAGTTTCCAAAACAGGGTGACTTGGTTCCATCCACACAAATGACTTCAGGCCCAGTCAGGGACAGAGCTAGTTGCAAGTAGCAACTGCAGAGAGGAAGTCAGTGGGAAGGACAGAGACCCAACCCATTACTGACAACATCAATCACTGTGTCTGTGTTCCCAGTTTTCCTACTGACCTTTTCTGTGCAACAAACAAATTTCACTCCCCTTAAAGAAAGAATAGTGAGTTTGTCTTCATTCATGCTAAATTAATCCATGCTGTCAAAACTTAAATAGTGCTGTTTGAAATTCTTATTTCCTTATCAAATGTATCTACAAATTCATTGACAGTAGGAAAAGAATTGCCCTGGACTTTAGTTAACATTTCTTCAGACAATGGAGAATAAACAAATAAACTGTCCTTTACATATCTACCCCTGCCCTGTGATTGTGGATATCATTCCTAAAAAATTCATTCCTAAAGAGAATATGATTATATCTTCCCCTTTCAAGAGATGGTTAAGTACCAATTCTCTTTTCTCTAGCCCAAAGATAACCATATTTCCCTCAGATTGTAAGTAGTTTATATTTAATATTATTTCAAGAGATCTTCAAGAATTACAAATAGTAAGATACTGCTACTATGTTATTTTGGAAAATGACAAGTCATCAAGCCAAGGGACAAGGAAGAGTGAAGGTGATCTCTGAAAAGACATCTTTAGTATAGAGCAAGTAAGTAAGCATATTTCAATGACTAGAAGGCTTGAGTAACTGCGGGACCACAAGGCTTAGCTGAGTATCCATGTAAGGTTAATTTCTGTCTGTAAACTATAAGTCCATATTAGATGTTTTTATCCACATGGCTTAGTCACAACAGAGGAATGTTTTTTAGCTGTGTCACGGTCCTAATATAAATGAGTAAACTAGATCAGCATTTACATTCAGATGCTAACTGGCCGATAATTTTCTTGGCTCTTTTTCCAAATCAAATATGGTAGCTGTTGTGACTGAATTAGTCTAACCGATCAGACACCTGCACTTCTGTTCGGTCACCCTGATATCCTTGCAAAGGCCAAGAGCTGTGATCATTTATTCTCATCAGCATTGGCTGCTATTACAGAGAGCTTGCAGGCAGAACATCAGCACGTCCCTGAGAGCAGCTCCAAGGCTGGCCCTTCTCCTAACCCGACCTGGCCAGGAACCCCTTCCAGGGCCTCTTCTCTCAGAGGTGGGAGAAATAAAACAAGATGCTGAAGACTGGGAATGAGGGGCTTCAGCCCTGCACGTGTCCTACCCTTTGTTTTATCCCCTAAGATGGGGATCCCCAACTTCCAGGATTAAATGCCTGATGATATGAGGTGGAACTGAAGTAATAATAATAGAACTGAAGTGCACAATAAATGCTCTGCGCTTGATTCTTCCCCAAACCACCCCTCCCCAGATCCATGGGCAAATTATCTGCCATGAAACCAGTCCCTGGGGCCAGAAAGGCTGGAGACCTCTGCGCTAAGGGGAGAAGGAATGTTGTCACTGCTTCTGTGGCCAGTCCTTTCTTATACTGGACTAAGAAAACCCCATGGAGGGAAGAGCCTGGTAGGCTACAGACCATGGGGCTGCAAAGAGTCGGACACAACTGAGCAACTTCACTTTCACTTTCAAGGACTGATTGGACGATGCATGGTCTTACTGGTTGAAACACTGAAGTTCTCCTATAATGGCTTATAAGGGAGTGCTGACCATAACTGAAGTAACACACGCTGCCCAGGTATCAACCCCAGACCTCCCCAAACTCCTTTCATTTCTGGCCAGGAAAAAGTCAACCTGGCACAGCAGGAGGTCCCCAGACCTTTCTGGTGCCCTTGATGTTTGGGAATAGCAATTTGAATGCCCTTCCTAGCTGTGTTTTCTATGGTTTTTAGGATAATGTAGAGGATGCTGTTTTCCATCTGAAAATGTTTAATTTTCACTAAAGAATAAATATTGATCCAGAGCTTACCATGTCCTAGGCATTATTCCAGGTCCTAGTAACTTTTCAGATGCGTCTTTTATGAATTTCACAGGAGACTGTGGCTCAGTCTACCTTGAACTGAGGAAGAAAACTTTCACAGGTATTTATAGATTTGATATTTTATGCTGATTACAGCAACCTCCCATTACCACGACAGACCACATTCATTAACAAGTGAGGCCAGGGGGCAACTTCTCTTGGACACTTAACTCCTTCCTCCATGAAATCATACTTTATGTGAATTTCTTTTTTTGAAAGGGGTTTCCCTGGTGTCTCTGGTGATGGTAAAGAATCTGTCTGCAATGCAGGAGACCCAGGTTCGATCCCTGGGTCAGGAAGACCCCTTGGAGGAGGAAATGGCAACCCACTCCAGTATTCTTGCCTAGAGAATTCCATGGACAGAGGAGCCTAGTAGGTTACAGTTCATGGGGTCACAAAGAGTCAGACACGACTGAGCAACTAACACACACATAAACATTTTTTTTTTGAAAAGTCCAGGTAGTTTAAAATTTACACAGCATACAGAGAAACTTAAAAACCTATTTTCCTCCGAAAAAGTAAAATATAGCAGAGGTAGTTCAAAACAACTTGGGGAAACAAAGAGATCGCCATTATGCATCCGCTTGTCAACACAGCATTAGTCGCTTCTTTCAACTTGGGTCCTTTGTTCAGACTGAGAGAGCTAGAGGTATGGTGATAAACAGATTTAATAAGTTTCCTGCCTGTCCTCATATTTCTCTCTAACTTCTCATAAAAGTGTTAGAATTCTGTGAGATGAATCTTCCTTAACCCTGTCACACATGGGAGGACAATTTGTGGATTCTCAGATGCTACACAGATTCCAGGCACCTTTTGAGGTCTCCAAAGTTACTTGATAAGATTTGTATACAGTTCACTCCTAGTTGATATATGATTAGATGAATATCCAGTGAAACACAAATTAAATTGGCTTTCTACCCGCAAACAACAAGGTGGTAAGTATGACTTAGTAAAACCTGCACGTAGGAAAAAACCTCCTTGTCGCAATGAGTGTGTTTTTCAACTTCACAGTGACTCATTGATTTCGTTCTGAGATTGTAAACATCCCTGTAAAAGAAACAATTTGGGAAGCTATAGAAAATAACTGGACCTCTGTCTAAAGTCCTCAGAGATAACCCAGTGATCAAAATCGTTAGGCTGTTATAAAGGCGTGTGTGTGCGCTTCTGTATTTGTGTGTGTGTGTCAGAGAGAGACATGGATGGAGACAGAGAGAGACACGGAGACAAAGAGAAATACCAATAGGAAGAGGGCACGCACACTGATGAGTCTTCAGATGAGCTTTAGATGCACGGGTCATGGATGACAAAGACTCTGTGATTGCCACTGCGCTTTAGTCAAGAAGTTACAAAACAACTCTAAATATTATCATTTCTTGCTATATGACCACTCAGGATGTGCCTTTGTGATACAAACAAATTTTCAGCCATGTTTATATGACGTTTCTCTTTTTCTCACAGAGAATACCATGCTTTTGCTTTGCACTTACATATTACTCTCACATCCCCTTCTTCATAGCATCCTCACCTCATATTAATAGCTCCCAGTAGGTCTGTTTGAGCTGGTGATCAAGCCACCAATAGGCACAGGTGGCTTTGGGGCTTCAGGCATGAGGTAACAATTGTGGTCCTCCTGGAGCTCAAGGCTAGGACAGAACAGAGCAGGGAAGCTCACTTTCTGGAGTTTTGTAAACTGCAGCATCCTCGGCTGATCGGATGGTTAATTAGGAACCTTCTGATTCAGACATATGACAACATCATTGTCCAAAGCCTCTCAGAATGAACTGTGGTATAAAGTTTTCACTTTAGAGTCAGAGCATGGCCGTTGTAGAAGCGTTAAGGAATAGGTACATTCATTGTCTCAATGTGCCATCTGGAGACGGGACCCAGAGAATGGTTGCGGAAAAACTGAGTTACGCCACAGACTCTTCCAAATACTTCGTGCAGCCAAGACTTGGTTACCTCAGTTACAACCAGTGTGGCTGCTCGCCTCACACAGAAACTATACAAATTAAAGAATCATCAAGAATTTGCAAACACAAGCTTGTGGAAATGTTTCGCACCCATGTCAAGCCTGAGTGTGCTTTTGCTGGTAGAAGAATAAGAAAAAAGCATATTTCACTGGATTTATTTTAAAATTTGATTTTTACAACCGCTGAGAGCCCGACAAAATTGTGATTTGCCTAGCTTCCATCCACTGCATCACAAAGCTCCACAACTGGCAGTGGGTACCTTGAGAATATCTGGTTCAAATCACGTACATTGCAGCTGAGAAAATGAATGTTCAGATGCATTTAGTCACTTGCCTAGGGTCGTACAACTTGCTGATGGCAGTGTTGGCCTCGAAGCTTGAGTTTTATGATGTCCTAACTAGTTCCTTTCCTGGAAATCTAAATGGACTTATAACTTGGAGTTAGTATCTAGAAGAAGGCTGGTAAAGATGTCACCCTGAGTCTTGATTGAGCAGGAACCCTCATTGACTGGCAAGGAATCCTGGATTCAGTATTTAGGATTTTGGAGTCACAGTCAGGCTTCTCAGGAAAGAGATCCCATGGTCAAAGGCAATTTTTGTCATGGAGAAAATAAAATGGAAGAAAGGCCAGGGGCTGCATGTTTCTAATGCAGGAGCACCCAACTTTGCTATAGTCATTATCCAATGTGTTTAAAATATAGGTGATGGTTTGATGGTTTTAGGAATCAATTTTTATCAGACTTTACTGAGAGGGACTACAGAGAATAAGGGGCTTCCCAGAGAACACTAGTGGTAAAGAATCTACCTGCCCATGCAGGAGGCCCGAGAGATGTGGCTTCGATCCCTGGGTCTGGAAGATCCTCTGGAGTAGGAAGTAGCAACCCACACCAGTATTATTGCCTGGGAAACCCATGGACAGAGGGGCTCGGCGGGTTACAGTCCATGGGGTCGCAAAGACTTGGACACGACTGAACACACGCATGGTGAGTAAATGCGAGCTTAGAAATGGTGATAAAATATTGTCAACAAGTGTCTGTTATTTGCCTCAGTCCACGCCAAGACTCATGAGGACTACATAAAGCAGAAGACAAATCCTTATTTTCCAGCAGCCTGTACTACAGTAGAAGAACTCATCCAGCCCTCCTAACGTTGTCATTCTAATTTTATAGGAACATATACTTTTACATTTTCAAAGTGCTTTCAGTGCATTTTCTTACTTTATATATGCAGGGCCAAGAAATACATGATCAAGTGCTATATTTTGTGACATTTGTTTGTAGATGTAGGAAAACTACCCTTTGAAGGGAAGAGAGAGAAGGAAGTAAGTTTGTTTAGTTTTATTTAAAAAAAAAAAATCCCTCTAAAAATAAAGGCAGTATACAGTACCTTAAGCAATCTACTAATGAATATTTCATTCAGATATTCAAACAGGAAGTTTCTGCCAATAACAAATGACTAAATAGAACTGGTGAGTTTATTGTTCACATTTCACTTGTTAAGAAACTGTTTTGAAACTCTTTTCCTATTTCATGGTTAGTTGCTTGGCTCTCCAAGGTATGGAGCAGCACCATATCTTCAGAGTTGTCAGCATGTCTAAATGAGAAGCCAGAGTTCAGATCAAGCCATCCAAGCATTATTTTGATCATTGCAAATCTCCTATACCAATTCTCTGCACTGCTGATGTCTGTCTTTCACTCAGTGAGCAGAGAAAAAGAAAACTCAATCAAATCTACATTTCCTTTATTTTCAGCTGGATGGAAAAACTCCCTGCTGCCTAAAAAGCATGTGAATACTAAAATTCGCTGCAGAATGCACTTCACCAAGAGTTAATGTGATTGTCTCAGTGGCCAGAATGTCACAAGGAATGGCTTTGCATTGGTCAGTACCTTCTGAAGTGGGTCTAGTAGATTTGTGTTTCTTACAATGTTGTCCCCAGGTATCTCCAGAAGAATTATGTGGAGTAATTTTCCTGCTGAAAATGTCATATAAAGAGAGAGAGAGAGAGATTTGTAATAAGAAATTGGCTCACACAGTTATGGAAATAGAGCCTGGCAAGTCCAAAATCTTCAGAGCCAATGTTCCAAGCTGCTGTAGAATCAGGAAGCTCTTGCTACCCCAGTTTGAACAACCTCAAGCAAGAAGAATCAATACTTTAGTTTGAAAATGACCAGGCAGGAGGAGGGTCGTTCCTTTGTTCTGCTAAGCCTTCAGCTGATTGGATGAGGCCCACCCACCTTAGGGAGAACAACTGGCTTTTACTCAGTCTCCCAATTCAAATGTTAATATCATCCAGAAGCACCCTCCCTGTGGAATATAGAAGCACCTGGAACAGTGTTTGACCAACTGTCCGGGCATGATTTGGCCCAGCAAAACTGATGCATAAAACTAGCCATCTCACAGAGTTCAGTAGTGACCATGTGGCCATAGCAGCCAGATACCTCCGGGTCAGTTTCTTCCTCTACTTAATCCTACTTCCTTTACCCATCAAAGACAACAGTCCTGACAGTACCCACCCCCTCCAGTAAACAGCCTGCTCACAAGCATCTGTCCCAGAACCGGTTTCTCAGGAACTTGACCTAAGGCAGTAGGACATAATTTATTTTCACATAAAATAATTTAAAACCAAAAAAAAATAAAGAAGACTGATGCTGAAGAATTGGTGCTTTCTAATTGTGGTGCTTGAGAAGACTCTGGAGAGTTCCTTGGACAGCAAGGAGATCAAACCAGTCAATCCTAAAGGAAATCAAACCTGAATATTCATTGGAAGGACTGATGCTGAAGCTGAAACTCCAGATACTTTGGCCAAATACTTTGGCCACCTGATGTGAAGAGCTGACTCATTGGAAAAGACCCTGATGCTGGAAAAACTGAAAGGCATGAGGAGAAGGGGACAACAGAGGATGAGATGGTTTGATGGCATCACTGACTCAATGAACATGAGTTTGACCAAATTCCAGGAGACGATGAAGAATAGGAAGCCTGGTGGGCTGCAGTCCATGGGGTCACAAAGAGTCAGACAGGACTAAGGGACTGAAGAACATCAACAATGAAAAGAAATAGATCTTTTTCCATTAAATCTATCTCAGTTACCTGTGGGGCACCACAGGGAGCATAAGCTGATGTAATAAATAAGCAACTCTCTCCATTTCTGTAATCCACAGAATTCTTGATATAAATGTCACATATTAAACAAAATATGGAAATAACCATTTTCAAAAGATCCCACATAATTCATATAGTACTCAGGGGTTTCCTCTAGGCCATTATGAACTAAGAATTCTCTTAGGTTCATCCAAAAGATGGATTTTGGAGCTGTTGCTGGGTTCAATTTATGTCCCCCAAAAAGCAAGTTCTCTTGCCAGAAGCATTTAGAGATATGGATATGATTTACCTCTTTCCTAGGGGTCAGTTTATTGGCTCTTCATCAAAATATACAGGATCATCATGTAGTCTAAGAAAGGGAGATGGGTAAGTCTCACTGTGTTCAAAGTTGAACAGATTTCTCCAACTATTTTTCAAATTGACTGCAAATGTAAAGTCACAAAGCCTTAAGGCAAAAGTAAGCTGAATCTTGCTGACTCTTTTTAAAGTACAATACATCCAAATACTGCTATTTTTTAAAATGTCTGGGACAGCTGGTGATATTTCAAGAGGAAAATTGGAAAGATATTTTTTATACCTTTAGGCAAGAGTGAATTATTTCAAACAGCAAGTGGTTCAAAATCCCATTGAGCTCAAGAGGCTGTGTTTCCTAGGATTTCTAGTGGGCACTGTGTTTGGCATAATAAACTTCCTCTCCTGCTTCATTTCCTCCACCTCAAATAGCCACACGCCCTCCAACCAGCCCTCGAGACAGACCCCAATGTTGAATGATGGATAATCGTCATTTTCACCAATTCCCTCTAAGAACTATGTTTAGTTTTCAAATACAAAAGCGACATGAACCACTCCCTTAGGAACACAGTAAAAATACAATCAAAACAGTTTAAATTTCAAAGGTCAAATTCATAATTCCACACTCAGTCTGGTTTTCTCCCCAAAGGCAACGTGGTATTACATTGTGAAGCACTGCATTCACACGCAAGGATTAGTCATAGGCTGTCAGAGCTGTCGAGGGCCTGGGAGATTATCCATTTCTGTGCCTTTCTTTTACAGATGAGACAAAAGGCTGCGGAGAAGTGATAGCAGAATGGAGAGAAAAAGGGACACAAAGTTAGATAACAAAGTTTCTTGAATTTGTTCGCGGGCAAGTTGTGACCAGCCTACTTCTGGAGAGCGTTCCCATACGCAGCACTTTCTCCCATTCCCCCATTCCCTTCACCTAGGCTCCACCTCTCACTCCTCATTTCCCACTCCACCCTGCCTACCCTCATTTTTGTCACTTTCTAGGCAAGGTCGGAGAAGGCAATGGCACCCCACTCCAGTACTCTTGCCTGGAAAATCCCATGGACGGAGGAGCCTGGTAGGCTGCAGTCCATGGGGTTGCTAAGAGTCAGACACGACTGAGCGACTTCACTTTCACTTTTCACTTTCATGCATTGGAGAAGGAAATGGCAACCCACTCCAGTGTTCTTGTCTGGGGAATCCCAGGGACAGGGGAGCCTGGTGGGCTGCCGTCTACGGGGTCACAGAGTCGGACACGACTGAAGTGACTTAGCGGCAGGCAAGCTTGGGCTTCCCTGATAGCTCAGTTGGTAAAGAAGCCTCCTGCCATGCAGGAGACCCCGGGTCGAATTCCTGGGTGGGGAAGATCTGCTGGAGAAGGGATAGGCTGCCCACTCCAGTATTCTTGGGCTTCCCTTCTGGCTCAGCTGGTAAAGAATCTGCCTGCAATGCAGGAGACCTGGGTTCTATCCCTGGGTTGGGAAGATCCCCTGGAGAAGGGAAAGGCTCCCCACTCCAGTATACCCACTCCAGGACTGTGCAGTGCATGGGATCACAAAGAATCGGACATGACTGAACGACTTTCACTTTCACTGTAGGCAAGTTTTCATCTCTGTGAAGGCTTAAGATTAGAACACTACTCAGGGCAGCTAGATGCTTGTTATGGTCTTCTGCATCAACCTTTTACATCAAGGGCTTTCCTGGTAGCTCAGCTAGTAAGGAATCCACCTGCCATGCAGGAGACTCCAGTTTGATTTCTGGGTCAAGAAGATCCCCTGGAGAAGGGATAGGCTACCCACTCCAGTATTCTTGGGATTCCCTGGTGGTTTAAATAGCAAAGAATTTGCTTGAAATGCAGGAGACCTGGGTTCAATCCCTGGGTTGGGAAGTTCCCCTGGAGGAGAACATGGCAACCCACTTCAGTGTTCTTGCCCGGAGAATCCCCATGGACAGAGGATCCTGGCCAGCTACAGTCCATGGGTGGGGTGAGAAAGAGTTGGATATGACTGACCGACTAAGCACACACTTCTACATCAAATGGATGAGTGCAAGGCCCTGGCTGGGCCAGAAGACAGAAGCAGGAAGCAGATTGTGTCTCTGTCAATCACCTTGTATGCAGATCCCAGAAAACCAGGCTCTTCTCTTCTGTAGGACTGCAAAGGTCTCTCCTTTCTTATCTAAATCCAAGCACTGTAATGTGCAGAAAGGGAAGAGGAACTAAAAAGCCTCTTGATGAAAGTGAAAGTGGAGAGTGAAAATGTTGGCTTAAAGCTCAACATTCAGAAAACTAAGATCATGGCATCTGGTCCCATCATTTCATGGGAAATAGATGGGTAAACAGTGGAAACAGTGTCAGACTTTATTTTGGGGGGCTCCAAAATCACTGCAGATGGTGACTGCAGCCATGAAATTAAGACACTTACTCCTTGGAAGGAAAGTTATGACCAACCTAGATAGCATATTCAAAAGCAGAAACATTACTTTGCCAGCAAAGGTCTGTCTAGTCAATGGTTTTTCCAGTAGCCACATATGGATGTGAGAGTTGGACTGTGAAGAAAGCTGAGCACTGAAGAATTGATGCTTTTGAACTGTGGTGTTGGAGAAGACTCTTGAGAGCCCCTTGGACTGCAAGGAGATCCAACCAGTCCATTCTAAAGGAGATCAGTCCTGGGTGTTCATTGGAAGGCCTGACGCTAAAGCCGAAACTCCAATACTTTGGCCACCTCATGCGAAGAGTTGACTCATTGGAAAAGACCCTGATGTTGGGAGGGATTGGGGGCAGGAGGAGAAGGGGATGACAGAGGATGAGATGGCTGGATGGCATCACTGACTCCATGGACATGAGTTTGAGTGAACTCCGAGAGTTGGTGATGGACAGGGAAGCCTGGCATGCTGTGATTCATGGGGTCACAAAGAGTTGGATACAACTGAGTGACTGAACTGAACTGAACTGAACCTTCTCTAACCTGTCCTGTAACACCTATTGTCCTTTCTACGGCTTCCTAAAATGTCAGTTTCTACTCAGCCGCCCATCACCTCTGTTCCTCTACCTTTTCAACTATACTTGCAATCCAGGCACATTTTAGACAAAAGTCTCTTATAATGCTGGACAAAGATCAGGGATCTGGAGGTGGGAGACTGGGATCTCTTCTTAAATGAAGAGTTGAGAGGTTTCTAGAAGACATGCATGCTGCTGTGTGCTGTCACTTCGGTCATGTCCGATTTTTTGTGACCCCATGGACTGTAAGTTTTTCCAAACTGAACACATCCATATATTCATTACCCAGATCAAGAAACAGAGTATTAGTAGCATCCAGTGCTACCTGTGCTGCTCCTAGTCACTACACTTCAAGGTAACCAGTATCTTCACTTCCATCACCACTGATTTGCTTCACAGTTTTGAAATTTGATAGAAGCCAGTATAAATGACCTCTTTTATGTCTGGTTTCTTTTGATCATCATTGTGTCTTTTGAGATTCATCCATCTTGCTACGTGCGTCAATAGTTTCTTCAGAGACACTGCTGTATAATATTCCATTATATAAATACATTGTAATTTGTTTATCCATACTTCTTAGAAAACATTTGTGTCATTTATGTGTGTTATGAATTTCACTGGACATCTACTTTGGTGTACGTATGTGTGCCGATTCTGTTGAGTATATATCTAAGGGTGCAATTGCTGGCCAATAGTGTATGTATAAAAGAAGCCAGATCTTTTGACTCTGAGGTCAGTCTCAGGCTACAAATATTCTAAGCATGACCAGACTTCCTTCTGATAAACACAAGACACAACGGCAAGACTGGGAGGTGAAGAGGTTAAGATGGACCAAACGCACCTTTTGGATGCTATTGGTGTTGAGCAGTATTGCCCCAGGGGTGCCATAGAAGGAACATTTAACGGAGAGCCTGGAAACCAGTTTCAAATACTGATTCATTGCTTAGGAGGTGCACCATCCTCAACAGTCTTAGTCTCTGTGATCATTGTTCCCTTTGTCCAATTGTCCATACCCTTCTCTTCATCTTGATCAACTCCTGTCTATCCTTCAGCTTAATTCTCATTTCCCCAGCACAGAATTTTCTGATATTTCCTCTCCAGATTCCATTTGCTATTACTTGTCTCACAGAGCTTGCACTTTTCCTTTTTCTAAAAACTATTTATCTTTTTCTCTAGAATTTATTTGTTTGTGGCTGTGCTGGGTCTTCGTTGTTGTGAAGGCTTTTCTCTAAGTGTGGCAAGTAGGGGCTGCTCTCTAGTTGCTGCATGGGCTTCCCATTGCCGTGGCTTCTCTTGTTGCAGAGAACAAGGGCTCTAGGGTGCGTGGGCTTCGGCAGTTACGGCACACGGGCTCAACAATTGCAGCTCCCCAGAGCACAGCTCTCTAGAGCACAGCTTTAATGGTTACGGCACACAGGCTTAGCTGCTCCGCAATATGTGGGATCTTCCGGAGCAGGGACCAAGCCCTTGTCTCCTGGCAGATTCTTTACCACTGAATCACCAGGGAAACACCTAAAAACTATTTATCTTAATCATAGGCTTATAAAAGATCATTTTTATAAGTATTGGTTTATCACCAATATCATTAGATGGTAGTTCTGTGCAGGCAAAAGACGTGTCTTTCTCGCTCACCATGTGTGTTTGGAGGTGCCCAAGATCACCCTCAAGGTCAGTGATTTGCTCCAAGGACTCATAGGACTCAGCAGTATTAGTGTAAAATGATACCAGGAACACTCAGCAAAGAGAAAACTGGGCACACGGCTCCTTGCTCAGTGAATCTCACGGATGTACCAAATCTCTCCCAGCAGTGCATTGACACAACATGTGTGAAACGTTCCAACCAGAGAGATTCTTTAGATACCCCATGTCCAAGGTCTTCCTGGGGGCTGGTAACATAGGCCGCCTCTGCCTAGCACATCCCTCAACCCCAGACTCCTTCTGGAAAGCCAAGTTTTCCTCATAAACCACATGGTTTGTATAAGTAGTTTAGGCACAGTGAACTAGTCTTTCTTAGCAGTTCTGGAAGTCCCAGGAATCCTCCCCAGACTCACGTTCCCAGATACCAGGACATCATTTTCACAGATTGGTCTCAGAATAAGTGTTGAGTTCAGGAAAATATCAGAAGGTATTGGTTAATAATGCAGGAGGGCATGGCAACCTACTCCAGTATCCCCGCCTAGAGAATCCCAAGGACAGAGTAGCCTGGTGGTCTATAGTCCATAGGGTCGCAAAGAGTCCAACATGACTGAAGCAACTTAGCACGCATGTACGATTAGTTAACAAATTTAATTACTTTTTTGATCTTTCTTTAATTATGGGAATTTCAGAATCTCCAGTTGTATGAATCCCCAAGGCAGTTGCGAAAATACAGTATAAGATGTTTCCCAAATTCTTTGGCCATGGAAAAAAATTTTTGTTTCTCTTTGTTTTTTAACAGATTAGTGTTCTGTGAAGAATACGCTGATAAATGTTCTAATTCCCACCTCTTCTTTCAGGCCAGGCACCTTCCCATATCAGCATTCTGCTGGTAAGGCTTAGGGTGTAGCGTCCACAAAGCTCCTTTCAGGTTTCATAGAACATATTAGAGTTACAGTTGTTTCGCCTGTAAATTCTTTTACTTCCTTCTCAGCCACTTGTAATTACGACCTTAACCCCATAACACACATCAGTGATTCTGAATCACAGATAATGGAAAAGTAAAGGGGTCAAGCATATATGTTCACTGTTAGTGAAATTGCTCAGTCGTGTCCGACTGTTTGCGACCCCGTGGACTGTAGCCTACAGGCTTCTCTGTCCATGGGATTCTCTAGGCAAGAATACTGGAGTGGGTTACCATTTCCTTCTCCAGGGGATCTTCCCGACCCAGGGATCAAACCCGAGTCTCCCGCATGGGAGGCAGATGCTTTACCCTCTGAGCTACCAGGGAAGCCCATATGTTCACTGTTAATAAGATGATATTCATCCAACATCCTACCTCATGTGACACAATGTCTGTTTCTTGGCAGAATTTCCCAAAGCTAACTTAGTTTTGTAGAGGTGACTTAACTGAAACTCATTAGCATGTTCCTGATCGTCCAGGACAAATAGTGTAGAACAGAAGTAATTAACCATCACTTGCCACTTCACTTTCACTTTCATGCATTGGAGAAGGAAATGACAACCCACTCCAGCATTCTTGCCTGGAGAATCCCAGGGACAGAGGAGCCTGGTAGGCTGCCATCTATGGGGTCGCACAGAGTCGGACACAGCTGAAGTGACTTAGCAGCAGCAGCAGCAGCAGCAGCAGCAGCCAGTTGAAAACCTACATTTGGTTCCTTTTATTTTTTTCTTCACAGCTTCTGGGGTTGAGACTACAGAGGTAAAGTCTGTGTCAGAGAGGTCATAAATAAAGGCACTGCTTTGGATAATTAATATATAGTACCATGGTTTTTTTTCAGGCCAAGACTATTAATTCTTGATAAAATTCTATATCTATTCATACAGGAACTCATTTAGAAAAATGGCTTTCATATAAACATTAGAAGAACACCTTATTTTTCTTCCCAGGTCTAACTGAGCAATTTTAATACAAAGCAAATTAAGTAAAATAGGGTCAAAGCTTTTCTGCAAAAAAAAAAAAAAAAAATAGTTCAGTAAGTTTAGCTAGGTGTATGCTTAATGAAGGGTATCCCAGGGAGCTCAGTGGGTAAAGAAGCCACCTGCAATGCAGGAGATGCAGGCAGACGTGGGTTTGATCCCCAGGTCAGGAAGATCCCTTGGAGGAGGGCATGGCAACCCACTCCAGTATTCTTACCTGGAGAATCCCATGGACAGAGGAGCCTGGTGGACTACAGTCCACAGGTTTCCAAAGATTCGGACATGACTGAAGCCACTGAGCAAATGACAAACCATAGTTTTTTCCATCGGTGGAGGAACTGAGACAATGGCTATTTGTCAAACAACTCAGACTGGACATAGAGACTCCTCGGCCACTTCTGAATGTGTTGATGAATTAGCTGGCATCAAGTCACAACCATGAGCACTGAATACAAACAGTGCCCTCAAAGCTGATGAATTTTCTTGCCACCCTAAAGATAGGGACCAAGACTGTATATTTTTATAATGAGAATACATGAGAACTGCCTTAAAAATGACATTTGGCTGGATCCTCCTTTATGAGGTCTGTAACCCCATTCATGAGGACTCGACTCTCAGAACGTCATCCCAAAGCTTCCCGAGACCATCACAATGGAGACTAGGCTTCAGTCTGTGAACTGGAGGCGGGAACATAAACATTCAATCTATAGCAGGAATGGACTGCAAATTTAGCGCATCAGATTGAACTCGTGGTACGTATATAATTTTAATGAAGAAGATGGAGCCCCATCCCAGATCTGTTTAATCAGAATCAGTGGGAGTAAAGCCTAGACATCTACATTTTAAATATGCTCCACATATGATTCTTACACACACAAAAACTTAAAAATAATATTTTCAGATGACCGCAGATGGATAGGATTGTATCCTGTTCTCAGGGCCAGCTTAGGTGATTTCTAGCTGAGTTTTGAAGGGTGAGTAGTACATGAGAGTTAAAACTGAAGGGAAGGGCCCTCCAGCTGGAAACAATGGCACTGGTGGACACACAGGGACAGAAAAATAAATTACATTCATTGAATGGTAGGAAGACGTGATCAGTTGCAGACAAGGTATAATGTAGGAGTTGCTTTTTTAGTCGCTCAGTCATGTCTGACTCTTTGTGACCCCATGGACAGTAGCCGGCCAGGCTCCTCTGTCCATGGGATTCTCCAGGCAAGAATACTGGAGTGGGTTGCATTTCCTACTCCAGCGGATCTTCCCTATCCATGATGGAACTCGTGGCTCCTGCATCGCAGGCAGATTCTCTACCACTGAGCCCCTAGGGAAGCCTCTACAAAGGAAGAGAGTAGAGAAATAGGAAAAAGACAGGGGTTGAACACAGACTGTCTCACTGGAAAGAACTCCTGTCCCATAACATGCAGAAGGTCACCAAGGTACAGGTGACCTAGGCAAACAGAGCCAACTTAATAAGTTCAAAGATGGAGAAAATCCCACTGGGGAGGGTGACTGGGAGACGAGAGCTTTCTGTAGCCTATGCACTCTTTTGTTTTGAACTATTTACTTATTAATATTCAGCTTTGATCCAAAAATTTAGGAAGAAGCTCTGACGATCTAATTCCGTTCACGGCATTAATAAATGAGCTTTGTTGATGTGTCTGCATTCTAACATCCTCTGATAAAGGAGTGCTAATGGGCTGCTATGGTGGAGGGAGATAAGCACACAACTGTGATGTAGTTGTCCTCCCACTTTATAATTAACTTTGCAATCTGTTGTGTCTTATAAAATGGTAGGCAGTGAAAGTTTCATCATCAATTCCATTTCATGGCACCGAGGGATGGTAGTGCTTGCTATTTTATTGAATATTCTTTTTTTTTTTTTTTCAGACTTCTGATTCTATCAGACTCTAAATTTTCATGATTTGTCACTCTTAAACTGCTTTAGCTCCCAATCCAGGGGTGTGTGCAGATTACGCTTGCTGAGTGCATGGGTTGAACTTTTCATCGACTCTCCTTGGTGGGAAGCCTGTACACTGGGGGAACAATCTAGTGCTAGGCCACAAGCCCTCTACACATGTCATGCTAGAAGGAATATAGAACTATGGTCTGATGGTTTTTCCTGCTCAGCCGGTCCTGCCATCTGGCAGGACCTACAGCTGCAGTGGAAGAATAATCCAGGACCCTAAAATAGAGCACGGTGGTAGGGGTGGGGGTGGGGGTGGTAGTCACTCAGTCGTATCTGACTCTTTGTGACCCCATGGACTGGTAGCCGGCCAGGCTCCTCTGCCCATGGGATTCTCCAGGCAAGAATTCTGGGGTGAGTTGCCATTCCCTTCTCCAGAGGACCTTCCCAACCCTGGGATGCAACCCAAGTCTCCTGCATTGCAGGCAGGTTCTTTATTGTCTGAGCTACAGGGAATTTCCTGGTTACCTATATGAGCAAACACATCAAAGCTGCTCTGGGACCCCCTTGGAAGGGAGTTGTGGTCATGATAGATTTCACTTCCAGCTTTTCCACTTCAGGGTATAAGGTGCTCAGCCCAGGACTTTTCATTATATATATATATATATATATATATATATATATATATATAACATTTGTTGTTGTTTAGTTGCTAAGTTATGTTCAACTCTTTTGGGACCCCATAGACTGGAAGCCTGCCAGGCTAACCTGTCCATGGGATTTCCCAGACAAGAATACTGGAGTGGGTTGCGTTTCCTTCTCCAGGGTATCTTCCTGACCCAGGAATTGAACCTGCATCTCTATGTCTCTTGCATCGGCAGGCAGATTTTTTTTTCTTTACCACTGAGCTACCAGTGTAGCCCTTAAAGGGCATACTCTGTGCTTAAAAAGAGAGACAATTCAGCCATCCTCAGATAACAAGGGGTTGATTTGGGCGGCTTGACTGTGACTGACAGATTTCTAATCCATCATCAAGAAGTGGCATTTATCTGATTTGAACTGTAAATAATGGTAGGTAAGGTAAAGTCGCTCAGTCGTCCGACTCCTTGCGACCCCATGGGCTGTAGCCTACCAGGCTCCTCTGTCCATGGGATTTTCCAGGCAATAGTACTGGAGTGGATTGCCATTTCCTTCTCCAGTAAATAATGGTATAAGAAGTAATTTCTGGTTTGAATCTGGTGGTGTCAAATTCAGGTTTATCAACAATATAGATAAGATCTATCTTATAGATAAGAGCTATCAGATCTTATCTGATAGATCTATGTGAAGCTCAACCAGTAGACCAGAGAGAGCATAAATTGAATATCTGAGCCTGAATACAAAGGTGGCTTCAGGGCTCCAGCATGTCTTCTCCAAACAGAAAAGCAGGATTAAGCACATCCCTGGGAAGCTGGAGTGACCATGTCCTCTTCTGCACTTCCAGGGGTTCTTAGCCTCTCTTATTGCAAGGCTGGGTTCTTGGCACCCACTGCTGCTAGGAGTGGAGCTGAGGAACACGCAGAGGACAGAGCAGTGGTCCCAACTCTCTCACGCTTGGGCTCTGGGCTTCCACAGCATCAACTCGCAGCTGGGGGAACCCCACAGTCCAGGGCCCCCGGCCAGTATCCACGTGGCTCTGGGCTTCTCCTGCCTTCAGCTGCCGTCTCACTTCAAACTTCAGAGTCTCTGCTGATGCTAATGTTGTTGCAACTGAAACGATAAATGAATGATGTGAAACCATTTCCCCAAAGCATGAAGCAGCTTGTCATTCTGGTTTATCACCCAAGCTGTTATTTGTAAAAGCTACTTTAACTTCCATATTCTCTCAGTTCAGAAGCCAGCGATCTGGCTCCCAGTGTATTTACCTAATATCCCACCCACTGGGCATGGAGCAATTTCATTTCTACCGTCCTGTCTAAGGCAAGAGTGGGTTTTACACAGAGCAGGCAGATGGCTCCCCCCATAAAAGTGGTTTCTTCCTTGGTTCTGGGGTATTTTCCTGTCCACAAAGTGTCCCTGCCAGGCACCTCCTTTCCGCTTCTCCTCAGGATGCCTGAAGTGGCTTGAGGGTAAGTCATGCTATTTACAGGTGGGTGTCAGTTGTGTGACTATGGACGCATTGTTAAACTTGGTTGTCTCCTCTGTAAGACTAGGACTGAGTGTGAGAAGTTTTGACTGCAGTGTGTGGCATGGAAAAAAGGACTCCAGTGATGGCTGTCAACCTCCCCAGTACCGTTAACATTTATATGTTGGTAAGAGAGACTTTCATGAATCTATGAATTATGATAGATCATAACACCCCATGAATCTACAAAATAAGCCATTGTGAGCCAGCAGTGGGATGGATGGAGTCACTGAATTTGTTCTGGTGTCTGAAACTACTCCAAGAGTCAAAGTCGGGCTGGAAGAGATACTGGCCAGTTAGCAAATAATCTTCCTCTATCTTGAAATTTGACTGCCTATGTCCTGCCAGACTAGACCCCAGATGGAAACTGAAATACCTCCCAGCATAGGAGGGCTATATTCTACTTCTCTCCCCAACTACATCAATATATGCAAGCGCATTCAGTGGTACTGGGTTTTCCTGGTGGCTCAGACAGTAAAGAGCCTGCTGCGATGCAGGAGACATAAGAATGATGGGGGTTCAATCCCTGGGTGGGAAAGAGTTCCTGGAGGAAGAAATGGCAACCCACTCCAGTATTCTTGCCTGGGAAATCCCATGGACAGAAGAGTCTGGCGGGCTACAGTTCATGGGGTCGTAAAGAGTAGAACATGACTAAGTTTCTTTCACTTCATTTTCAGTGGTACTAAGATTACTTATTCCTCTACCAAAATACCTACTTTGAAGTACCTTAGAAGCTAAAATCCTCATTGAAATGTGGGGTTGGGTTCTAACATGCTGGTATGCTGGTAAATCTTTTCTCTGAAGAAAACAAATAGTAATTTTTGGTGCTTGACATTTTCTGCGGGGTAGCTATTCCTACCAAGGCTGATTTCAGCCTTGAAACTCTGCCCCATAGAGTTACCAGGAGCTGATATCTCAAAGAAATTTTTGAATTTGTCTTACAAAGTAACAGATAAGAGAATCTCTTTGCTTGTAAACTGCCTTCTTGAATTAAGTTTATTTTAGCTTGTTTGTTTGTCCACCCTCCCCCCCGCCGCGCCCCTTTCTTTTTACCTCTGTTTAATTTCGTACCTTCCTACCTTCACACGACCCAGGTGTTTGGTAGGAACTTGGAGTCAGCTCCGGGCCTGTGCAGCTGTCCAGATGAATGGCCTTTAGTTGTCAAAGGGCTGGAAACCCCACCCTCAGCTCATGTTAAGTGCCTCCATGTTGGATAGCAAAAGCACGTGACCCAAATGCGCCTGCGCAGAACATAGATTTCCTCCCCTTCCTTGCCTCCAGTGGCCTTCCGCCAGCCTAAGACTGCCAGCTTATCTCATAAATACTCCAACAGCTGGCCTTCTGGGAGGCAGGTCGAAGACTTGTTCTCCCATCTCCTTGCCTGGCTGCCTTGTGAATAAACTCTTTCTCAGCTGTGCAGCTCCTCATCTCAGCCTCTGACTTGCTGCACATCAGGCAGGCAAACCTGGTTATCAGTCAACACAGGACTGGAAGAGAGGAGCAACTTTCCTGTGAGCTGGTACAAACCAACTCCAACACAGCAGTGGTTCCAGACCAGCTCTGCCACTTCCAAGACATGTGTTTTTAAACAAAAACATTTTAACAAGAGAAAAAGAAACAAATTTTAATTGTGATCATGGGGGTCTCTTAGAAACAAGAGCTAAGAAGTGGCCAAAGCAGGCAGCTTTTATACTTTTCAGATAAAGAAACAAATACATTTGTGAGGAATCAACAGGGCAAACAAACTTTAGGCTTTGGGTTCTCAATTAGTTAAGAATCTAAACCAGTTTGGGGTATCAGTTAGCAAAATTAAAGAAGTAACAAGGTTTTTTATATCAGCCTCTCTGTGGGCTTCCTGGCCTGAACACCCCATCTCTAGAGATAAGGGAGTCCTTCTATCTGCAGATGCTGGGACTTTTCGCATGAGAGATTTATTTCCTGCCTTCAGGGAGATAGAGAAGAGGGTCAAAGTGTCCCTCTTGCATTGCTTACGTTGTCAGTAAATTTAATTCAAAGTACTCAACACGCAGTTAAGGCATATATGGGGGTGGGCTGCCCTGGGCTCCAACAATATTCCGTTCACATAATTCCTGGATATTCAACAATCAGGACATGTGTTTTATGAACCAAACCTTACTCTCTGGGTTTTGTTTTCTCATCTATACAACAAAGAAGTAAAACCAAACTAAATAGTGGGAAGCTGTTATATAGCACAGGAAACCCAGCTCAGGGCTCCGTGATGACCTAGAAGGTGGGATAGAGGTTGGGATGGGAGGAAGTCCCAAGAGGGAGAGGATATATGTATTGCTGTTGTTGCTATTCCGTCAGTAAGTCGTGTCTGACTCTTTGCGACCTCATGGACTGTAGCCCACCAGGCTCCTCTGTCCATGGATTTTCCAGGCGAGAATACTGGAGTTGGTTGCCATTTCTTTATGAATGATTCATGCTGTTGAAACTAACACAGAAACTAATACAACTTTGTAAAGAAACTAATGACAGAAACCAATACAACTTTGTAAAGCAATTATCCTCCAATTTAAAAAAAAAAAAACTGAACAGACTAAAATTCCCCAATCTGGGTGATAATAAACAAAAAATTATATTTCCTGGCTCAAAGAAACTTGGGTAACTTTGGAGTCCATCAGATAGGTTGATTAAACAGGTTTCTTTACAGCAGGACTCCTTCGACACTGTAATATGACTTTGCTATTTTGACTCTGTCAGAGGAAGCTGTAGTGTTTAGCTTTTCCCGAATAATTTTAATAGCACAGCTATTAACAATAGCCAGAACTCTGTAATATACTATGACATTTTTGCAACCTCTAAAAGCAAAAGGAAGGAAGGCAGGCAGGCAGAAATTCACCAGCTTCTCACCCATTCCTGTCTCCCAATACAGTCCTCGCTTTCTGAGTTAGGGGAGCTAAGCGCTATTGAGAGCTTTTCCTGTGCTGCCTGTGAAACTCAGCTACACCAAGGTTTTCTAATTTAAAGCTGACAGCGATCCTGAAAAACAGGAATTGTTTTCTTCTCTCCAATTTCCAGATGAGAAATCCAAGCCTCGCTCAAGATCACAGTGTGTTTGAAATGAAGGAGGCAACTAATCCTGGCAATCCGAAAGTGCCTCTCCCAAAGACCCTGCTTAAAAACAAAATGAAAGCTGAGTTATACAAGCATAATCACACGGGAATCTGTAGGCGGAGAGCTATTTCAGCAATAGTGACACCTTGTGGCTACGTCTGCCTCAGCTTAGTAGCCAGAGAGGCTGAAAGAGACCCTCTCTGGGGCAAGTCACCCCTAAGAGCTGAGGCACAGTAGTGATAAGAAGAGAGCTCTGAGAACTGTGAAAGATGATCCCTTTGTCATGTCAGAAATAACCTGAGATGAAGACAGTCAGAGCTGTCTTTTCTTTTCTTCCCTTTTCTCTTTTCCCTCTTCTTTGATTCCCATGATAAACTGAGAAGCAAATATGTTGGCTTTTACATCCTACCCTACCCATATCCAAAACAAAATGGTACATTTTTTTAAAATTCATGGGGAACTCTTTGATGTCATAAAAAACACTAATGGGCTTTAATTTCAATGGGCTGCTCAGATTCTAGGATGCCCTTTGTATACCCCTTTCATGTGTTTTCAGGGAGATTGCAGATACTTCTTAATCAGATGGAAAGACAGACACATTTTTTTTTTCTCTAAAGTAGCCAAAGTGATGTTAGTGTCTCAGAAGATAGCAGGGCTCTTGTCATTTGAAGAAATATCAGTAAGGAAATTTTACTAAGATGCAAGGGAAGATAGGAAAGCCAAAACTGAACAATCCAGTGGAGAAGATGGAAGTAAAAACAAGAAAAGACATTTTACCAGCTTTTTATTATAAAACCAAGGCCATGAACTGGATCTTCAGATCGCATGGGGATCCCAAACATTGTGAGAAGTTCCGCTGGGGGCAGTTGAAGAGTGGAGGGTTGAAGATGCGTGTGAACTTGATCCAGATTTTTAGGTGGTGAGGCAGTGGGGGGAGGAGAGGTTTTTATTAAATACTGCAGAGGCCAAATACAAACGTGGAAAATGAATGTTTTTATGTCATGCTGCAGCCGCATCAACCCTCAGAACTTCTGCCAGGCACAGAAAAGAGGCAGTTAGGAGAGCCGAGCCGTGCAAAAGACCAACCAAAGCATTTATCTGTGCGGGAATGCTCTGATGAGCTCGGGGTACTGGTGCACTCTTTCATCTGCAGGGATGAGCAAGGCTTGCGAAACTTAGGGAAAAGAAAAAGGGAAACAGGACGTAAAGGAACAGTGGAAAGGGGAGGAATGAAAGATTGGGAGGAAGAGAAGGCAAGCCAGTGAGGGTTCCTAAGTAATGGCAAAGTTAGGAGACCAACTAAGCTATTTTTACCAAGGAAGTCTGATGTTCAAATACCTGCCTGGAAATCCCTCAAAATTCCTGGTTGAAGTGAGAGCCAGTGAGCCCAGGAAGTTGGGCAGGGATTATCTGTCTCTGGGCAGTTGCACATGTATTATTTTTTGACCAGAATGCTCTTCCAACCCTCATCCTGACCCTCCAGCATCACCTCTCACACCTGTGCATACTCTGCTCCAAAATAATGGCTTACAAACACTGTGTGCCAGAGTCACATGAGACAGTCATGGGGTGCGGAGGGCACGATGTCCTAACACCTTAGAGTGTTAGAGTTTGCTTCATGTGACGGGAGGGAGAGCAGCAGAGAAAATTACCTGAATATCCCCCTTTCATAACACAGGGCTGCACTGTCTTGCTGAGCTTACTATTGTTCTTGCAAACAATCGCTTTATCCCCAGAGCAGGTTCCAAACTACCCAAGGACAGAAACATTTTAATCTTTGCATCCCTGGGCCATTGAAGACAGTAGATGCCTATTCCCCAGAGAAGGAAATGGCAACCCACTCCAGTATTCTTGCCTGGTGAATCCCATGGACAGAGGAGCCTGGCAGGCTTAAGTCCACGGGGTCACAAAAGAGTCAGACACGACTTAACAACTAAACTACAACAACGAAAATGGTCATTTGTTTGCACTGAATACCCAACTCACTCAGTGTAGGACCCATAACTGTTGCTTTCATTCCTAGAGTACCAAACTCCAGCCAATTCGAGATAGAGGTAGTATTTTCCTGGCTGACTTTTAGCTGAGAAAGGCCAGTGTTCAGCCAGAAAGAGAGAGATTTAGTAGGAAGGCAGCTGGGAGAGTAGCCTGGGGAAGCAGAGATCAGTGTGTGGCTAACAAGTCTGATGAGGAGGCAAAACAGAAAGAGAAATGGACCCACCCAAGGGCCACCACAGGAATCCTGCTTGCCTTTGAGCCTGGTCTGCTCATTTCTTTACCCTGCCAACTACAAATTGGCACTTGCCAAGAGCGCCAAAGAATTGATGCTTTTGAACTGTGGTGCTGGAGAAGACTCTTGACAGTCCCCTGGACTGCAAGAATATCAAAACAGTCAATCCTAAAGGAAATCAGTCCTGAATATTCGTTGGAAGGACTGATGATGAAGCTCCAATATTTTGTCAGCGAAGAGCCAACTCATTTGTAAAGACCCTGATGCTGGGGAAGATTGAAGGCAGGAGGAGAAGGGTGTGACAGAGAATGAGATGGTTGGATGGCATCACCGAGTCAGTGGACACGAGTTTGAACAAACTCTGGGAGATGGTGAGGGACGGGGAGGCCTGGGGTGCTGCAGTCCGTGGGACTGTGAAGAGTCAGACACCACAGAGTGCTGAACAACAATGAGAGCATTGCCAGCGATTGAACAACAAAGGCATTTGCCGTCTGCCTCTGAGGAGGCTGAACGCTGCCACTACAGCTGTTGACCTTCAACACCTCCTGAAGGAGTTCAGGCTGGAGTGAGGCACGCTGTGCTCCAGGGAAACTGCTGGGACAGGTCTTTAGATAGTGATGAGTTTTCAGGAGCTGATTTCATGATCCCAATCCTTGCATCCCTTCAAATAGAAAAGCACTAAATCCCTTCATGATGACATCAGCTTCTTGTGACTAGCAGAAAACCTTTTGTAAATTGAGTGCTTAACTGCACTGAACTCCCCGTTCACCAAAATCTGATGTTTTGACCTGCCCCTCTGCCTCTTTGGAGCAACCTCTCCAGAACTAAGGTGCTGTCTCCCAGGCTGCAGGCTTCATTTTGCCCCAAATATAACTTTACTCACAACTCTCCAGTTGCGTAGATTTTTAGTTGACGACTCTTTCTTTCACCAAGCCCACCTCTCAAGCCAGACCCTTCTGGACTGCTCTCTTGGTTTGAATTACTTCAGCTGCTATTCTAAGTAGGAGAAGCTGTCTCGTAGGAAGTAATTTGCCTGTATCAAACGTGCAGGGCTAGCAATGCATGATAACTTAATTAACACATTTTCAGATAAGATAGCCCTAAGACAACAAAAGAGATGGTAAAAAAAATCCTCATAATTCATCCTTGGAAACTGAAACTCCTTATAACAAAATCACCAAACCATCTGTCAGAAGCTGCCATTGCACTGCTCCCCAGTGAGCAAGACGAGCTTGCAGAGAGTAATGTTTACTCAGCGATGCTAGTCTGACCTGGGTTCCGAATCCCTAAACCAGCCTCTAAGACCCTCTTTTCTCTAATTGGGAAAAACACAAACTGGTAAAGATATTTCATTATTATTTTTAGAAAGAAATTTCTGGGCTCGGAAGCAGAAAGATGGTAACAGCAGAATCCTCAGCTTCCCTCCACACCTCCTTTTGCGCCTGGCAGAGGACTTCGCTGGTGGCTCAGACGGTAAAGTCTGCTGCAGTTCAGCAGACCTGGGTTTGATCCTTGGGTCAGAAAGATCCCCTGGAGAAGGAAATAGCTACCCGCTCCATATTATTGCCTGGAAAATTCCATGGACAGAGGAGCCTGGTGGGCTCTATGGAGTCCCAAAGAGTCAGACACGACTGAGCCTAACACTCTTACACAGAGCTGCAAGGCCATCCTCATTTAATTCCTTCAGGGATGACATTTATTATCCTGACAAAGAGGATCCTAGATTAAAGAGGTTCACAGTTGTATGTTCAGTTACCTTGCTCTTTGAAGAACTCAGCTGGACAAACTGCCAACTTGTCCAGCAGTTTTCTCTGTGATGGCCCAAGTACCCACCCAGTTTTCCCCTTCTCCCTTCCAAGACTCCCAGAAGCATTGCCTATCATGGACAAAATGCTCTGTACCATTTTAATTGGTCTTTGACTGTATTTCATGATATAGTTCTCCAGTTTTTTCGCTTCTTTTCAGATGTCCACTGAGGCTATGTCCATGCCTCTTGTTCATTATTTTGCTTACAAATTATTATTATAAATTATAAATGTGCACTCTGGAAAATCATGAGTCTTAAAGATTAATAATAAATAATGGAAAAATAAAACTGGCCCCAAATCTTCCCACCCCAATGGACAGTTGAAGCTATTAATATTTCTATAATCACAAAGAATGTGTCAGAATGAACATACTCACCCAGTCTCTGTCTCCTACAAGGATTTTCTAAAATGTACCTTATCAAGATAAAGGGAGGCAACGCTGGGCACCAGGAAAGTCTTAGGGCCTCTTTACTCCCCAGGTCTCCACTCTGAAGTGGGTTTATAAGAAGCTGCTCCTCGATATAAGTATCATTTAGGCATTTCTCACCCAATTTAGCTCAGCTTCTCACTGGCCTCTTGATACCACTGAACAAGTTGTCAAGAAACAAAACTACTTTGACTGAATGAAGTGACAGGTGCATAAAACACCAGGCTATCTCGAGGTTCATCAAAAATGCTGCCTTGCATATGGAAAATGCAACCCATTTTTCCTGCCCAAAGACAAGGTAGCGAAAGGATTTCCTTCTCAAATATTCATTTTAAGATTAGGGATAGGGAGAAAGAGATCTATAAGCATTTGATTTTGGATGGTTTCTTTGAAGGTTACTTTAAAGTTATGACATCCCTTTATCAGAACACAGGGAATGTAAATGACAAGTAGTCATTTACAGAGATTAATGCACAGTCGTCGGAAAAGGAATAAATGTGCAAAGATACCCTGGGACAGCAGACTGGGTGCTGCTGCTTCTCTTCCGGTTATCTCTGGGCAGGCGAGGTGCACTTGGTAACTGAATTTGTTCAACCTTTTTATCAGAGGTTTTCTTTTTTTTTTTCCTTATTGTTAAGAAAGAAAAATAATAGAGTAAGTCCTTTGCCGGCAGCATTCCTCTCATTTGCTTTATTAGCATGTATGTTTTTACTAATAGCTGCATAGAATGATGATTCTAGGACTGGGATATAGGGATTAAGTTAAGGAAGAGGTTTTTATGATGGCAGCCTAAGGCTGAATTTGAGTTCCCCATATTCTTATTGAGTGACCTTACCAAGTTGACTAATCTGATCTCATCTGTATAAGGGAGAGAAAACTAGTGCTTACACGCTTATTTTATAGGATTACTATGAAGATAAAAGGAGATGATGAAATAATGTAAGAAACTGAATGAGTTGCTAGGAAAGTCTTGTAACTTTCATTACATTTACTAAGAGAGAACATGTTAAGGAGTGTTGTTGGCTTGTTTTTGTGCTTTTTTGGCATAGGGCAATAATTCTGAATTTTGGTTGCATGTTAGAATAACCTCCATACTTTTCTGAAAGTAGCAGTGCCCAGACCTCACCCTCAAAATTCTTACATAACTTATCAGAGGTAGAATGTAGACATTTGTGGGTTTTTAAAAAGCTTCCGTGATACTCTGGTTTCTCTTCAGATCATATAAATCTTTTGACTTTTTTTAAAAAAAGCTTCCCAGTTGATCTGAACCTACAGACAAGGTTGAGAAGTCTGATCTAGGGATGAAAGAGTGAAAGTGAAATCTGTGAGTTCCATCTCCCTGCCAATTATTTGGCAGGCCGGTGGCTTAGACAGTGAAGAATCCGCCTGCCTTGCAGGCAGACTTGAGCTGGATCCATGGGTTAGGAACATCCCCTGGAGGAGGGAATGGCTTACCCACTCCAATATTCTTGCCTGGAGAATTTCATGGACAGAGGAGCCTGGTGGGCTACAGTCCAAGGGGTCGCAAAGAGATGACTATTTAGATTTTTTTTTTAATAAATGTTTCTCATTTTCCTATCTCCTCAGTTTCCTAATTTATTTATCATTCTTTTGCATTGTGTGTATTTTTGTGAGCCAACTGAAAGTCTTTTGGGAACAGACAGAGTTTAAATAATCAACTCAGAACCTGAAGGATGAACCAAACCAGGTTTCCCAAGTTATTAAGATGTTTCTCTGAAATCTTAAGGAAATATTATAAAAGTCTTGAAATAAAACCTCTTTTGCTATAAAACTTATTTATAAGGAATATTCATTTTCCAACACTTTCAATGCTTCTTTTAGCAAAAGGAAACACCAAAAGAAATAAAGAAATAATAGGTATGTATCAAAACTTCCCAAAAAAGTTTGGATATCTTTAAAACACTCAGTTTTCTGAACTCTTTATTAGTGTAAAATTCTGGGTATGGAGCTTATTAATGTGTTGACTGAGCTTTGTGTGAAGAGGGGAAAACCTACCTATATCAGGACTGGATTACTGAAATAGCATAGCCACTATGGTTGTAGAATCTGAAATTGTGAGACTGAGCTGAATGAAACTGAATCACAGGGTTCAACTTATGTATTTGGTCAGAACTCCCTATAAAGAAGCCAAGTCTCTTGTTCGTAATTAAATATTACAATAATCTACTATAATTTTATCTTAATGAAATCCAAGGAGTCCTATTAAGCAATTAGGGCACTATTAAATCTTTCTAATATAAGTATACAAATTACATAAAATCATCCATAATTGATCAGATTTAATTCCATAGCACCAAAACTTGCTGCTTCAGTTAAAATAGGACATAAATGGGTAAGTGCCTTTTAAGCACTTCAAAATAATAATGGATATAGAAGGTCACAATCTTGACATAGCAGAAGGAAACATTGCTATAACTGAAACCTTGAACTGTGAAAATACTCCACTTATTCCATTTTATATATTTAAATTCAATCCCTTCCCTATTTAGGTTGCACAGAACTTCTAATATAAAAGTTCTAATACAGAATTTCTAATGTTTTGATATCCTTCCTGTCTGTGCTTAAGCATTATCATAAATTAAAAAAAAAAAACTACCAGAAAATCAATCTTTTGAAAACTTAATAAAGTACATTTTTCAGAACAAGACAAAATCAAGAGAAAAATTAGGTCCATTTTCCCACCAGACAGCTCATAGGGAAGTAAGAGCTCTGACTTGATCATATTTCAGGCACGCTGGCAAACGATGAGGTTGCCGGAGATGTCACAATGTCTTTGTGTGATGGTCTCTCTGTAAAATAGAACCAAGTGCATCTTCTGCTTTCCTCCAGCTGGTACAGAAGTTATGTGATACTGGCCTCTGTTCTTTCTGGCAAGGAAAGGAGAGAAGAAAGAGTTGTCTGTTGTCATTAATCTACACCGTAGGAGCTTTGCAAATATGTGAATTATAGACATAAGGAATTAATGTGCTCAGTCACTCATTCGTGCCTGACTCTTTGCGACCTCATGGACTGCAGCCCACCAGGCTCCTCTGTCCATGGAATTCTCCAGAGCAAGAATACTAGAGCGGGTTGCCATTCCCTCCTCCAGGGGATATTCCCAATCCAGGGATCAAACCCAGGTCTCCTGCATTGCAGGCAGATTCTTTATCATCTGAGCCACCAGGGAACCCCAAGAATACTGGTGTGGGTGGCCTATCCCTTCTCCAGGGCATCTTCTCTACCCAGGAATCAAACCAGGGTCTTACAATGTTTTAAAGCTCATTAAAACTTTCTGCAATATGTGCTGATTTATATATATATATATGTGTGTGTGTGTGTGTGTGTGGAATAGGAAATGGCAACCCACTCCAGTGTTCTTGCCTAGAAAATCCCATGGACAGAGGAACCAGTCCATGGGACCACAAAAAGCCCACACACTGAGCGCACACACACAGGTATAGATAACATTACTTTTACATTACAGTAGCAAATTCAGAGATGAATTCATTTTCCCTCATGTGCTCCATCTTATAACCTCTGGAATGCAACACATTTCTATTTCCCTGAATCACCTCCCCCCTCCCCACCTTAATTGGCCTCTCTTGATAATTCCACAGGATAAAGAAGGAAATACTCTTTGGGATTAAGTAACACTGAACAGGTGCAAAATGTACCATTGAAAAGCTAGGGAGATCTCAAAGGTGGAAGCTCCAACTATAAATTAAACGAGAGACACATAGCCTCATCAGTGCCCATCTGTTGGTCAACTGGGGATGCTCTTATCAGAAGAATCTGCAAACATAACAAGCCTGTTTCAATGCTACCCGCAGCATGAAACTGATTTCTATTCTGCATGGTAATAGATTATACAGCTTCAATTTTCAATGGACATGCCCTAACATGTTGGGTCTCTCAGGAGGCACAGCAGCGGCATTGACAAGGAGGGGCAGAGGGATAAGAAGAATCATGCCATATTTAAAATGTTTTGTTCATGATAACTAGCAAACTAAGATTACCAAATAGCATGATTCACCACTTTCAGCTGTCAAAAATAATAGCATCTCCTATTAGACCCCCGTTACACAATGACCACCTAAATGTCCAGTTTCTGAAGCATATGTGTGTTCACATATTGATTATAAGATGAAATGTCTAACTTGTAATATATGGAAAAAAATTATTGCCATATAGCTTTGCTTTTGTGGTGAGAAATAGAGTAAGGAAGAATATTTCCGGCAGCAAACAACGAACTCAGCACCACACCATAGGAAATAGTGGTAATACTTGCCGATGTTATGCAGCCCATGCTAGAATGGTCTCTTAGCAGTCACTTAACTAAGCCGGAAACTCATCTGCCCAAGACTGAGTGGTTTCCTGGGACCCAGGACTTTGAGTGGCAACATCAAGAACATCCCAGACAAACAGGGCTAAGTTGATTGTCTGCTAGAAGCTTTTCACTTATCATCAGTACCCACTTTGATCTGAAGTAGTGTAAAACCATATATCAGCTACCAACAGATTCACTCTCAGCTGGGTCACTCTTGTGGTGGAATTTAAAGGAAGACAAAATTTAGGGCTTCCCAGGTGGCTCAGTGGGTAAAGAATCTGCCTGCAATGCAGGAGATGAGAGTTCTATCCTTGGGTTGGGAAGATTCCCTAGGGAAGGGCATGGTGACCCACTCCAATATTTTTGCCAGGAAAATCCCATGGACAGAGGAGCCTGGCAGCCTACAGTCCATAGGGTTGCAAAGAGTCAGACACAACTGAAGCAACTTAGCATGCAAAGCAATAACAGATTTTTCAAGATTACCTAACTATTAGATTTTGGCAAAATAGTTAAAGAAGTTCTTCATTTTTTTCTAATTTGTACTGATGGTTTGGGCACAGTGATCTAGGAGATGACTAAGAAGATTTGGCTATATGACCTATATATATCAGAGTTAAGTGAAAGTTGCTCAGTCATGTCTGACTCTTTGCAACCCCGTGGACTATATACAATCCATGGAATTCTCCAGGCCAGAATACTGGAGTGGGTAGTCGTTCCCTTCTCCAGGGGATCTTTACAACCCAGGGATCGAACCCAGGTCTCCCACATTGCAGGCAGATTCTTTACCAGCTGAGTTACCACAGAAGTCTATACACATCAGACAGAAGTAAAACTGAAAGGGTATTAGGTTGGATTTGGCTAATTTCAACCTAGATTAAATTGTTAACATTACAAGTTTAGAGTAATTTAAACCAGATATCATGACCTGAATACTGTAATGCATTCGACTAGGATATTTCAACAAGATTTTCCTTCTGGAGGCCACCAGGCAAGGTGACCAGTTATGAAGAGTGAGTACCCTGAAGGAAGTGAAAATTTCCACTGTCAACCACCCTGGAAACTGGCAGCTCCAGGACAGATAATGAAACTGGAGAGGGGAACGTAAAATGTAAATCACAGACACATCCAGAACTCTCCTGGAGAGAGGCTAGTAATACTGATGAGAAAAACAAATCAATCAGGAACCCAAGCAGAGAGGTGCACTGTGAGGTCCTAAGAGAGGATGTGTCCCGAATGGGACTCCATTTAGCACTTTTCCAGCATGTTCATCTGATGTCACTCCCCAATTCTTTAGTTAAGTAAATCTTGTAAACACCTGCAGATTGGTCTCAGCTGGGCTATGAAAAGTTAAAAGATATTTTTTTTTTGAGCACTTTCCCCCCTAATTGCTTCCCTCCTCATGAAATTTTCATGCTGCAGATAGAATATATTTGTTTATGTACTATATGCAATTCTGTGCTTTATATACTAAAAGAGGAAGAGGAGTAAGATGTTCTCAGCCCTCAAGAACCAATTCTCACCCTTGTGGATGCAATATCACCCCCAATGAGGATACATGGAGAAGGGATAATAATTTGAGAGACCCTGCATTCTCAGCCCTGCAGGAGGTGACCTGCAGGGGGGCAAGTGGCAACTCAAGGGGCAGAGGAGAGATCAGAGGAGGCTGAGACCCCAGAAAACAGCCTGGATTTGCAGAGTATGTAAACCTCCCCAGAAGAGACACTGGAATCCCTGCAGTTGAACAGAATGCTTGTTCTAAGTCATCAGAATATGCTTATTAATGGAAATGTAATTTTATTTTGTAGGTATAAGCTAGTAAGCCCAGGGAATATTTGGCTTACAAATTTAAGTCAAACATATTTTGATAAAAATTGATGAAGAAGGTGAAGCTTAAAGCTCTCAGTGATGATGGAACATCATGTATAGTCCCAGTGAAGAGGCATATGTGATGAAATAAAACCAGAACACAATAATCGAGATGATTAATGTCTCTGAAAATAAAGGTCAAAGTTGAAATTATTAACCAGTAGCAATGCTATAGAGTGTGTCTCAATGGCTAAGGCTGGACTGGTATTCTGGTACAAGATAACCAGAGACAATAATATAAGATTTGAAATGCACAGCGAAGCTTCCTATGTTATAAACTCTATCCATCTTCAGTCTTCGGCACTTTGGACAATATTGCCTGCTCTGCAGAAAGCAGCATGTCGCAGGGTGGGAGGATTGTGGTTAGGAGTTCTGAGCTCTGTTTCCAGCTGTGATACCCACACTTCTTTTTCTTCACTTGCTGCCCATCAATCCTATAACCTGTAAAGTGCAGAAGATAAAGTAGGTATCTCCCCACCTATAATATGGGGTTTATAGTTTAAAGATATAGAGTTATATGCTTTGCTTTCCCATGCCCCAAAGCATCTAATGTTTGATGAGCAATCCAACAGTCAGCCATTATAAATTTACTAAGTAGGTCCTGCTTTTCACATTGACCAAACATTGAGACAAGGCTGGATTAACACACCTCATTCAACTGGAGCTCCTTTTCCTACTCTAAAATGTATTGGATACATAAGTAAAGATAAGACTTTAGAAGCAGATCGCACAGGGAGAGGTAATGCAAGGACAACTTTATAGCAGGATATAAATATGGGATCCTTTGCTGAGTGTAGAGTTTGATAAAGAGAAAGGAAAGACCAGGAGATGCAGAACACCTTGACTTAGAGAAAGGACATGTGAGTAAAGGAACAACTAGTCAGGAAGCCAAGGCTGTTTTGCTGTTGATACCCTTGACTCAATGCCCTTGGGTATATCCTGAGAACCCCAATAGTCTAGTGTGACAATGCTTTTGGCTTGAGTTGTATATTAAATATACTTATCTAAAGAGAGATTCAAACCCTTAGCCACCATTCTATTACGGAGGGAAAAATGACAGGAGTTGACTTCAGTTGATTAAAACAGCATCACTAACACACATATATGGAATTTAGAAAGATGGTAACGATAACCCTGTATGCGAGACAGCAAAAGAGACACAGATGTATAGAACAGACTTTTGGACTCTGGGAGAGGGAGAGGGTGGGATGATTTGGGAGAATGGCACTGAAACATGTATAATATCATGTAAGAAACGAATTGCCAGTCTAGGTTCGATGCAGGATACAGGATGCTTGGGGCTAGTGCACGGAGATGACCCAGAGAGATGCTATGGGGAGGGAGGTGGGAGGGGGGTTCAGAGTTGGGAACTCATGTACACCCGTGGCGGATTCATGTTGATGTATGGCAAAACCAATACAGTACTGTAAAGTAAAATAAAGTTAAAATAAACAAATAAATACAAATAAAACAGAGCATCAAGTATATGGATGACATGACCTCTAATAAAATGGGATATACCCAGATTAATGAAGTTAATGATACACCTGTTTTATCACCTTAAACTTATTTGTTCTTTAAAACATAAGTGAAAGTTATGTAGTTAGACTAGGAGAGAGAAGTTAACATTTGAAACCCAAAGTAGCAAATAAATAGAGAAATTATCTTTGACTTGGAGTATTTATTTTTTTATTGGTTGGACTTCCCTAGTGGCTCAGTGGTAAATAACCACCTGCAAATGCAGGAGAGGCAGGTTTGATCCCTGAGTCAGGAAGATTCCCTGGAGAAGGAAAGGACAACCCACCCTAGTATTCCTGCCTGAAAAATCTCATGAACAGAGGAGCCTGGCAGGCTACAGTCCATGGAGTTGTGAAAGAGTCAGACATGACTCAATGACTCAACAGCAATGACAACAATTTTTATTGATTAAAATGCTACTGGCCAGATGAGTTTAAAAAAAAAAAAATCTGATGTATTTTGTTATATTAAGTGAAGTCGCTCAGCTGTGTCCGACTCTTTGTGACCCCATGGACTGTAGCCTACCAAACTTCTCCATCCATGGGGTTTTCCAGGCAAGAATACTGGAGTGGGTTTCCATTTCCTTCTCTAGGGGATCTTCCCCACCCAGGGATCAAACCCAGGTCTCTGGCATTGCAGGCAGATGCTTTACCCTCTGAGCTGCCAGAGAAACCCCTTTGTTATATTAAAAAAGCAGCAAAAAGTGTATTAATCCAGCTGTGTATAACTCCACAATGCAGCTGTGAGGAAAATACTTTTTCTTCCTTTTTTCCTATGGACTGTTGATCACCATTGCAGCCCAGCTTCTGTAACTTCCTCCGCTCGTGCACCGTGACCTCCAGCCACACTCCAGAACTGCTTACTGGCCCTCCAGTCCATGCCTGTGTCCACACAGCTTCTGGATCTTATCACCTCTGTTACCGCTAGTAACCATCTAGTTCCTCCATGGACTACGAGCTCCCCAAGGACAGCAACCATGATTATTCATCTTAGCCTTCCGCGGCACCTGGCGCAATATCTGGGTAATATATATATGCTCAATTAGTGTTAACTGAATGAAAGTAAACTACTTTCATTTTTGGTGGCCTTCTAATTATGTAAAGCAATGTAACTATAATGAGTACCCGAATCCTAAAAGTAACATGTTACTCTGTTCAAAATTAAAATCGTTTAGAAATGAAAAAGAAAATGAATGTTTAGTCAAATATATATTTTCTGATTTATATAAGCACAAGCTATCCTTAAATTACTGCTTCTCATGCCTTCTTTTATATGAAAATGTTACTTTTTATTTGTCCTGTTTGGTTTTAATTAGCACCGTGAACGTTGAACAAAACATGCAAACTTAGGAAACAACTAGACAATGATATTTTTCATTTTTTAATCCCCATATTTGAAAACCTGTAGATATAGCCACTTGGTGTCTAAATATTTATCTACAAAATGTCAACAGATAGGAAAAAGTATAAATAGAAGTGCTAGTGATTTTAATGAGAACTAGCTCTGAAATCTAAGATTAGCTGGGTCTCAAGTATTACAAATAAATACTTACTCTTCTGGACCAATACTTATCTGGATCCAACATCAAACACAGCTATGACAAACTTTCTATGACATTTTCCTGAACAATGGGTGAAAAGACAAGTATGACAACAAATATTAACTCTATGGTTCCGTCCCCCCTTCCTGTGCCCAGGTCTGTATAATTTATCAGCTGTAGTGTCCATGGATAGATTTCATGTCCTATCATGCGCTAAAGAACCAGGATATATTTTTGAAGAATTGTTGATAATGCTAACTAAATTGTTAGACAGGAAAACAAGCTTGGGACGGCAGGTCATTTCACAGATCTCCAAAAGGTCATAGTGAAGTGAAGAATCTGTTAAATTATTTTAGAATCTGGTGCTAATTTATAAAAGATTCAATCAGATCTATGAATGGATTTTTAATAAAGTTGTAATACTTTTTGTTTTAAATGGGTTTGTATTTACAACTCCCATAATTACTTAAGGGGCTTCTCAGGTGGCACTAGTGGTTAAAGAACCTGCCTGCCAATGTAAGACTCAGGTTCGATCCCTGGGTTAGGAAGATCCCCTGGAGAAGGAAATTGCAACCCACTCCAGTATTCTTACCTGGAGAATCCCATGGACGGAGGAGCCTGGTGGGCTGCAGTCCATGGGGTCGCGAAGTCAGACACGACTGAGCGACTTCACTTTCACTTTTCACCTTCATGCATTGGAGAAGAAAATGGCAACCCACTCCAGTGTTCTTGCCTGGAGAATCCCAGGGACGGCGGAGCCGAATGGGCTGCCATCTGTGGGGTCGCACAGAGTTGGACACGACTGAAGCGACTTAGCAGCAGCAGCAGCAAGATGTGCTACGTTCTCAGTCACTAAGTTGCATCTGACTCTTTGTGATCCCATGGACAGAGGAGGCAGGCTGTAGTCCATTGGATTTTCAAGACAATAATACTGGATCAGGTTGCCACTACTTACTCCAGGAGATCTTCCCGACCCAGGGATAGAATCTGAGTCTCTTGCATATCCTGCATTGGCAGGCAGATTCTTTACCACTGAGCAAACCTGAGAAGCCCTTAATATTCTAAGATATAACTGTGTGAAAGAAGAGATTTGAAAGATAAGGGTCCTATGTGCAGTATTATACCAATAAAGATGAAATAAATTGCTCAATCTACTGGTAAAGTTGAAATTATAAAAACTGGCACAGATAAGTAGAATACCTAATTAAACCATTATCCAATGACCACAATGAATCAAAATAAAACTATGCCCAACCTTCAAAAGGTACTAATTCCTAATTCCTTTACAGGTGATGTCTACTAAATCTTCAAGGAACATGGAATTCCCAGCTTATACAAACTGTTTCAGAGCATAAGAAAATATGGAAAGCCACTAAACTTATTTTATGACTCACACAAAACACTGGGACCAAATATGATACTATGAATAGTGGTAGCAAATTACAGCAAGCTATAGGACATTCTCATTATGTACAAAAATTGATAGTTTGTCTAGAGACTTACATAACCCATTGTAAAGTATACAAAAAGATGTCATTTTTCGTAGGCACAAAAACAACAAAATAGCTAATAATATAACCAGTTTTTAAATCCATGGAAAAATATAGAATGCTACTGAAGGATGTAAAACAATGATTTCATATGCAGAAAGATATATTTATGGGTCCATGAACCTGTATGCAGGTCAGGAAGCAACAGTTAGAACTGGACATAGTACCACAGACTGATTCCAAATAGGAAAAGGAGTACGTCAAGGCTGTATATTGTCACCCTGCTTATTTAACTTATATGCAGAGTACATCATGAGAATTGCTGGGCTGGAAGAAGCACAAGCTGGAATCAACATTGCTGGGAGAAATATCAATAATCTCAGATTGCAGATGACACCATCCTTATGGCAGAAAGTGAAGAGGAACTAAAAAGCCTCTTGATGAAAGTGAAAGAGGAGAGTGAAAAAGTTGGCTTAAAGCTCAATATTCAGAAAACAAAGATCATGGTATCCGGTCCCATCACTTCATGGGAAATAGATGGGCAAACAGTGGAAACAGTGTCAGACTTTGTTTTTTGGGACCTCCAAAATCACTGCAAATGATGACTGCTGCCATGAAATTAAAAGACACTTACTCCTTGGAAGGGAAGTTATGACCCACTTAGATAGCATATTGAAAAGCAGAGACATTACTTTGCCAGCAAAGGTCTGTCTAGTAAAGGCTATGGTTTTTCCAATGGTCATGTATGGATGTGAGAGTTGGACTGTGAAGAAGGCTGAGCGCTGAAGAATTGACGCTTTTGAACTGTGGTGTTGGAGAAGACTCTTGAGAGCCCCTTGGACTGCAAGGAGATCCAACCAGTCCATTCTGAAGATCAACCCTGGGTGTTCATTGGAAGAACTGATGCTGAAGCTGAAACTCCAGTACATTGGCCACCTCATGTGAAGAGTTGACTCATTGGAAAAGACTCTGATGCTGGGAGGGATTGGGGGCAGGAGGAGAAGGGGATGACAGAGGATGAGATGGCTGGATCGCATCACCAACTCAATGGGCATGAGTTTGGGTGAACTCCAGGAGTTGGTGATGGACAGGGAGGCCTGGCGTGCTGCGATTCATGGGGTTGCAAAGTCAGACACGACTGAGCGACTGTACTGAACTGAACTGAAACTCAGTATTATGATTATCAATTATAACCATATTAATTTACCAATTTACTTAATTTCAAATCAAATCTCAATAAAATTTTTCACAGCAGTTGAAAATTTAAAAGTCATGTATAAGAGTAAATGCAAAATGGTAGCCAAGACAATATTTTTTTAAAAAAGATGGAGTTTCCCTGTGTGACATTAAAACATATTATAGAGTACACCTCCCTGGTGGCTCAGAAGGTAAAGCGTCTGCCTGCAATGTGGGAGACCCGAGTTTAATCCCTGGGTTGGGAAGATCCCCTGGAGAAGGAAATGGCACCCCACTCCAGTACTCTTGCCTGGAAAATTCCATGGGTGGGGGAGCCTGGTAGGCTACAGTCCATGGGGTCGCAAAGCACAGCTGAGTGACTTCACTTCACTTCACTGACATAGAGTACAGTAATTAAAAACGTGTGGAATTAGCTAAGGAACAAATACATCGTGAAATTAAATAGATAATACAGAGAATGGCCCAAGTATAGTTGGGAAATTAGGCATTATAGATGTAGCATTTTATACCGGTGGAGAAAAGACAGATTATTCCATAAATGCTTCCCAGGCAATTGTCTAATCATTTTGAAAAGTAATTATATTCTTCCTTATGGCAATTATAATATTAAATTCTGGATGGATGAAATATCTAAATGCAAAAGACAGCACAATAAACAAAATAGAAGAAAGTAAAAATGATTAAGCTTTCGTGCTTGAAATGGGCAAGATCTTGTGACTAAACACCAAAAGTTGATGTTTGACTATATCAAATGTTAGAACTTCTCATTGATAAAATGCATCATTAATAGAAAAAACAATTAAGACATTTAGAAAGAAAATACTTGCAGTAATGATAAAGGGTTTTCATCAAGGATATACACAGAATTTCTACAAATCAATAAGAAAAGATGTGCAATATAATAAGAAATCAGCAAAAGAAACAGTTTACTGGAGTGGGTAGCCTTTCCCTTCTCCAGGGACCTTCCCAACCCAGGGATCTAACCCAAGTCCCCCACATTGCAGATGGAATTTTTACCAGCTGAACCACAAGGGAAGCCCAAGAATACTGGAGTGCGTAGCCTCTCTTCTCCAGCAGATCTTCCAGACAGGAATCGAACTGGGGTCTCCTGCATTGCAGGCAGATTCTTTACCAAATGAGCTATCAGGGAAGCCCTAATTCAAAGAACAGAAACCCCAAAAAGTCAATACAGATATAAAGATTTATTCAACCTCACTAATATTCAGGGAAATAAAAACTCAAACAACGTATTCATCTATCAGATTGTCAAATACTTAAAAGTTTAATGATATCAAATATTTATGAAGGTGAAAAGAATGCAATACTCTCATAGAGTTTAAAATTTCAAGCACTTTTAGCACATTTCCCAGGAACAACTGGGAAATAGTATGCTTATTCCCAAGCATAGTACCCTGAAAAGGTACTATGCTTGGGAATAAGGTGGCATGAGTTAAATGTTTGCTACCAAAAGGTAGAATTATCCTATGTATCTCTCAAAATTATCAATACAGATTTGGGCCTGTAGGGCACTGACACCATGAAAACTACAAGTGTACTAGAATACAGTTCCAAATAAAATTTGGAATTGCTACCCAAAGAGGGAGAAGATGCCAGGGAAGCAAATGATGAGGATCTCCACTGCAAATGTGTACCTTTGTAATTAAACATTCATATTTAAAAAGAAAAATCATGTGTTTGGATTCAAATCGTATAACCTACTAGTGATGTTTTCTTGGATAAATACTTGTATTTTTTCCTCTTTAGTAAGTTGTACACCATAGAGTCATCTTTAAAGGTTAAATAAGAGTAGATAGGTAGACAGTATGTCCAGTACTTGGTATAAAACAGGTGTTTAATAATTGTTACGACGTGTTACTTGTTGCCTGCCATGCCTGCTCAGGTGATCAGTCATGTCCAACTCTTTGCTACCCCATGGACTATAGCCCACTAGGCTCCTCTGTCCATGGGATTTTTCACGTAGGAATACTGGAGTGGGTAGCCATTCCCTTCTCCAGGGGATCTTCCCAACCCAGGGATCAAAGCCGGGTCTCCTGCATTGCAGGAGGATTCTTCACTGTCTGAGCCACAAAGTGTTACCTGTTACTGTCCTAGAAATATGACATAAAACCAGCAACACCCAAAGCCGCTGATAATTAAAACATTAGTTATAAAGGAGAGAAGGATGAATGCCAGATTGTTCCATGATCCGAAGTTAACTTTTGTTTTCTTTGCTTCCCCGCTCCCCCGGCCTAGATTCTACCATTTTATGGGGCAATGGTTTTGATGTTGCTAGCCTATAATAATTAGCCTAAAATGAAGTCTTATTTCCCTAAGGCTGCTTCTCTCTTCTGAGGAAGTCTGGTTTCACTAATGGCTCAAGTAAGGGTCTCCCTACATCCATCATCTTTAGGATGTGGCTTTGAAATTCTTCCCATCAACAGGTAGAGTCTATATCCCTGTTCCTTGAGCACACAGATTATCTTCAGACTTGTTCGGCCAACAGAATGTGGGGGAAGCAACAGCTTACCAGTTCTAAACCTACGTTCTCAAAACATTTACCTCCACTTTCTCAAAACCTGGAAGAACCATTGTGTTGAACGAGCCTGGGCTAGTCTACTGGCCACGTCAATAAGAGCTGAGGCACCCCAGTTGCTAGCTAGTGGATGCCTGATTTTGTGAGGCAGCCCTACCTAGATCAGGAGAGCTGCTTACCCCACCTGCAGATGACCGGATAGGCATGAGTGGGTCCAGCTGAAACTTGAAGAATCACCTAGCTGCCATCGAGGTTTGAACAACAGCAAACAGTTCTACTAAGCAGTGAGGGCCAACAATTCACCTTGCCTATAAGATGCACTCTCTTGTTGCTGAACACCAAGCCTTTAAGGATGGTCTTCCTGAGCATCCTTAGAATCCTTCTTCTTTGTGGACTGGTGCTTTTTATGGAACGAGGGGTCCAAACGACACAGGTAGGACAGGCCTCTGCTGCCCTCCTGCCTGATGCCCCTACCTTGTCCCTGGTTCAGGAGCTACTAGAAGCAGCCCCTGGCAAGCAGCAGAGGAAGCCATAGGTCCTAGAGCATCCCTTGTGGTATATACTGGCGTTGTACCAGCATTCAGCTGATGCAAGTCAGCACCCTGGGGAGAATTACACCACTGGGGCCACCATGTGTGGTATGCTGTGCTTAGTCGCTCAGCTGTGTCTCTGCAGCCCCATGGACTGTGGCCCGCAAGGCTCCTCTTTCCATGGGGATTCTCCAGGCAAGAATACTTGAGTGGGTTCCCATGCCCTCTTCCAGGGGATCTTCCCAACCCAGGGATCAAATCCAGGTCTCCCTCATTGCAGGTGAATTCTTTACCATCTGAACCACCAGGGAAGCCCTGAGGCTGGTGAGGCCATTGGCAAATGTAGCAAGGCCTCTCAGAGGCGCCTGGCACATACAGACCTTGGACTTTCCTCTGAGACCAAACTGGATAGCGTATCAGCCAGTCAGAGCCACTGTGGCTCACCACCATCGATTTCACCTAAACGGTGAGAGCAACCCAATTCATCTTGTCTGTAATATGCACTTTGGCTTTTTCTGGAAATAACATGCTCAGTTTCCCCATCTCTCTCTTACAGCTCCTGAGTTAAGAGATATTTGTTTTAAAATATATAACAAAGTAGAAATTTAAATCTCTGAATTTTGGTAAAATTAGGGTCATTCATCACATTGGACCAACTTTTGGTTGGCCTTTTTGAATTCATGAGAAAACATTTGTGCCTTTTTCTTGTGGGTTTTTTGTTTCTGTTTTCATTCAAGGAGAGTAGAAATGTACAAATAGCTGGGGAAAACATGCACGATTTTTTTTAATGTGTTAACCTTTAAAAAGAAAACAAAGAAAGAAAATAATACTGTTACTTAACTCTCCTTCAGGAATTGTTGTTTTCCACCTGGGATGTTCTCCACAATTTTAGGTAGAATTGGTTTTACATCTATTCCCACAACATCTAACTCTTAGACCAGTATGTGACTGAGCATCTTCCTCTTTAATTGATCTAATTTGCACACATAATTCTGATGGAATTATTCATTGTAAAGTGTACCTTTGAGCCTCCCAGAACTCTGCCTTTTTTCTCTGAATCCATTTCATTAATTTATCTGCAAATTTCCCTTCCTCTAGAGTCTTCTCTCGGTTATGTAAATACTTTTGTACAGATTTTTCATTACACACTGTTCTGAAACACTGTGTTCTTTCATTTTTCCTGTTTAGATTTGGACATAGACCTTGAAGCTCCACAGCTGCAATTTTAATGATCTTTTTTTCTGATAAATCGGATATATTTGTTATGTATCTGCTTCATTAATAGCACAGTTGTTGTAATAAACACGGAAACGTTCATACAGAATTCTAGCCCTTAAAGGCCAGATTATCATTTCCAACACAATTTAATCTTAGTTTTGAAGGGGTGTTATTAATAAAGATACACGCTTTTCATGAGAATTTTACCCTGGTCTGTTCCACCATAGACTAAAGTAACAATTGAAGAGAGTGATTATAGAAAGAGTTGTGATGGCAACACGATTTCATTATTTTATTTCTGTGTGGCATCAGTATCATTATCAGTCAATTTTAGCTGTTTCTGCTTGAATTGTGACCTTAAAGAACCCTTGTAACTAGACTAAAGTATGTGGAGACCAGCAAATACACCCAACCTGTCAGTCCATATAAACTCACTTTATATCACATCAACCTTTAATTATTTTTTCCCATGTTTCTGTCCCTCATAGACGGTGTGCTTGCAGAGGACAGGGATTTGTCTAAAATACAATGGATATTCTAGACAGTTTATTAAAAAGAAAAGACATCACTTTGCTGACAAAGGTCCATATAGTCAAAGCTATGGTTTTTCCAGTAGTCATGTACAGATGTGAGTTGGATTCTAAAGAAGGCCGAAGTGCCGAAGAGTTGATTTCAAAGTGTGGTGCTGGAGAAGATTCTTGAGAGTCCCTTGGACTGCAAGATCAAACTTGTCATTGGAAGGACATATGATGAAGCTGAAGCTCCAATACTATGACCACCTGGTGCAAAGAGACGATTCACTAGAAAAGACCCTGATGCTGGGAAAGATTAAAGGCAAAAGAAGTGGGCAGCAGAGGGTGAGATGGTTAAATAGCATCACTGATTCAATAGACATGAATTTGAGCAAACTTTGTGAGATAGTGAAGGACAGGGGAGCCTGGTGGGCTGCAGTCCAGGAGGTCACAAATAGTTGGACACAACTTAGAGACTAAACAACCACAATGGATATTCAATTAATATTTGAAGAGAGAGGGGAGAAAGAAAGGGAGGGAGGGAAAATTCAAAACAGCCCCAGATATATAACTATAAGACTTACAAAACGAAGAAAGTCATATTGCAGCTATTGCAGCTGGGCTTATATTGAAAGCTTATATTCATGAGCAGGTGGGGGGTCCATCTTTGGTAGAGCACATCACAGCTGCCACTCTGAATCTTGTGCCACTCTTAGAGACTGAGATACTTTTTTAAAAAACGTTCCTTTTGTATTTTTAAAAAAATTTTTATTTACTTTTGGCTGCACTGGGTCTTCTTCGGTTTACATGAGCTTTCTCTAGTTGCAAAAAAAAAAAAAAAAAGTTAAACTCCAAGGAGGATCAGAAGGAAAGTGTGCAGAAAATGCTATTTCCCCAGGTTCACTATATTGTCTCATTAGGAAAGAAGGGTCTGACTGCCAGCAACAGTCTTAAATAAAATAATCAAGCAAGTGAGACTGAGAAAGTAGCCTTCTCATGTGAGCAGGGGCGGCTACTCTTGGCTGCGGTGCACGGGCTTCTCACGGCACTGGGTTCCCTTGTTGCAGGGTGTGGACTCTAGAGCTTGGGTTCAGTAGCTGTGGCACATGGGGTTTAACTGCCCTACAGCATGTGGAATCTTCCCAGACCGGGGATTGAACCCATGTCCCTTGCATCAGCAGGTGCATTCTTAGCCACTGCACCACCAGGGAAGTTCAGACCAAGGTCCTTTTGTAGGCAAGTAACTTGTCGCTTTTAACTGGTACCAGCTATGCAACATCAGTCCTCTCCACATCTCAGGCTCCTTTTTTGACTCTTGTGTAACTTCAGGCTCCTGGCTGGTGAGGAATGAGGACAGCTCAACTCTTTCCTACCTTCCTTCTTCTTCTCTCTCTCTCTCTCTCTTTTTTTTTCTTTTCCATCCTGCTTTCTTCTACAAAGATAAAAGATCTTTTAAAAGACTCAGGACATAGTGTAACTGATATGTTAAATATATTAACTACATGTTCAAAAACTTTTTAATTTGGTTCCAATTACAGAATTAGCATGATTTTATACACAGCTAATGAGACTTGAATGCTTACCATCATTTGATTTCAGCAATTTCAGATCCCCAAAGAAAACATCATGACTAATCAGTTCTGCTCAGGAGAATAGACCCAGACTGAGTAAAGAGGAAACTTGTAAATTGGTGAATTGTCCTCATATGCCTTCAGCCTCAGATTGGATTATATCTTGAAATATTAATACTCTGGCTAACAGTGCGGTGTGACTCATATAGGCTGAATTGAATATGAATGAGCTTCATTAAGGACCTGAATGATTTGCAGCAAATAAACAGCATTATAAATGTTGGTGCTTATTCCCAGGACAGATGTAATCACCCGGGAAGAGAACACCAATGTGCGTTTTAGGAAGGAGGTAATTTGAGGTACTTAGGAAGGAGGTAGTTACTACTGCATAGGGGCTAGATTTCCTTTACTTAATGATATGATGTCATACTCTAAAAATAAGGACAACCAGGTAAAAGGACCTTCTCATGACCCTAACCTTTTGCTGGTTTGAACATAACCTGCATATTAAAGTGTATTACCTTACTATCCGGCATAAAGAAAACGCAGGATAATTCTCCCCATGTGGGGCTGTCCACTTCCTTCTCTTTAACAAAGCAACCTGAGTCTGTGGACCATGAGGATATTTACTTTGATGGCGTCATTCCTGAATCATTTATTACTGCCAGTGTTCCACAGAACTACTGGGCCCCCAATAGTGTTAATAAGTTATTATATTCTGAACCCGCTATCTTATTTCTAGTGTGCAGTGACATGAGCTCAATATCTGTAACTTTCACGTTTGTTTCCTTGACTGTTTACTACGTACAAACATGACTATAGTAAGTCAGAGGCACTCATCCTTTGCTCCAACTCTCTTACCATCCACACACCTTTGCCCCTCTACCTGCAGACCTAGAAAGGCTGGAAGAGCACTTTTATTTTCTCAGTTGTTATCTTAACTTCCAACTTTGCCCTGCACCTCTGACTTCCTCCATGACTCCCCTTCAGAAATCTATTCAGAGGCTAGATCTGACCACCCTTATCTATAAGATAGCTTCTGCAACATAGAACTGATGGGAACATGAGGGCCAGAGGTCACAGTCTAACAGTTTAGCACTGGAGTGAAGGATTTAGAGAGGGTCGCCTCAGATTATAATGTTAATCCTAGCCAAACATGTCATGAAAACATGGTTTTGTCAAACCTTTCTCTCTACTTTCCTCTCCCTTCACCTTCCCTCTTCTCCTTTTCTATTTTTCATCTCAAAAATTTAGAAAAATTCCCATAGGAAAAAAAGAGGAATATTTTAAGAGCCCCTCTTTCTCTAGCATCCAGCTGTTTATCCATACCTAACATTTATTGTCTTTTTAGCTCTAAATTGACCCTGCAAGCCTGCTAACAAAGATCAGGGAATTGAGAAAGTTTAAATCTCAAGTTGTTGAAAATACTTGATTCTATTTCTGATAACTAGAAACTAGTGGGGCAGTTTCCATCCCCGACTCGATGCACGTGAGTCTGAGTGACCTCTGGGAGTTGGTGATGGACAGGGAGGCCTGGCGTGCTGCGATTCTTGGGGTCGCAAAGAGTCAGACACGACTGAGCTGGACTGAACTGAACTGATGGGGTAGTTAGAGTTGCCTACAATTTGGTAATATAAGATGTCTATTTAAGTCATTAATTCTGACACAACAGCCTCAATTTGAGGAAACATTTTCTTTTTGCTGAAGGTTAAAAATGCTCCCTGGTGCATGCTAGGGTCTGTGAGCTGTATGTTGGGTATAAGCTATAATTTATTCCTTTAGGCTGACAGAAATTTAAAGATAGGATTCTTTTGTGTTTGTTGCACATTTTAAACACCTACTAATTGAACTCAGTAGTTACTAAGTGTTAGAGAAGCATTTACCGTGTTTACCTGCTCGTGGCTTTGCTGGGGGCAATGAGCTGAGGATAAACCCTTTAATCCTGGAGACAGAGAAGTAATTACTCATTTGCCTCAGAAGTCTATGGAATAAATATGTGTGGAGTTATTATACAGTCTCTAAGTAATTTTGCTTTCTGATTGACAGGTGTATGATGAAAATAAAAGTTAAAATCCAAGGAGGATCAGAAGAAACGTGTGCAGAAAATGCTATTTCCCCAGGTTCACTGTATTGTCTCATAAAGAAAGAGGGGTCTGACTGCCAGTAACAGTCTTAAATAAAATAATCAAACAAGTGAGACTGAGAAAGTAGCCTTCTCACATGGGCTCGTCTATTAAATAATATGGGATAACCTAGCTAATGATAATTATGATGCCAGCAGTAATGTATTAAAAGCTTATTCCATGCCAGGTACTAACTACTTATTCATATTATCTTGAAAATAACTTTTGGTAAGTTAGTACTCACCATTTTTTTTCTTATCTCCAGTTAACCATAGCAGATATTGAGATAGAATTAGAACCAGTATTTGAACCAGTCATTTGACTTGCAAGCCCATATTCTTCAACATGTTTATACACTGTTTCTATAGAAAGAAATTGAGAATAAGTATCAAAAGCAAATAACTATCCAGCATAAACCCTTTAACCATATGAGCCAATCAAATTGAAAATTATATTATTGAGCTTAATCAATCACTCTGTTTTGAGAGTCTGAGTGAACTCTGGGAGTTGGTGATGGACAGGGAGGCCTGGTGTGCTGCGATTCACGGGGTCGCAAAGTGTCGGACACCAATGAGTGACTGAACTGAAGAAGTTTCCAAAATCCAGATCTAATTCACCACTATTAAGCATAATTTGAAAGAAGCTCTGTAACCAGTGAAGGAAATTTCACATGTCTACAAGAAAATAGGGAGAACTAAATGGCAACCCACTCCAGTATTCTTGTCAAGAGAATCCAGTGTACAGAGGAGCCTGGTGGGCTGCTGTCCATGGGGTCACACAGAGTCAGACATAACTGAAACAATTTAGCATGCATGCATGCATTGGAGAAGGAAATGGCAACCCACTCCAGTGTTCTTGCCTGGAGAATCCCAGGGATGGAGGAGCCTGGTGGGCTGCCGTCTATGAGGTCACATAGAGTTGGACACGACTGAAGCGGCTTAGCAGCAGCAGCACAAGAAAATAAGTATAAAAAATTAATTGCACCATTTTTTTATGATAGTAAAATTAGACGTTGTAGGAAACCGTTACAAGAGTGTGAGTAACTAGAACATGGTGTAAGCCATCAAGGGGTATAAGGCAGTGCTGTTCTGTGTGCTCTGCTTAATCACTCAGTCGTGCCTGCCTCTTTGCGAACCCATGGAGGGGTTGCACCAGGAGCCCACCAGGCTCCTCTGTCCATCGAGATTCTCCAAGCAAGAATACTGGAGTGGGTTGCCATGCCCTCCTCCAGGGGATCTTCCCAACCCAGGAATCGAATCCAGGTCTCCTGCATTACAGGTATGTTCTTTACCGTCTGAGCCACCAGAAGTAATTAACTACATTTAAATATCGAAGCATGAGGGCTTCTCTGGTGGCTCCCTGGAGGAGCACACAGCGGCATGAGCAAATCTCAATAACTTAATGTTGATTTTAAAAAATACTAAACAATATGGAATTCATTATACAATGTCAGTTCATGTAAACCCCATCTATATAATAGCACAGTATATTTTTTAAAGGTACACATATATCTGTCAAAGGACTTCTCATTAAAGAAAGAGTGGGTGCCAGAGAGGAATCAAGGAATAAGACTGAGTGTGGGGAAATCAGGGAGAAGAAAAAATAATAGAATAGAAAATTGGAGCTTTGTAATTGACTGATAACTTAATCAAATCAATTTGGTGCCACTGTGATTTTTAAAAAAACATTTTAATAAGAAAAGACCCTAAAGAAGGGACTAAAATGAGCACAGTATATTCAGAAGACTTGTAAAGCAACCATTCAAGTTTTGAATTGACAGAGGCTCTGATTTGAGAAGGATGTTCCAAGGAGGAACGTGTCATGGTCAAGGCAGGGACAGGTGAAGGATGCATGAAAATTGTGTGGGGCTTCTTCTGGCAGAAACTTAATGAAAGCTTGACAGGGTGTGACAGTAGACGGGCGCACAGGGCAGAGCTCCTCGTAATCTGCCACTGGAGCTTTTATTTGATCTTCCCATAGTTTTGGAGGCCTTTGGGAGCATCCGAGGTCAGTTAAACAGAACGTGGTACAAATGAGAGCCTGGGAAGAGAAATTCTTGAACACGCTTGTGCCTCTCCATCGCTTTCAGAAATCATGGCTATGGAGGGTCTATGAACTTTATTGGCCTGAGACACTGAGAATATGAGAAGTGTTAGGAATTATTCGTCCCCTGAAATATAAAACAAACAAGTGACAACAACAAAACATAACAAAGCAAAACCTTTGGTTGTTGCAGGGAACACCTATTCAACCCACATTGGTAGAAACTATTAAGGGGAGAGCAATAGAAATAAACCTTACAGAATTTTCTATTTCATCATTACTGAATATAGCCCCTGAAATTCATCTCTCTTTTTAAATTAAAATCTTCCTCCATTGGAATAATATTCTGTTTTTTTTTAAGTACTTTTAGTCACTTTCAGAGAAATTAATAGGCTGAGAAAATTATAAAGGGTAATTTAACAAGGCATATTGTTTTAAAATGTCAATATTTTAAATTCAATAATTTAACTCTCAGAAAGTATCTAGTTATAATTTCTAAAGAAATAAAAAAATATATATCCATAAAAATGTTTATCATAATGTGATCATAATAGCAAAAAATAAGAACTAGTTAAAAGAGCAAGAACAAATAGAAGANTGTGAGGCAACATGCAAAATAATTTCTTCATTCTTTCATTTTCAAATTTCCTTAATGATTAGTTGCTGTTTGTAAAACAAAACAAATAACACATGTTATTTAAAACTATAAAACTGTGTTGAATCAATAAGTTAAATGTTGCTGAAACTGGTCATTTAAATAATTCATAATCATTCATTTGTTAAAATACATGTTTGAATTCCTACAGGCTGTCTTCAAGAACAGAAAATTTAGATATACATTCAGCCATATTTTGGAAATGATCCAAGAATAACCAAGGTGCATATGCCACACGGTCATGAAAGATTTGATGAAATGGAAACCGTCAAATGAAAAGTGAATTTTACACCCTCAGTAAATTACTGAAAGTTGAGAAGGCAACAAAATCCATGTTTTTGGAAAGCACAGTGAGGTTTCTAAAGGTGTTTATTCTAGTTTATACACCAAGCTTCAGGATGAAGTCCCACATCAATTCAATGCTCATTAGCCAGGGCGCTGTTCAAGGATCCTATCTGCACTGCTGTGTTTTTAGTAATAGCAAAATGAAGAAGCAACTCGCTCTGGAAATTAAGAGGGGAATTTGAAGAAAAAAGAAAAGCTATGAAGGTGGTGACCATAATCTATTAAATGCTGGTCACCTTCTGTTTTCTCTTCTTATTTCTCCCCTGGTGTTTTTTTGTTTTTTTGTTTTTTTCTTCTCCTAACAAATTATCCCCAACAAGAGGGAATATTACATTCAGCCATGTCACCACCTGCAGAATTTCTGTCTAGCAGGAATCAGAGCATATTTGTAGAAACCAATCATTCAATCCTCAAAATAGAAAAATGAGCCCCAAAGTATAACAGGTCTAAAACACAATTAACCTTTCTTGCTTAAATGATAAATAGCAGCATTCATCCAGCTTGATTCAAGAGATAGCATTGTGAGGCTTGAAACTGCAGTTGGAGTATGAAGGTACTCCTTGTTTAGTCTCTAAGTTTAGTGCCTAGTTCTTTGCAACCCCAGGGATTGGAGCCCACCAGACTCTCCATGGGATTTCCCAGGCATGAATACTAGAGTGAGTTGCCATTTCCCTCCCCAAGGGATCTTCCCCACCCAGGGATCCAACCTGTGTTTCCTATATTGGCAGGCAGATTTTTTTATTTTTTTTTTAAACCACTGAGCTGAAAGGGAAGTCCCATGAAGGGACTCACAGAGGAAGAAATTCAACTTTGTAGATTCTTTCCCTTGCATCGAGTGCTTCCGAGGCCAAATGTGTGTATCTGCGGGCTTCCTTTGGTTACAGGAGAGTGAAAGAGAACTTGCTGCCATGGTTTGCTCCATCAACATCGTACGTACGCCTGACGTCTCCACGACGGAGAGCACACGCATTGCCGTATTTCTTTGAAGTTTCAGGAAGCAATCTCACGTCAAGATGAAAACAGGTCAGACAAATATTTCCTGTCCCCAAACAAAAGGAAGACCGTCCCTCCTCAAGTCTACTTGGAAGTTACCACCAGAAATCATGTGAGAGTATTTCAATTCCTTCATAATGTCCGAAGACACTAAGAATAAAATCATTGCGCATCCTGGGATTATTTGAGTTGTGTTTTTACACAACTTTGCCAGATTGCAAGACTTCTGCTGCCAAATAAGAAACAGCTAGGAATTTACCAAGGACTCAGAGGCTTGGAATGCAGAATAACCCTTCCAAACTGGAACCAAACATTTAGGTTGGTGTTTGGACAAAGGAGCCTGGGACAGTCCGTGGTGTCATAAAGAGACACGACCGAGAGACTAACATTTTCACTTTCAAGTGAGGGCCAAGTAAGACTATAAGGCATAAAGAAAGCCTTGCGGCAGAGACGCAATAGAAAATCATATGGAAACCTCATCAACATAAGAAGGGTCAGAACTGATTCTGAGGCCTAAAGGCCAAAAGAGTGTCAACTATGGCTTCCTAAGTCTGTTTTAGTAAATGGGGCTGGAATGACTATAATTGTGTGAGTACAGGACAGAACGTCTCTGAAATGCCATCCTCATTTTTTTGTTCAACATTGCCTTGGCACCTTTTCAGCTTTTCCTTCTAGAGTGAAGTTTGCAGATCGTTTAATGTAGAGAAGCTGAAATGGATAACATTTTGACAAACAGGCAGCTGGAGGAGGAAGAGAAGATTTGCCTTGAACAAGAAAAATCTTTAAAGATGTAAAAGAATGGAACAGGATATGTTTTCTGTCTACATTGGAAACAGATAAAGAAAAAAAAAGAACTGAATTGGCAAATGGAAGATTTCATTTAGACATCTTGACGATCTTACAGGTTTGCCGGCTACTAATTATCACCACCTTTTAGGAAGAGCTAAATGCTTTAAAAGCATCATAGGTATGAATTTCACATCGCAAACTTGAGTGTGCTGCAAATGTGATTTGCTTTATTGCCAGAATTGTTAGATTTCTGAGTTGAACTCTGAGCCTGCCTCCCGGAAGCAACTTAATAGTGTTTCCAATTGTTTTTTCCTTTGCAATACAGTGATTTTGTTTGACCATTCTTGCCTAGAGAGTCAGAAATGGTACAGTTTAATCTCCCTTCCGGTTGTCTCTTTCCTCTGTTACGCCAAAGCATGCAGGAACAAGACCAGGTGCCACCTGGCATGCTCTGCACCCTCTCACTTCCCCCAGGGGGCTGACTTGGTCTTCCTCCTTCTTAGATTTCTTCTAGTTCCTGACCAAGCTCTCTTTCCATCTGTGATGTCTCCCTAATCAGAAAACTGAAACTGAAACATTTCATTGGCCCAGGGAATTCATTTAATTCCCTGAACTCTTCTGAATTCATGACTTAAAAAAAATTTTTTTTTCAAGCAGTTTCCTATATCTAATTTTTAATCAAATACCACCCATTCTTCAAAGCTCCCCATTTTTCTCCCTGATACTTTCAACCAGAAGGGAATTTTCTGAATTCACAGTCCGTCCCTCTCCTGAGAACTTTCTCACCTTCTTTTGGAACATTCACCCACCAGTCCATTCGGCACATTCATCCACCGTCTACAGGTGGAACATATTGACCCCGGGCATCGGTATGATCAGGGCAGTGTTCATTCTGATTGACGCTTGGCTATGTCCAGCTGGTTGGTTTACATTTTTAATACCATCTCTGCCTTCCGCCTTAGATTATGATAAACTATATCCATGCCTTTCCTTCTGTGAAGTCCTTGAGGAAAGATTAATGTCCTAATTTGATAGTTCAATTCAGTTCCTTGCACATAGTAGGCAATCAAATATATTTATTAAATGAATCCTCAGGTTAAACTAGACTAGGCCTCAACATCGTCCATGGTGTAAGAATGAGAAAGGGAGGCGGTATCATTCATCACTGGCATATAAATACAATTTACTTGCCAATGTTACTGTCTTCTGGCTGCTCTCTAATGCCTACTTAAAGTCTCTTAATTCTTAATTTGAGAAAAGAATCAGTGGAATACTTTTATTTTAATTTGTGGAGAAAAAGAAAATAAAATTATTTAAACTTTTCTGTCCCTGACATTAACAGCATCACTGTCATCATACAGGGCATATTTAAAAGGCATTTGGGAAATCCATCTTTTCCCTGATTTAACATCACATTTTAATTCTGATTCCCTCTTAGGAGGATTAAAACTCAGCAGCCAGTTGTGACTTTTGTGCTCCTCCATTACTCTGATATAAAAACAGAAAAAGTAAATATAGTATAAGAATACTTGCAGGATGTATATATGCATATGACTGAATCACTTCTCTGTACAGCAGAAATTAACACAACATTATAAGTGAATGATGTCTGTGTGTGTGTGCTTCGTCACTTAGTTGTGTCCAACTCTTTGCAACCCCACAGACTGTAGACTTCCAGGCTCCTCTATCCATGGGATTTCCCAGGTACAAACACTGGAGTAAGTTGCCATTTCCTGCTGCAGGGGATTTTCCTGACCCAGGGATCGAACCTGAGTGTTCTGAATTGCAGGCGGATTCTTTATCCTATACTTAAATTTAAAAAGAGTACTTATGATTCATAAGGGCCAGATACTTTGACCTTCATAAAATCCCAGATTGTTGTATAGTATCATTGGATGAAGAACTGACTTTTGTTTCAGAAACCTTAAGTGAAAACAAAATAAAATAAAAATGAGTAGAACCTGCCACATTGCAGATACTAAAAAGCCAATTTTTTCTTATCACTTTAGAAGACTTAGTTTGTAAGAATAGCTGGAAATGTTGGTTGGAGGGCTTTGCCTACCTCCCAGCTAGAAGACTTGTGTTTACAGCAGCTTTCCAGAGCATGGATTCAATTTCCTGCCTTCACAAAGTTACAAATGACTATTTGAGGTACCCATGAAATCATCTCCAAACTGTTGAAACAATGTTGAATCCGTGGAAGCCAGAATCCTGTTGTTCAGGCAGCCACCAACCTCACACTGACTTTAGGCATTCTCCGTGTTTTAGGGGTGTTTACTACTGTTACCAGGCTTCCTGGTGGCTCAGTGGTAAAGAATCTGCCTGCCAGTGCAGAAGGCAGGCGTTCGATCACTGGGTGGGGACAATCCCCTTGAGTAGGAAATAGCAACTCACTCCAGTGTTCTTGCTGGGAAAATCCTACAGACAGAGGAGTCTGCAGGCTACAGTCCATGGGGTCACAAAGAGCCGGACACAACTGAGCGACTAACACACAGGCAAGCTGCTGTTACCACCTGCATCCCTCCTCAGCCCCTAAAACTCCCAAAGGACCTGCCAACCTCCACTGTCCCCCTCAGTCTCCTGGAGTCTAGAGTTCGGAAGAGTTCAACCCTAGGTGTTTACGATTTGATGAGGTTCAGAGAGCTGTCTGGAAGGGGCTGGACTTTCCACTGTAGTTGATAGGCATGATTCCTGGAGTGTGGGCCAGTCAAATGTAGATTTTTCTTCCTAATACCTGACCTACTGAACTAAACCCTTTAGCGGGCCAGCCTGGGTATCAGCATTTAACTCACTCCTCATGATTTTTTTTTAATTAAAAAAAAAAAAAATCAGAGATACTGCATAAATTTCAGATTGCCTGCAGTCCCAGAAAAATAAGCTCCCCAAATAATTTCAGTCAAGAAACCAAAGTTCCCATCCTGAGTAATGCTTTAACCTGGGTAAAAAAGTGCATGACATTTTAAACCTGCGCATAGAGCAAAACTAAATTTTTTATAAAATCGATACAATAAACCGACATTTTAAAGGAATATTTGGGTGCATGCATGCATGCTCCGTCGTGTCTGACCCCATGGACTATCGCCTGCCAGGCTCCTCTGTCCATGGAATTTTCCAGACGAGCATACTGGAGTAGGATTGCCATTTCCTACCTCCAGGGGATCTTCCTGACCTGGGGATCAAACCTGTGTCTCTTGAGGCTCCTGCATAACAGGCAGATTCTTTACCACTGAGCCATGTGGGAAGCCCAAAGGAATATTTAAATAATTCCTTTGTTTCCAAAACATTTCAAGCGAAGAAATCCATTCAGCAGTTGTTAAACCAGAGCCCCCTAAATCAGATAACCCAGGTGATTATGCAGCCATGATGGGGCCTGAAAAGGGACTGCCTTTGCCTGACTCTGTGGGACCAAAATTATTCAGATAACTTCTATACAAATAGCACAACTATAGTGAACATTATTTACTGTCAGCGGCCTTGAGTGATAATTGCAATAAAAACGTATATTCTCGTCAACCAAATAGAAGAGGCTACTGTTTTTCACTTAGAGTTGAAAGATTCTATTTCATAGAGGAATTGAAATCTTTTGCTTTTCAAATAGCACATTTTAAACATCACTTAGAACATTTCCTTATTCCGTTTGGTGCAACTAATAGTTTCTTCAAGTTAGTTATGTGATTGCTAGCAATTAATTAGTAAGGTTAACATTGTTTTTATTGATCAGCCTGGCAGCAATGATTGACATCATTAATATAATTGCTTTATTTCTCAGAAAACCTTGACTAAGAACATAATGGTACTGGGAAATGGTTGGGAGATAAAGAAAAATAGATTATATGCTTTAAATTGGGCCAATTACCTTAACATTCTGCCTGAGCTTTGATAACTGAATGAAGAGCTGAGAATTCCTTCCCTTAGGCACTATGAGCTTGCTTTTCTCGCCCTATTCTCAGCGTGGCAATGAATCTCCACAGAGGACAGAGAAGAGATGGCTTTGTGCTCTGGGCTAGGACTCTTCATAACTGTTTCAATTACAATCACCATAAGCAAATAAAGGAATAGATTATATCCAGAATTCGAAAATTCAAAGTTCAGTGGCTATGTTTAACATCTGTTGCTGATGAAATCAAAGATCAAAAGGAAAGGAAGGACAAATTTGCTCCGCTTTCTGCCTCTAAAATTCCAATTACGTTGTACATGTTCTTCCCTGCTTGTCATTTGAGTATGAAATTGATCATGGTGATGTTCCAGAATGATTCTAGACCTGGTTGCAGTATTGTTCCTATAAGTCATTCTTGTTTAAGGGTTACTAGGAAGAGAAGATAAAACCTGAGGATCCCACCCATCTTGTGACCCGAGTTCTATTTCTTGACCAGAGTTCAGTACATTCTCTGGGAATTCAATAGAAACCTTCAGATCTTTGCTGGACTTGACCAACTCCTACAAATGACTGTTTCATTACTGTACCCAACCTGTCCTTCAAAACTACTAAATTAACATCTTAATAATTATCAAAGCTGCTGAAGATTTTAAAGATAGTTTTTCCTTTCAGTTAAAAAGGTAGCAAAAGTAGAGGTTTTGTTTTATATTTGCTTAAGGTGTTATAACTGTTCTAAAAGATATTCAAGTAAATGTTTCAAGCTACTTACAACAAACAAAATTGTAGATCCCTCTCATTAGGATGACCACTTACTGGGCATTCTTGGTTTCAGATACCTTCCAAGATAAATGGAGTACATTATCTTCCATTCTTACAATAGCCTGGCAAATTAAAACTCAGTTTGACAGATAAAACTAATAGAATAAATGCCTAGTACAAGGTCAGGCAGGCAAAATTCAAATTTATCTAGTTCCAAAGCCTATGTCCTTTCTGCTACTTGTTGAAAACCAGTAGTTTCATTTAATGTCCTAGTGTTCAAAGGTCTGATTGTTCCTTTGTTGTAACTTGTTAGAGACTTGCGATCTTTCCTGTTGAAGGTGCTATCACAAAGAAAAAGAGTATTATGGTTTAGATTTTCAGTACCATGCCATCCTTGTTTGGTTCTGAGACTTCCAAGCTATATATAACTCAACTTCTCAATGTCTCCAGTTCCTCCTCTTTAAAGTAAAAAGTAACAGCTTCTCTGGGCTTCCTCCCTGATGGTTCAGTGGTAAAGAATCCATCTACCAAACAGAGACTCGGGTTTGATCCCTAGGTTAGAAAGATCTCTTGGAGCACTCCAGTATTCTTGCCTGGAGAATCCCGTGGAGAGGGAGCCTGGCGGGGTACTGTCCATGGGCTCGCAAACAGTCCAACATGGCTGAGCAGCTAATACTTTCACTTTTTCATTCTCAGTGCATGTAGAAAATTCTAATAATGTTACCTTAATCTAGTAAGAGACTTGCACAAAGTAATGACTTTCACAGAGCCTGTTTCTCCAGTTTGGAGTCTTCCCTCATAATTCACCTTGTTTGGGTTCTCTGTAATTATATGCCATTTATATTCTCTTCTCAATGTACTCATATTGTTTTTATGTCAGTTGCCAAAATTCTTCAGGGCAGGATAAGTTGGACCTTTACTTCCTTCTGCTGCTTCCCTAGTAATTGTCTTAAAAGTGATGTGAAGACTTCTCCTTAATTCCTTTCACTTTGAGGTAAACCTTTATAAAGGCGGTCATAATACAGAAAGCAGAGATTGGTGCTGAGAATGCCATTGTTTCATAAAAATGTCAGTGATTATTAATTCATAGAAGATTTGTGAGGCAAGCGGAGAGATTTGATAAGCCTCATTTCCTTGACCATATTCATTTTTTACCCTGGAATATAAATTTTGCTAATCACTATTTAAAATTGCATTTGCCTTTTACCCAGCCACAACCGTGTTCATTTTAATTAGTTCAAGTTTGAGAGATGTAAGAATGTTTTCCTATTCATCAAGATGTTCCTAGAATAATACTATCTATAGAGTCCTAGGTACTCTTGAGAAAACTGGCTTCTCTGCAGCAGATCCAAGTGCATGTCTAAGGGTACTTCCCCAAGTACTTATACCTATGTTGTTGTTTTTCAGTTGCTAAGTGTGGAGAGGTCTGACAGAATGTGGTCCACTGGAGAAGGGAATGGCAAACCACTTCAGTATTCTTGCCTTGAGAACCCCATGAACAGCATGAAAAGGTAAGATGATAGGATACTGAAAGAGGAACTCCCCAGGTTGGTAGGTGCCCAATATGCTACTGGAGATCAGTGGAGAAATAACTCCAGAAACAATGAAGGGATGGAGCCAAAGCAAAAACAACACCCAGTTGTTGATGTGACTGGTGATAGAAGCAAGGTCCACTGCTATAAAGGCCAATATTGCACAGGAACTTGGAATGTCAGGGCCATGATTCAAGGCAAATTGGAAGTGGTCAAACAGGAGATGGCAAGAGTGAACGTCAACACTCTAGGAATCAGCGAACTAAAATGGACTGGAATGGGTGAATTTAACTGAGATGACCATTATATCTACTACTGTGGGCAGGAATCCCTTAGAAGAAATGGAGTAGCCATCATGGTCAACAAAAGAGTCCGAAATGCAGTACTTGGATGCAATCTCAAAAATGACAGAATGATCTCACTTTGTTTCCAAGGCAAACCATTCAGTATCACAGTAATCCAAGTCTATGCCCCTATCAGTAATGCTTAAGAAGCTGAAGTTGAATGGTTCTATGAAGACCTACAAGACCTTTTAGAACTAACACCCAAAAAAGATGTCATTTTCATTACAGGGGACTGGAATGCAAAAGTAGGAAGTCAAGAAACACCTGGAGTAACAGGCAAATTTGGCCTTGGAATAGGGAATGAAGCAGGGCAAAGGCTAATAGAGTTTTGCCAAGAGAATGTGCTGGTCATAGCAAACACCCTCTTCCAACAACACAAGAGAAGACTCTACACATGGACATCACAGATGGTCAACACCAAAATCAGATTGATTATATTCTTTTCAGCCAAAGATGGAGAAGCTCTATACAGTCAGCAAAAACAAGACCAGGAGCTGACTGTGGCTCAGATCATGAAATCCTTATTACCAAATTCAGACTGAAATTGAAGAAAGTAAGGGAAACCACTAGACCATTCAGGTATGACCTAAATCAAATCCCTTATGATTATACAGTGGAAGTGAGAAATAGATTTAAGAACCTAGATCTGATAGACAGAGTACCTGATGAACTATGGACGGAAGTTCGTGATATTATACAGGAGACAGGGATCAAGACCATCCCCATGGAAAAGAAATGCAAAAAAGCAAAATGGCTGTCTAGGGAGGCTTTACAAATAGCTGTGAAAAGAAGAGAAGTGAAAAGCAAAGGAGAAAAGGAAAGATATAAGCATCTGAATGTGGAGTTCAAAAGAATAGCAAAGAGAGATAAGAAAGCCTTCTTCAGCTATCAATGCAAAGAAATAGAGGAAAGCAACAGAATGGGAAAGACTAGAGATCTCTTCAAGAAAATTAGAGATACCAAGGGAACATTTAATGCAAAGATAAGCTCGATCAAGGACAGAAATGGTGTGGACCTAACAGAACCAGAAGACATTAAGAAGAGGTGGCAAGAATACACAGAAGAACTGTACAAAAAAGATCTTCATGACCAAGATAATCATGATGGTGTGGTCACTCACCTAGAGCCAGGCATCCTGGAATGTGAAGTCAAGTGGGCCTTAGGAAGCATCACTACAAACAAAGCTAGTGGAGGTGGTGGCATTCCAGTTGAGCTGTTTCAAATCCTGAAAGATGATGCTGTGAAAGTGCTGCACTCAATATGCCAGCAAATTTGGAAAACTCAGCAGTGGCCACAGGATTGGGAAAGGTCAGTTTTCATTTCAATTCCAAAGAAAGGCAATGCCAAAGAATGCTCAAACTACCACACAATTGTACTCATCTCACACACTAGTAAAGTAATGCTCAAAATTCTCCAAGCCAGGCTTCAGCAATACATGAACCGTGAACTTCCAGATGTTCAAGCTCGTTTTGGAAAAGGCAGAGGAACCAGAGATCAAATTGCCAACGTCTGCTGGATCATGGAAAAAGCAAGAGAGTTCCAGAAAACCATCTATTTCTGCTTTATTGACTATGCCAAAGCCTCTGACTGTGTGGATCACAATAAACTGTGGAAAATTCTTCAAGAGACGGGAATACTAGACCACCTGATCTGCCTCTTGAGAAACCTATATGCAGGTCAGGAAGCAACAGTTAGAACTGGACATGGAACAACAGACTGGTTCCAAATAGGAAAAGGAGTATGTCAAGGCTGTATATTGTCAACCTGCTTATTTAACTTATATGCAGAGTACATCATGAGAAACGGGCTGGAAGAAGCACAAGCTGGAATCAACATTGCTGGGAGAAATATCAATAACCTCAGATATGTAGATGACACCACCCTTAGGGCAGAAAGTGAAGAGGAACTAAAAAGCCTCTTGATGCAAGTGAGAGGAGAATGAAAAAGTTGGCTTAAAGCTCAACATTCAGAAAACAAAGATCATGGCATCTAGTCCCACCACTTCATGGGAAATAGATGGGGAAACAGTGGAAACAGTATCAGACTTTATTTTGGGGGGTTCTAAAATCACTGCAGATGGTGATTGCAGCCATGAAATTAAAAGACACTTACTCCTTGGAAGGAAAGTTATGACCAACCTAGACAGCATATTCAAAAGCAGAGACATTACTTTGCCAACAAAGGTCCATCTAGTCAAGACTATGGTTTTTCCAGTGGTCATATATGGATGTGAGAGTTGGACTGTGAAGAAAGCTGAGCACTGAAGAATTGATGCTTTTGAACTGTGGTGTTGGAGAAGACTCTTGAGAGTCCCTTGGACTGCAAGCAGATCCAACCAGTCCATTCTAAAGTTGATCAGTCCTGGGAGTTCTTTGGAAGGAATGATGCTAAAGCTGAAACTCCAGTACTTTGGCCACTTCACGTGAAGAGTTGACTCATTGGAAAAGACTCTGATGCTGGGAGGGATTGGGAGCAGGAGGAGAAGGGGATGACAGAGAATGAGATGGCTGGATGGCATCACCGACTCGATGGACAGGAGTCTGAGTGAACTCTGGGAGTTGGTGATGGACAGGGAGGCCTGGTGTGCTGCGATTCATGGGGTCACAAGGAGTTGGACACGACTGAGGGACTGAACTGAGCTAAACTGAAGTCTTGTTTGACTCTTTGCAAACCCATGGACTGCAGCACACTAGGCTTCTCTGTCCTCCACCATCTCCCAGTATTTGCTCAAACTCAGGTCCACTGAGTCAGTGATGCCATCCAACAATCTCATCTTTATCCCCTTCTCCTCCTGCCTTCAATCTTTCCCAGCATCGAGGGAAATGAGTTGGCAAAGGAGTCCAAAAGTATATAGTGAAAGTTGCTCAGTTGTGTCCAACTCTTTGTGACCCCATGGATTATATAGCCTGCCAGACTCCAGGAGAAGAACTTCTTTTCACACCTCTTATCACTAAAAATTCTAAGGAATCATTACATTACCTTGCATTGTGCTCTAAATTTGCTCAGCTAAATTTCCAAGAACCCAGAGTGCTTTTTAAAATTGTACGCACCAATTCCAAAGACAGTTTAACTGCAAATAATGTTTCTTTCTGGTACCAAGTTTTCACAGCTTGCTTTCAAATGCTGGGAATATCCTCTGAGGCTCCTCTTGCATCTAAAGGTCAAGGAACTGACATTTTAATATCAGCCACATAATTTCGGAAGCTAGTAGAAAGATAAACATGGTGAGTCATTTGTCCAATCTTGACAACTAATATGGCTCATACAGTGTGAGGCATCCCAGGTGAGAACAACAGATGTTAGTATCTGCTTTGGGTAAGAGATCCTGGCAGGTCATAGCCAGAATCGGAATGAGCATCTTGAACTTCTTAAAAGGAAAAAAAAAAAAAAACCAATCAGGCTAAGAGCACCTAAGTCCAGATGTTATACCTATGCTCGGAATTCACATCACTCTGAGAATGGACAGTGTTGAATGCTTGTCTTTGGAGACCGTTTTCTGAACCACGGGTATTTTTATGTCAGTCAGTGCTGCAGTCGAGTCTTACGTGGATGAACCAAGAGAGGAGAAGAACTTTTAACAAAGGCTTTAAGAGGGTTTTCATTTAGCTTAATAATAAACTTTCTTCCAAACTCTGCTCAAACGAACATTTTAAAACAATATTTAGGAGTCTGGAACTGACATACACACCACTATTTGTGAAATAGGTAACCGACAAGAACCTACTCTGTAGCACAGGGAACTCTACTGATACTCTGTTTAAAACTATATGCAAAAGAATCTAAAAAAGAATAGATATATGTATGAAAAGTGAACGTTGCTCAGTCGTGTCTGACTATTTGCAGCCCCATGAACTGTAGCCTTCTGGGCTCCTCTGTCCATGGAATTCTCCAACTAAGAATAGTGGAGTAGGTAGCCATTTCCTTCTCCAGGGGATCTTCCCGACCTAGGAATCGAACTGAGGTTTCCTGCACTGCAGGCAGATTCTCAACCATCTGAGCCAAGAGGGAAGCCCCAGATATTTGTATATATAACTAAATCACTTTGCAGTACACCTGAAACTGACATACCACTATAAATCAACTATACTCCGATCCAAACGAAGATCAAAGAAAACACATATGTCCATTCAAATACATGGTCCTAAAACCAGATTTTCTAATCGAGTTCTGATGCATTCTAAACGTTTCTAGAGTAAAGTTTGACTCCTTCATCTTTCTCTTCCTCACAGAACCGGGCAAAATCGCGCTTGCCCAAAGCGGTGCTATTAGTTGAATAAAGAATGCTTTTAATATACCGTTCAGTCTTTGCTACCAAGCTGCTGTAAATTTTCTCAAATTGTTTTGAACACGTGGCCAGTGTCTGAACTGCTCGTAAGTGCCTGGTGCTGTTCGTTCTTCCTGCTGGTGTATCAGTGAACGAAATGAAGTCTCTGTCTTCGTGGTGCTGAGATTCTTGTGAATGGCCAGAACTGACACACCGTATAGTGATGCACTTTAATCGAGTAACTGCTAGGTGCTACGTGCCTTAGATATCATTTCTGATTCAGTCCTCAAAATAATCCTAACAGGTAGAAATATCACTGTCCTCATTTTACAGATGGAATACACTGAGGTTAAGAAAGGCCTAAATAACTTTCACAGTGTCACATGCGTATTTAGAAGTGGCACTTGGGTCTGAACCCACTTTCCCAAACTGTTAAGCAGGACAACCAGACAGACTTTAAAAACCAGAATGTAACTCAAATCCTCAAGAACACATTCTACTTCATACATGCTATGTATGTATGTTTTTCCCTATAGGGAAAAACCCGAACCGGGAAAGGTTTGACTTGATACATTAAACTCATTTTATAGCATGAGTTTTATTTTATGTAGAGTTTTGGGGGATAATAAATAGCAGGGTTTCTGTTTTCATGTTTATCTTTTAACCATTAAGCAAATGTACGTTATGTGCCTGCGTGTGTGCTAAGTCGCGTCAGTTATGTCTGATTCTTTGAAACCCCAGGAACTGTAGCCATCCAGACTCCTCTGTCCAGGGGATTCTCCAGGCAAGAATACTGGCCCTCCTCCATTGAATCTTCTGGACCCAGGAACCGAACCCGCGGCTCCTGCGGCCCCTGCATTGCAGGTAGATTCTTTACCCCTGAGCCCCCAAGGAAGCCTGTACAGTATGTAGCCTCTGCAATATCCCCAGTTTTCAATTGAGGGCAACATTTTGCCTACAAAGTATAATTTTAAAACATTTCTCAAAATCTTCAAAGGGAAAGTATCCTGGTGATCAGGAAAGACTGCTCAGTGCTTCCCTCTGAGCTCTCTTCACCTTCCCTTGAAGTCAAGTCTCACCTGTCAAACTTTCAGAGGCAGCTGAGCCGTGATCCAGGGAGCCCATGGACTGCGGCAAGTGGAGCTCCAGACAGTTCTGGGCTCACCACCAAGCAGGCAGCTGGCAGCTGTGGGCGCCGTCATTTCAGATCTTTCCAGAAACGTGTGCTGTTTTCCAAGATGTTAGGATTCCTTTACAGGGACAAGTGCTTAGCTGCCTGGCAAGTGTTGATGAGAATTTTGCAAGGAGCTGGAGGGAGGCCCAACCTCAGGGCCTTTTCAACTCTCAGCTCCTGGGACCCTCTTAGAGTTCCTAGAAGCCCTCTGGGAAAATGAAAGACTGAAAAAGCCAGACAATAAGACCTCCTGTGGACCTGCAGCTTACAGAACAGTTGGGCTACAGCTCCAGGAAAACAATACGCATTGCCTCTGCCCCTGAGGGTTTTATTTTCAAAGGAGGAAGGAAAATATTTTGAAATACCAACTCAGTCAACAAGCCATACATCTAATTAGAGCTATGTAACCACTGGAGAAATGTGTAATAACTATAGCTTCCTCCTTCCTCAAAGGACAATTTCTCTTCAGAAACGCGTAGTCTCACAAGTTGAAAGTATAGCCTCTAGAACCAGACAGCCTGGGTTTTCTCCTTGCATGACCTGAGCTGAGTCATATAACTTCTCCTTTTTCCCCTTTCCTTTCCACTTTTTAAAACTGTTTTGGTTTTTAATTTTTACAATGTTATGTTAGCTTCTGCTGCACAGTAATGTGAATCAGCCATAATTATACATGCATCGCCTCCCTCCATCCCCTCTCCTTTCCCCTCCCTCCAAAGCCTCCTTCCCCTGCCCCCTCCCACCCCCGTGGTCATCACAGAGCTGACCTGTGCTCCCTGTGCTCCCTGGGATCCCTGTGCTACTTAGCAACTTCTCACCAAGTATCCATCTTACATATGCTACTGCATATATGTTGATGCTACTTTCTCCATTTGTCCTATTCTCTCCCTCCCCCACTGTGGCCATAAATTCATTCTCCACGTGAGCACCTCCATTCCTTCCCTGCAAATAGATTCATCAATTCCATTTTTCTAGATTGCATGAGTGCCAAGGCGGTTCAGTCCTGTCCAACTCTTTGGGACGCTATGCACCTATGTAGCCCACCAGACTCCTCTGTCCATGGGAGTCTCCAGGCAAGAATACTGGAGTGGGTTGCCCTGCACTCTTCCAGGGCATCTTCCTGCTGCGGGGATGAAGCAATCGTCTCTTAGACTTCGCATTGGCAGGCAAGTTCTTTACCAATAGTGCCACATGAAAAGCCTGTTGATTCCATATATGTGTGTTAATATACTCTATTTGTTTTTCTCTTTCTCACTTACTTCACTTTGTATATTAGGCTCTAGGTTCATCCACTTCACTAGAATTGACTCAAATTTTTTCTTTATATGACTGAGTAATATTGCATTGTATATATGTACAACATCTTCTTTATCCATTCATCTGTCGGTGGATATCTAGGTCCCTTCCATGTCCAGGCTATTGTAAGTGGCACCCAATGAACATTGGGGTGCCATGGTTTCCCTATTGTTATTTTTGCAATAATTAAAGTATGTCATTTCTAGTACTGTTATGAGTACTAAATGAGTTGATATGTAAAAACAGCTTATATAGATGAGCTAATATATTGAAAGTGCTTGTCACAGTACTTGAATAAGAGCTATAGTAAGTCTAGGTGGTGTCCCATTCTGTTTATTTTTAAGGCAGATCTAAGATTGAGTGAGTTATTATTCTACACTAATAATAATACTTCAAGTGTACCCAAGGCTGAATGTAGCAAATGGGACATATCCTAGCTCACTTAATTTCCAAAACAGTCCCAAGAAGTAGATACCATTTTACTAAAGTTCATTTGAATATGAAGAAAACAAAGCTGATTGAGGTTTAAATAACTTCTCAAAGGCTCAATGCAGATTTGTCTTGCTCTTCCAGAACTGATACTCTATTAAGACCTCTTGCTTCCTCCCCTCAACCATGAAAGAATGTTGGAGAATATTTTGGCATTTGAGATGGGACTTGATAATAAAAGAAATTTGGTAAGTGGGCAGAGGGAGGAACTGAACAGCTCTCTGCTCCTGCTGCTACTGCTGCTGCTAAGTCGCTTCAGTCGTGTCCGATTCTGTGCGAGCCCATAGACAGCAGCCCACCAGGCTCTGCCATCCCTGGGATTCTCCAGGCAAGAACTCTGGAGTGGGTTGCCATTTCCTTCTCCAATGCGTGAAAGTGAAGTCACTCAGTCCCACCGGGCTCCTCCATCCATGGGATTTTCCAGGTAAGAGTACTGGAGTGGGGTGCCATTGCCTTCTCCGAACAGCTCTCTAAGTCTTATCATTGAAAGCAACCGAGATGGAGTTAAAGCGGCAGAGCTTTGTTGCCCCTCAAGTTTCCTGAAGACTCGGAACCACACACTCAGATTATGTTCCCCATTTCTAAATCAACCCTGAATATTTATTGGAGGGACTGATGCTGAAGCTGAAACTGCAATACTTTGGTCACCTGCTGCAAAGAGCCAACTCTTGGAAAAGACCCTGGTGCTGGGGAAGATTGAAGGCAAAAAGAGAAGTGGGTAGCAGAAGCTGAGATGGTTAGATAGCATCACTGACTCATTAGACATGAATTTGAGCACACTCTGGGAGATAGTGGAGGACAGAGAAACCTGGAGTGCTGCAGTCCATGGGGTCACAAAGAGTCGGACGTCTTAGCGACTGAACAACAATAACAGCTAAAACTCCCATTATTATTTAACAGAAGGAAACATGGATTAAAAAGGCAGCATTTCTGCAGCCAGAGTTACTGCAATCTTACACAGGTTTTGATCAGAAATAGATAGATAAAGGCTGATGGAGCTATTGGAAATCTTGTTTAGGTGGGTGGGAGGAAGAAAAAGGGTCTGTGTCTTGAGGACAGACACTCTGGCTGCATTAGATTAGCAGGTGACTCTCCTCTGTTGGTGACTGCATCACCCATGGTCAGCCTGGTCTAGTTTTGAAAGATTTAAATTGAGGAGAGTTTCCAAGGGATATGAAGGTAATGCTGAAGTTTCAGTCAATCCTTTGGGGACAGACTGAAAAGAATAATGGTTTTATTAAAATTGCCTATTTATTATGCTATGAAAACTTCTACAAGGGAGCACAGATGAGCTTCAATTTGGACAACACTGTTGCTGCATATTAAAGGCCTTTGATTTTAATATTCAGTAATGAATAAAACCGCTGGTGGGTGTCCTCCTGAGCCATCGTGTAATCAGAGGAGAAGGAGTCTGACTCTCATTTCTTTCACTATTGAATATTCGCTCTCAGCCAGATGCACCTGTGTTGAAAACGCAACAATGGATCAGTGTGTGTGTGTAGTGGAGGAAGCCAGAGAGATTTCCTCAACAGAGAAGCAAGAACTGACTAGAGTCAAATAAAAATGTGGCTTGGAAATGGTTGGATTTTCTGGAAGGGATCAACAGTCTTTCGAGTAAGCCAAAACTTTGCTGCAATAAAACATAGTTTACTGAGAAGTGCCACCTCCACTCCACCAACCGGCTCAGCCCGGTGCTGGTCTAAAGGTCGGGCTTAGCACTGGGGTTTAGCACTCCCTGCCTATGCTCTGATATGGCTTCTCCTTGCGGTCCTGAAGACGTTGTTGCCTGGATGGTAGGTGAGATATAGGTGTGCTTTGCATCCTGTCCCTTTCTCATTTGGCGAATTGCATTAGTTGAGGTGGTTTGAAGTCAAATTACACTTCCCTTATGTTCCTTCCTATCCCCAAGCAAAACCCATGTGTGGCCCCAGTTCCCCACCCTTTCTTCTGTGCACCTTTTCCATGGGATTTTTGCAGTCCTCCCTTCAATGGTGGAGTCTATCCCTCCACTCTCTGGCCTGACTGATCCACTGATCTGTTTTTACCAGGAGAATGTGGAAGAAAAGGCACAGAATGCCAACTTTAGGGTTAGTCCCAAGGGGACATGGACGTGTTGATGGACTCCTTTGCTCCCCTTGCTTCGTCATCTCGTGATGAGCTCTTGTCTTGACAAGAACAGGCTAGTCTGCTGGAGGATGGGAGGCCACATGCAGCAGAGTCAAGTGAGCTCAGCTGACCCATCCAAGGTCCCAGAAAGGATGTAAAGAAAACCAGCAAGATCATCCTGCTGACAGGAAGCTGATGTTATTGACAGCTAGTGTGCAGAAGAGTCACCCAGCCATCCTGATGACTCTGGGGGAGAGAGGGAATGGAACTGTTTCAAGCCACTAAATTCGGAGGTAGTTTTTATATGACAATATCTAACATACATCCCTGATGGCTCAGATGGTAGAGAATCTGCCAGCAGTGTGGGAGACCTGGGTTCGATCCCTGGGTCGGGAAGATCCCCTGGAAAAGGAACTGGCAAGCCACTCCAGTATTCTCACCTGGAGCAGTCCATGGACAGAAGAACCTGGTGGGCTACAGTCCCTGGGGTCACAAAGAGCCAGACAAAACTGAGCAACTAACACACACACACAGCAGACAAACACCATGGCATATCCCAGCTCTGAGCTATGACATGCATGCTTGAGTGAGAGCTGGTATCTCCATTCCTAGTATCTAACACTCAGTGCCTCTCATAGTTACCAAATAAATGATACCACTGAATTCATATCAACGAGCATCTGGACTACTCTGATTTATAATTCGATCCAAGTTTATTTTTCTTATTACTCAGCATCCTCCTTTGTGGACTGTGTCTCTTTTGTATTCTTAATTTGATGTCTTCCCTTTTCTGTTTCCCTTTCACTTATACAGAAATGAATAATATACTTGAAAAATTAACAACCTTTTAAAATCTCAGTAGAGGAATTTTAAAAAATAGAAGGAACTGCATTAAGGGAAGGGCAAACGATCCATAAGCAAGTGTGAATGGAAAGTTTGCCTTGATCTTATGAATTTGATGATGAAATTCTGAATCACAAAACAATGATTAGGGATATTATTGCATAATAATGAATTCTTATATTTTTATTTATGTGGTTTCAGATATTTGTTACCTGTCCTACATTTTATTCATTATAATATCATTTCATTTTTCTTGAAATATCTAGGCATTAAAGACATTTGTAAATTTTTCATTAGGTGACTGGGTCCTTCTGCTTAGTAGAACTCAGGAGAAGGCTATATTTTCTCCCATCTTCTAATATGCTGAGATCTTCAGCCAAGGAGCTGCTTGTGTGTGTGTGTGTGTGTGTCTGGTTTCAACCGTATCCATTGACAAAATGCACAAAGACACACGTTCTTGGGTATGAAATCTTCAGAAGAGAACATTCTATAAATGTAAGGAATTCAAAACTGGACAGACAACACAACTTTTTGTATTATTTCTCCTTTGGGATAAGATCCAGCAAACTTTCAATATTAGCTTTAGGTGGCAAGTTGGTGAGTGCTTTTCGAGATATTTGCTCTTCTCTGCATCTGAAGCAGTAGTTCAAGGTAGACATTAGAAAGCTGTTGCACTCTATGGAGATGTCGAGGGTGCTGTTCCCTTACTAGGTCTGAGGACTCAGGGTTTGTTTCCCCTTCCTACAGAGACAAGAGATATTGCAATCAGAAATGGGCAATTTGGAAAGGGGAGAATAAAAACAAAGTAGCCATGTTGTTCCCTTAATTATCACATTAGACTGCAGCCATTTAATAAGGCTTGGCACTTGACTGCATTTCTTGTCTCCTGAGTTGTAGGAGCATTTCCCATCGTGGATTGGCTATTGATGCAAAGATGCTGTGAAAGCCTTGCTCTTGTTTCATTCTTTCTCTGCCTCATTAACTCGTTCATTTCAATGATTACATCTTCATAAAGTTGAACATTTCAATATCAAAGTCCCGTTCTTGAGCATTAAAATATAGAGAAGGGAGGGCTGATCACCATACAATCTGTCTGCATCTATTTCAGCACTTACAGTGATTCCGCTTCGTTATTTGGGGCATGTACAGAGGCCTACCCATCCCTGCATCCTTACCATCTATTAACACAACTCCACTTCCGTTTATCTCTGTATTTAACACACACTGATTAAGCTCTTTCAACATTCAAGACCCTGGAGAGAGGCTTTGAGGGGAAGAAAAAGTTTTGAACCTTCCTTAAAAGAGCATGTGTTTTGTGTTTCTAACACTGATTAAGCACAATTAATTATACTAATCCTTTCAAACTATTCTACTGATGTTAAGGACATATTTAATATCTTCTATTTGAATAAAGTGTAAAAATTCCCCAAATGCATAACTCTTCCATGTTATTATACTTAGTTTGTCTGCTTGTGTGGCTGTGGTCTTCCAAATTTTTCTAAAATTCTTTATGGTAGTTTTCAAGAGGTTCTGGGAATAATTTTTTTTTCTTGTTTGGCTTAGAATGATTTCTATAATGTTTTTGGCTTTAATTTTAATGATAATATTTAAAGAAATTTAATAAAAGTGATAACTTGTGATTTAAAGAAAAGAGCACATATCTTGCTGCCTTTTTTGTTGCTCAGCTGTGAAGTCGTGTCCAACTCTGTGAAAGGATTAGTTGCTCAGTCATGTCTGACTTTTTGAGACCCCATGGACTGTAGCCCCTTATGCTTCTTTGTTCATACAACTCTCCAGGCAAAAATACTGGAGTGGGTTGCCATTTCCTTGTCCAAGGGATCTTCCTGACCCAGGAATCAAATCCGCATCTCCTGCATCGGCAGGCAGGTTCTTTACCACTGAGCCACCAGAGAACCCTAGATGGGATCAGTTTTGAGGGAAGCCTGATGCACAAAGATAACACACCAACGTAAAGGAGAAAAGGAGAAAAGCCTGAAAGACCAGGATTAGACAGAGGAAAGGAAAAGTATACTAGAGAATTCGCCAGGACTTGTCTCCAATACTTGTGAGACTCCATATTCACTTACTTTTCTCTAGATTCATTGTATCTTTAATTAAAATATCAATAAAATTAAAGTATATGGATAATGCTTCAAAAGAAGAGGCAGGGGTATAGTTACCAAAAAATGATTGGATAATCTTAGGAAGCTAAGGACAGCTAATGTTCAGGAAGATATTTAAATTCTTATTTCACTTCAGTATAAATTAGCCACATGGTAAAATGAGAAGATAGTCAGGTATTATTTTATTATTCTCCCCAAAGGACATAAAAATGGCCTGTGTGTCAGTGTCATTAATTAGCTTTCTCTTATACCCTACTCTGAATGCAGTCTGTCAACATTAACTTTTTGTATGGCATGCAAGTTAACAGAGTTGAATATTTGATCAATTAAATATCTGTATGCTAGTTTGTTTTCAGTTCAGTTCAGTCACTCAGTCGTGTCCAACTCTTTGCAACCCCATGGACTGCAGCACGGCAGGCCTCCCTGTCCATCACCAACTCCCGGAGTTCACTCAAACTCATGTCCATTGAGTCAGTGATGCCATCCAGCCATCTCATCCTCTGTCATCCCCTTCTCCCACCTTCAATCTTTCCCAGCATCATGGTCTTTTCAAATGAGTCAGTTCTTCGCATCAGTATTGGAGTTTCAGCTTCAGCACCAGTCCTTCCAATGAATATTGAGGACTGGTTTCCTTTAGGATTGACTGGTTGGATCTCCTTGCCGTTCAAGGGACTCTCACAAGTCTTCTCCAACATCACAGTTCCAAAGCATCAATTCTTCAGTGTTCAGCTTTCTTTATAGTCCGACTCTCACATCCATACATGACCACTGGAAAAACCATAGCATTGACTAGATAGAACTTTGTTAGTAAAATAATGTCTCTTCTTTTTAATATGCTGTCTAGGTTGGTCATAACTTTTCTTCCAAGGAGTAGGCATCTTTTAATTTCATGGCTGCTGTCACCATCTGCAGTGATTTTGGAGCCCCAAAAAATAAAGTCAGCCACTGTTTCCACTGTTTCCCCATCCATTTGCCATGAAGTGATGGGACAAGACACCATGATCTCAGTTTTCTGAATGTTGAATTTTAAGCCAACTTCTTCACTCTTCTCTTTCACTTGCATCAAGAGGCTCTTTAGTTCTTTGATTTCTGCCATAAGGGTGGTGTCATCTGCATTTCTGAGGTTATTGATACTTCTCCTGTCGATCTTGATTCCAGCTAGTGCTTTATCCAGTCCAGCATTTCTCATGATGTACTCTGCATATAAGTTAAATAAGCAGGGTGACAATATACAGCCTTGATGTACTCCTTTCCCTACTTGGAACCAGTCTGCCGTTCCATGTCCAGTTCTAACTGTTGCTTCTTCATCTGCATACAGTTTTCACAGGAAGCAGGTCAGGTGGTCTGGTATTCCCATCTTTTTAAGGATTTTCCACAGTTTATTGTGATCCACAGAGTCAAAGCCTTTGGCATAGTCAATAAAGCAAAAATAGATGTTTTTCTGGAACTCTCTTGCTTTTTGGATGATCCAGCGAATGTTGGCAATTTGATCTCTGGTTCCTCTGCCTTTTCTCAATCCAGTTTGAACATCTGGAAGTTCTCAGGTCACATACTGTTGAAGCCTTGCTTGGAGAATTTTGAGCATTACTGTGCTAGCTTGTGAGATGAGTGCAATTGTGCAGTAGTTTGAGCATTCTTTGGCATTGCCTTTCTTTAGGATTGGAATGAAAATGGACCTTTTCCAGTCCTGTGGCCACTGCTGAGTTTTCCAAATTTGCTGGCATATTGAGTGCAGCACTTTCACAGCATCATCTTTTAGGATTTGAAATAGCTTAACTAGAATTCCATTACCTCCACTAGCTTGGTTCATAGTGATTCTTCCTAAGGCCCACTTGATTTTGCATTCCAGGATGTCTGGCTCTAAGTGAGTGATCACACCATCGTGATTATCTTGGTCGGGAAGATCTTTTTGTACAGTTCTTCTGTGTATTCTTGCCACCTCTTAATATATTTTGCTTCTGTTAGGTCCATACCACTTCTGTCCTTTATTGTGCCTATCTTTGCATGAAATGTTCCCTTTGTATCTCTAATTTTCTTGAAGAGATCTATAGTCTTTCCCATTCTACTGTTTTCCTCTATTTCTTTGCAATAGCTTGTTTTACATGGGAACAAATGCCTCCCTATTCTACACTGTTGTTGAGTCATTAAGTTGTGTCTGATTCCTTTGTGGACTGTAGCCCACCAGGCTCATCTGTCCACGGGATTTCCCAGGCATGATTACTGGAGTGGGTTGCCATTTCCTTCTCCAAAGATCTTTCCGACCCAGGGATCGAACTCAAGTTTCCTGCGTGGGCAGGCACATTCTTTACCACTGAACCATTGGGAAGCCCCTCCCTATCCTATGCAACTGATCTTTTCCATCTAAATCTAGGTGTTCACAATATCCAGGAGAATCTGATCTGCATGGTTCCAATCTATGTAGATTGTCTTTATTTATTTAGTTTTGGCTGCACTGGGTCTTCGCTGCTGTGTGCAGGCTTTCTCTGGTTGCGATGCATGGGCTTCTCATTGTGGTGGCCCCTCTTGCTGTGAAGCAGGAGCTCTAGAGTGCCATCTCAGTCATTGTGCTGTGTGGGCTTAATTGCCCTCTGGCATATGGAATCTTCCCAGACCAGGGATCAAACCTACATCCCCTACAATGACAGGCAGATTTTAAATCACTGAAGCACTAGGGAAATCCTAGATTATTTTTAAAATGCTAATTCTATGTCAATTATTCACTCTTTCTATGAGGTTTTTTACTCACCATTTACTAAATTATTGAATAAGTATCTGTTAAGTACTTCTCATGTGTTGGATGCTGTTTTAGGTGCTGGGGATACAGCAAGTAAACAAGAGACAAAGTTTCCTACCTTTCTGGAACTTAAAGTATAGGAAGAGGAATATATATTAAAAAGAAGACAGTACATATGGACCATAAAGAAGGCTGAGTATCTAAGAATTGGTACTTTCAAACTATGATACTGGAGTGTCCCTTGGACAGCAAGGAGATCAAAATAGTCAATCTTAAAGGAAATCAACCCTGAATATGCATTGGAAGGACTGATGTTGAAGCTGCAATACTTTGGCCACCTGATGTGAAAAGCCAACTCATTGGAAAAGACTTTGATGCTGGGAAAGACTGAAGGCAAAAGGAGAATGAGGTGGCAGAGGATGAGATGGCTAGGTAGCATCACCTGCCCAATGGACAGGAATCTGAGCAATCTCCAGGAGATAGTGAAGGTGAGGGAAGCCTGATGTGCTGCAATCCATGGGGTCGCAAAGACACAACTTAGCGACTGAAAAACAGTATTTTTAACATATTGTTACATGTAGTTTTGGGTCATTTTTTAAACTGCTGTACCACATTTTATTTTAAGGATATGCTGCAGTGTATTTCCCCAAACATTTTATGGAAGACCTTCAGGCTGTTTCCAACAATGATACTGCAAACGTTCATGCACTGTCTTTAATGTAGCAATGCGTGTGGCTTTCTCTAGCATCAGTTCAGAAGTGGAGCTGCTGGTTACACGGTATGTGCATCTTTCATCTTATTGAATGTCATCATATTCTCTTCAAAGTGGCTGTGCCAATTTCCACTGCGTTCAGCCGTGAATGGCAGTTCCGGATGCTGGACTCCTAGGCAATCCTTAGATGTGATGGGACCAAAAGCTACCCACTGCCATTTTAATGTTCTTTTCTCTGAGTTCCCATGAAAGTAAATTCACATTCTCAAAAGTTTACTGTCCTCTTGGGTTTCTTCCTCCCTGAATGGCCTGATCCTTCTTTGTCCATTTTGTGATTGCGTTTGTTAATGTTCTACACGCTACGTGTGGAAAAATTCACATTAAATTTTGGTTTTTGCTTTTCTTGAGAAATAAGGTCTAGCAGTAGTCACCAACTTTTTTTACAAGGCAAGATTTGACGGGACCTGTTCAGCTGAAGAATACACGTTTCTGTTTGCCAGTCTGATATACTCCTAATTGCATTCCAGCTAGCCTACTTCACTCATTTACCTTACCTTCCTGACCCCTAGAGGCATATGAGTTGGGGATCCTGTCTTGGAACCACCTGACTCCTGGATTCATAAGATTTCTCTTGAAAATATTTTTTAATAAGGTTAAACACATGTTTAAACGACACATAGGAATGCTATTTCTAAAAAACAAGCAAACAAAAACCCCTTAGTTTATTTTAGAGACATATGCTTGCTTTAGGTAATTCCAAAGCATGAAAATCAAGATTTTTAAAAGCAAAGGATGATTATTCTCCCTGTTCTAAATAATTCTGTAGGTGGATTTTAAAATTTATCAGAACTCACTATGGGATTTCTTAGCAACACAGACTTAACAACCTACCAAAAAGGAAGTGACATGTATACTTAGATTGTGACAACATCTTCAGCTAATTAAAAAAATAATACATTCATTGGCTCCTGCCTTTCTTAAAGGTTGGAGTGATGGCAGCCCTGGCAAAATAATAGAAAACCTAGAAATGAGAGAAAGAAGGAAAAGGTGTGAGAGATTTTGAGTGGCAATCAACAAATGAGCTATTCTGGGGCATTTCTTCACTGATAAGGATCTGGGGTGCAAGGCTGATCCAAAGGAAGGGAATTATTTCCCCAGGGCACTATGTCTGCTCCTCTGGTAGCCGCTACCACATAAATATTAATGTCTGTTTTGGGTAGCAGAGCCTCAGTGACTGTGTTCACTTCAGGCATGGATAATGCAGAAAAATGAGGATATGGTGCATTATTAAGTTCCGATGTTCTTTCCACAAAATAAACTTTAAGAATGAATCTACCTAAACTGATTAATTTCTGTTAAGATGCTACTGTTGCTCTTGTTCACTTGCTAAGTCATGTCCGACTCTTTGGGACTCCATGAACTGCAGCATGCCAGGATTCCCTGTCCTTAATCATCTCCTGGAGTTTGCTCAAACTCATGTCCATTGAGTCAGGGATGCCACCCAACCATCTCCTCCTCTGTCACCCTCTTCTCCTCTTTCCCTCAGTCTTTCCCAGTGTCGGGGTCTTATGCAATGCATCTGTTCTTCACATCAGGTGGCCAAAGTATTGGAGCTTCAGCTTCAGCATCCGTCCTTCCAATGAATATTCAGGGTTGATTATGATGCTATAGTTGCATTATTGTTGTAGCAAGTATGAAAGAAACCTTTCTACACTCAAACTGAATACTTATCACATGTTTCTTGAATTTCTTTCAACGAATATTTTTTGAGTACCTACTACATGCCAGGAACTCGAAATAAAACCATCAAAAATCCCTGCTTTGTAGAGCTTACATGATAATGCTTGTCCAGCCCATAGTATGGCTATACTTCTGCGTGTGTATTCAGATATATCCTCAGCTACTGCTTCCCTGGCGTGTCTCTACTCCTCTTGGAGGTTTACTGTTCTTTCTGTCTTCTATATTACTGTTTTGTCTTCAAGGGGCCAGTTCTAAGAAGTGACAGAATGAGAGGCCTGAGGGAAAAGATGAGAGAGCATTGTCTGAAAGTGGTGCCATTTCAAAAAGATGCAGAAACAAGGGTAATGCTGGCCCATTTCCTAAATTCCAAGACTTCAGAAAGACACGTGTATGCTTATCTCCTCCTCTGCTAAGCCAAGATTGTCTTAGGGCGATAGTTTGATCTTCATTTGATGATTTCAACAATCACACTCAAAGTCACCAGAAGACACAGGGAAAGAGAGGAAAAGGATTCAGAGGTCAATGAACAAAGAGAAAAACATGTAAATGATCGCAAAGATTAGGAGGACTAGCAGTTGGGAGACTGAGCTGGCATTAAATTGAGACGATGGGCAGAAGCAAGATGTCTGTGGTCCTGGAATTAACAAGGAATTTTGTTGTTTGTTTGCTGTTTAGTCATTAAGTCCTGTCTAACTCTTTTGCAACCCCAGGAACTGTAGCCTACCAGACTCCTCTGTCCATGGGATTCTCCAGGCAAGAATACTGAAATGGATTGCCATTTCCTTCTCCAAGGGATCTTCCTGACCCCGGGATTGAACCTGAGGCTCCTGTATTTCAAGCAGACTCTTTACCAACTGACCCATCAAGGAAGCTCTGTAACTAGGAAGTTTACCAGTTCTTTAATGGAGAAAAATTGGGAGGATGTCAAGAGTTGAAATCAGTATTGAAGGATATTAAAGAAGAATTTGAAAATATCTGAGTTTTCTTCTTCCTATACCACATTTGAATTTCTATCTGAAGAAACATTCCCTGCACAGTGTACCTGAAATGCGTGATAAAATGTAAACATCATCTTTTTAAAAGCATGACTGAGCTTTTGGAAAAGCTGGGGAAATCGTCAGAGACCAGAGTTGCAAGGAATCATGAATCTGGAAAGATAAATAAGTGCTGTGGATAAAGAGGTGTTTATTACGGGCGTATCTGAAAATTCCTTGTGGTTAAGAAGGTTTTGAAGGTCTACGTGTGTAGAGGACAGAAGTCAAACCTGCGGGGTAGATTGGAGGGCCAAAAAATCAGACAGTGGTACTCTGAATGGCAGCAGTGAAGAAAATCAAAACCGGTAAAGCTGGGGAGAAAACTAAGCGGACCTGTGTCAAATCTGACTCCCAGGTGAAGCTGATAGCAGGCCGGTTAGATAGCTGGTTAGCTAGCTAGACAGATAGGTAAACAGATAAAATCTCTCCATGGGTAATGCCTAACCATATACATGTAGATGTTCCCCATACAAGTTTGAAACTGTAATTCATAGTAAGTATACGACCAAAAAGCCCAAGGTATATATGAATTTTAAACTGGCTCAAATTACCCACAAGAATGACAATCAAACTCACTCTGCAGCAAGAACAACAGAGACTGGGAAAATATATATATTTTTTAATCTTGAGAAAAAAAGTTATCATTCTAGAATACCCAGAAAAATGATTGTTTTTATTTGGATGAGGGCAAAATTAAAGATGCTTTATAGCACTAGTAACAACAAGAACTGATTTTACCAGGAATGAACCTTCACTAAAAGAACTCCTAAAATGATAGTTCTTCAGGAAGAAGAGGATGATTCCAGAAGCAAAGTCTGAAATTCAGGAGACAAGGGTGAGAAAAAAAAAGCCGGTAAGGCTAAGGGAAAAAGTAAGCAATATTGACTAAAATAATAACAACAGCAACAATAATAATAGCATCTCACTGCAGAATTAAAATGTGGGAGAGAGGTGGGGTGTGGAAACTGCCTCTCAAGGAGAAAGGCTTTTGCGCTATGAGGCATCAGTACTTGAAAGACATGATCCCTGGTGGTCCAGGGATTAAGGGTCCACCTGCCAATGGAGGGGACACAGGTCCCACCCGCACCATAACTGCTGAGCCCACGTGCGGAAGCTCCTGAAGCCCGCATGCCTGTGGCCTGTGTTCCGCAGCAAGAGGAGCGACCACAGTGTGAAGCCTGAGCACCGCAGCTAGAGAGTAGCCTCCACTCGCTCCAGCTAGAGAAGGCCAGCGTGCAGCAACGGAGACTCAGCACAGCCAAAAATTTAAAAAAAAAAAATTAATAAAATGTTACACTAAGTTTAAATTTTTCATTAAAAAACACATTAAAAGAAAGGTAGGATAATTCAGAGTGGCCTCCTGACACAAGAAGAGGTAAATGAAGCGATGAAATAGGACAGGGAGCCCAGAAACATTTCCAAATGTATGTAGAAACTTGATATTTGCCTTGGCAGATCAGTTGGGAGGGAAGATGGACTGCTCAGGATACTGATTTTACAAGTGGGAAAAAATGAATTAAGAGCACACCAGGAATTATGACTCACACCATAGATAAAATTCAGTGCCAGGTGGACATACATCTGGAAAGCAAAACTCCGAAATGCTTGCAAGACAATACAGGAGAATATTTGTATGCCCTTGAGTCACAAAAAGATTGCATTTGAGACCTTTTACAAAAGCATAGAACGTAAAGGAGAAGAGAGAAAAAAATGTCAGCAGTTATATCTGAAATTGATTATCATCAAAGACATCATAAAGAGAATAAAAATATAAGCCTCCAACTGGGAGAGGTTATTTGCAAAACACACAGCTGTCAAAGATGAGAAATCAAAACGTGGCGAAGGCTTGTGTAAATCAACCATAAAACGCCAAACTAAGAGAAAGAACAAAAGGCGCTTCATGGAAGAAGGAACACTGAGCAGTTCGTAAGCAAATGAAAAGATGCTTAATTGAATTAGCAGTCAAGGAGAAGCAAAATAAAATCACAGTAAAATGCCATCTCACCTCCCACAAACCAGGGAAACAAAAGAAAATCTGATAAGAATACAGGAGGCAACATGAACACTCTGAATATCAGGGACAGCAGACATCAGCACAACTTTGGAGACAATTTCCACGCCTTGGTCATGTTTTACCACGCTTTGATGTAGCAGTAACCCTCTTGGAAGCATGCTCTGGGAGTGAGAGAACATAGCTCATTTGATAACATGCTCCTAACATGAAAGTCAAGCAACAATCACAACATTTGATATATTCTATTTCTTAAGCTTGGTGGGTGTTTCATTATTTTTATTTTCCCACTGCAGGGCATGTGGGATCTTGGTTCCTGGTGTGAAGTCACTAAGTCGTGTCTGACTCTTTGCCACCCCCTGGACTGTAGCCAGCCAGGCTCCTCTGTCCATGGGATTCTCCAGGCAAGAATAATGGAGTAGGTTGCCCATTTCCTCCTCCAGGGGATCTTCCCAACCCAGGGATCGAAACAGTCTCTTGTGTCCCCTGCAATGGCAAGTGGATTTTGATATGTACTGTTTTATAATTCTGATAGGGTTGTGATAACCACGGCAAGTAGAGTTCATCATCATTAATACCAGATGGTTGCAGAAAATATTGAAAGGGCAGAAGCCGCAAAAAAAATTCCCAAACCTCATGCCTCCCCTTCAAAAATTATTAATTATACACAACTTAGAAGCTTCCATTTGAATATAGATGACTCACTGCAGCTGTGCCCCTGAAATCCCCTTTATCCTGAAGATTTTCTGTGGTCTGACACAAGCAGCACTTTGGCTTGCAACAACGAGTTAGTCCTGTTGCTTTTCCAGGTTATGTAAGACATATTTCCCCCTGAATTGATCCCCCTGGACAGCGGTTTCCAGACTTTCTGGCTTACAACTTGATGTTTGATTTGAGGTAGACACACAGCTTTCCAGAAAGTGCTGAATGCCACATAAATATTTAAAGACGATAAAAAGGAGTTTTGAGAATTTGAGGTTGAGTTCTCATAGAGCTAAAAAACACAGTTGAAAGCCACTGACAGAGTGTGTAGAAAAGCACACGAAGACAGACATGTCTTAATTAGGATGTCACTGTTTTGGTGTAGAATCTTCTGAAATGAAAACATCACTGTGCCCATCTTTCTCTTAAGTTCAGAATAACAAAGCCTGCCAGCCTGCACTGACATCGTCCGTTCCACATGGACTAGTCATTCTTTTATTCACTGTGTTCTTTATGAATTTCATGATCCTAATCTGACTCATTTTTCAGTAATGAAAGAAAAACTTAGCTATGGCTTTCAAAAACAAACAAACACAAAACCATGTATCTTGCTTTCAGCTATTTTTGTTTCTATGTTCTTCATAAACTTTGGGAGTTTTCACAGTAGAGAAAGATCAGTTGTAGCATCCTCTTTAGGGAGAAGCATCTGTTTATACTGCCTTCTTTCAACAAATATAGGAAGTATATTAAAAATGCAAAATATGATCTCTGTGTCTCCTCTCATGGAAATGGTTAAATGTTATCATCCATAATGCACAAGAATTGGTAACTTTGTGCACATTTTCATTTTCTTGCTATTTCCCTTCCCAAACTTAGAAAATTAAGTTGGCAAGCTGAGATTTATCAAAAGCTTCAGAAGGTGGTTTCTTGGTCTTTGAGGTATTGACTTCATCAGCATCAAATAAACTGTAGAAGAGAGGAAGAATTGAGTGAACATGATTGATATAAGTAACCATAGATGTAAGTCCAAATCTTTCCTTTTTCCTCAAATAACCTTTATCAAGGCTCAGATAATTACTGTATTTCTCATTCCACTTAGCTTCAAGAATTGGCTTCTCTAGTTAGGTTGAATTACTATTGTTTTCTTTTAATTATAAAATAATTATTGTTCTTTGACATTTGAAAAATATGAGAAAGTAAAGAAAAATATGAACATTTGCTAATGTTCCACCTTCTAGGGACAACAAAAAGTTTCTGCACAGTCTAGGGAACAGTTAGAATGAAAAGGCATTTTTATGGGATGGATGGAAGAAAATAGGTGATAAGGAATTAATATCCGAAATACATAAGAAACACCTTAAAGTGTAGCAAAAAAAGAAAAAAACACCTGATTTTAAAATGGGTAAATGACTTACTTGAATAGACATTTCTCCGAAGAAGATATACTCATGCCCAAAGGTTTTCGAGAAGATGCCAAACATCACTAATCATGGAGAAATGCAAATTGTAACCACAATGAGCTATCACCTCATACCTGTTAGAATGACTACTATATATACGTATATATATAATATGAGGAGAAGGCAATGGCACCCCACTCCAGTACTCTTGCCTGGAAAATCTCATGGACGGAGGGGCCTGGTGGGCTGCAGTCCATGGGGTCGCTAAGAGTCAGACATGACTGAGCGACTTCACTTTCACTGTTCACTTTCATGCATTGGAGAAGGAAATGGCAACCCACTCCAGTGTTCTTGCCTGGAGAATCCCAGGGACAGGGGAGCCTGGTGGGCTGCCGTCTGTGGGGTCGCACAGAGTTGGACACGACTGAAACGACTTAGCAACAGCAGCATATAATGTGAAGAGTGTTGGCAAGGATGGGAGAGAAGGTGGAAATCATTTCACGGTCGGTAGCAACCTAAATTGGTGCAGTCTCTATGGGAAACAGTGTAGATGTTCCTCAAAAAACTAAAAATAGAGTCAGTGTGTGTGTGTGTGTGTATGTGTGTGTGTGTGTGTGTGTAGGCTCAGTTGCGTCTGACTTTTTGCTGCATCGTGGACTGTAGACCCAGGCTCCTCTGTCCATGGGATTTCCCAGGCAAGAATACTGGAGTAGGTTGCCATTTCCTTCTCCAGGGGATCTTCCTGACCCGGGGATCGAACCCGGGTCTCCTGCATGTCTCCTGCATTGACAGGTGGCTTCTTTACCAATGGTGCCACCTGGTATGACCCAGTAATCCCACCTCTGTGTATATATCCAGAAGAATTGAAATGAGAATCTCAAAGAAATACTTGCGCTCTCATGTACGTGACAGCATTATTCATAGCTAATATGTGAAAAGGCTTTCCGTGTGGCTCAGTGGTAAAGAGTCAGCCTGCCAACACAGGAGATGTGGGAGACACGGGTTCAACCCCTGGGTTGGGAAGATCCCCTGAAGTTGGAGGTGGAAACACACTCCAGTATTCTTGCCTGGACAATTCCATGGAGAGAGGAGGCTGGCAGGCTATATAGTTCACGTGGTCACAGAGAGCTGGACACGAGTGAGCAACTGAATACAGACATAAGACATGGAAACAAGCTACAGGTCCATTGACAGATGACTGGGTTAAAAAAAAAAGTGGTTCATTACAATGAGACATCATTTAGCCCGAAAGAAGGAAATCCTGCCATTTGCCACAACATGGCTGAACTCGGAGGACACTCTACTAACTGAAAGAAGTCAGTCACAGAAGGACAAATGCTGTGTGACCCCACTTCCATGAGGCATCTAAACTAGTCAAGCACATGGATGCAAGGACTAGAATGGTGGTTGCCAGAGTCTAGGAGGGTGGGTGAGACGGCATAAAGTTCCAGTTAGGCAAGAGAACTGATTAAGCCCTGGAGATCTGCGTGTGGGCTTCCCTGGTGGCTCAGATGGTAAAGAATCTGCCTGCAAAGCAGGAGACCTGGGTTCGATCCCTGTGCTGGGAAGATCCCCTGGAGAAGGAAATGGCAACCCACTCCAGCACTCTTGCCTGGAGAATCCCATGACGGAGGAGCCTGGTGGGCTACAGTCCACGGGGTCTTGGTCAGACATGAGTGAGAGACTAGCACCCTACTTCACTGTGTTTACAGTGCTTACTAAAACTGTACGGTACACAAACGATTTTGTTGAGAAGGTAGGTCTCAGCTCAAATGTTCTCATCACAATTAAACAAGAGAGAGGAAAAAACGTTTTATTTTAACATACTCTCTTTCTGTTGGATTTTGTTTTGTTTTCAAAACAAAACTTGAGCTCTTTAATACTGCATTACCACTGAATTACCTTGAAATGTAAAGTTGATTTTTTTTTTTTTTGCAAACTGGCACATTGTTCTTCCTCTTGAATTTTAAAATTTGACTTTGCTGAGGGGAATTTCATTTTCTCTCATCTGAAATTACAAACAGATCTCTTCTGTGCCTGAGTTAAGCATGAAATTGAGGTAATTAAAGATGAGTAAAGCTAAAAGTTGCCTGAACAAAATCAAAGTGAAAAAAAAAAAAAAAGACTGTTGTGACTAAAGTGGCATTGCTCATAAATCTTCTGGGGATTGTGCTTTTGTCTGTTTTCCTTTTCCCCCTGGTTTCTTTTTCAGAGTTCAGTTCAGTTCAGTCGCTCAGTCGTGTCTGACTCTTTGCGACCCCATGAATCGCAGCACGCCTGGCCTCCCTGTCCATCACCAACTCCCGGAGTTCACTCAGACTCACGTCCATCGAGTCCGTGATGCCATCCAGCCATCTCATCCTCTGTCATCCTCTCCTCCTGCCCCCAATCCCTCCCAGCATCAGAGTCTTTTCCAAGGAGTCAACTCTTCGCATGAGGTGGCCAAAGTACTGGAGTTTCAGCTTCAGCATCATTCCTTCCAAAGAAATCCCAGGGTTGATCTCCTTCAGAATGGACTGGTTGGATTTCCTTGCAGTCCAAGGGACTCTCAAGAGTCTTCTCCAACACCACAGTTCAAAAGCATCAATTTATCGGCACTCAGCCTAAGTCTAGGTAAAAATTTGAGTGCAAGACACTGGTCAGAATGATTGCAAGCAGGTGGATTATTGCAAAGGCCTTTTCTTCATTTCTGTAAATGCTTGCTTGTTTGTCTAGCAAATGATCTTTATGTACCCATGGTGTGCCTTTCCACCGCACTAAAATGCCAATGCATCACATATAGGCAGGCAGCGGCCCATTTACGAATTCCTAACCTCCTGTCAGTGCCCTCAGCCAAAGACCACCAGGACCCCCTTTGCAGCTGACCAGGTTGGGTTTATGCCTCTTCACTGCAGTGCTAAAGAGCACAGGACATGGGGAACCAGGGAGCAGAGGAGTCTCAGCAAGAGGGAGTCAGAAGGAACATGTTATAAGATTTAGACTTGGATTAGGTGATTGGTAAGAGGATCTAAGGAGGCAGAGTTGGCAGCAGATGGATGTTGCTGGAAAAAGAGACCATTTCTATGTTTGGCTGTTTAGTGGGTTGCACAATAACCTTTTTTTTTTTTTTGGTTTGTGCTTAGATAGAAGGTAAAGAATCCACCTGCAATCCAGAAGACCAGAGTTTGATCCCTGGATTGGGAAGATCCTTGGAGAAGAAAATGGCAAGCCACTCCAGTATTCTTGCCTGAAGAATCTCCACGGATAGAGGAGCCTGGCAGGCTATAGTCCATGGGGTCTCAAAAGAGTCGGACACAACTGACTTTTTTTTTTTTTTTTTTTTAAGATAGAAGCATGAAGCGGTCTTGCTTTGTTCCATTTGATCCATGTCTCAGCATGACCTCATCTGGAGTTAGAGATTGTTTGTGTCCAACGGGAGAATAAAATGGCCTGGCTCTGAATGTTAGACCAGCTTGTAATAACATTGCGGTCTACATCAGTCCCTAATATCAAGGGCTTCTTTCTTTGTTTTTCTTCTCTGCTGGCCTAGCCAGGGACTCTCTTCCCCACTGGGGACAGGACCCCATCGCTCTGTTCCTTGGCCCTGCTTTGCTTAGGGTGGTTCCCTTTCCACCCTTGCCTCTGCTGTGGCCACCTGCCCAGGGACTCCTTTCCTGCCCTGTGGCCTGCGCCTGAGCAGGGACAGAATCCACCCCCCCCACTCCTCTGCACTTCTGGGATCAGATGAGGAGACAGGGCAGTTGTGGACACCCCTGCGATCTCGAGCGTCCAGGCCATCTTGCACAAGCACACCCCCCACAGTTCACCCATCTCCATCATCCATTCTGTGGACTTGCTTCCATGCACTCGTACCCACCGCCATTGCCAATACCTTAGATCAACCTTCTGTGCACTCTCAATAGCCTTATTAGCCTCTGATCTCCCTGCGTCCCAGGTGGTGCTAGTGGCAAAGAATCTGCCTGCCAGTGCAGGGGACACAGGAAGCAAGGCGTCAATCCCTGGGTGGGCAAGATTCCCGGGGGAAGAAATGGCACCCCACTCCAGTATTCTGGCCTGGAGAATCCCATGGACAGAGGAGCCTGGTGGGCGACAGAGCATGGGGTTACAAAGGGTCAGACAGGGCTGAGCACACACATACCCTCCCTGCTGTGACTCTTGACCCTTATGATTCCTCCTGTACACTCTTTCTAGAATAATCTTCCACAAATGCAAATTAGTGGCTGTACCCCCCAACTCTAACTCTCCATGGCATCTAAGACAGAAGCAATCTGATTCCAAAGCTGCAGTGATATGACCTTTACATGTCTTTCCAACATGTAGCTCTGTCTCACTCTATTTTCAGTACTCCAGCTGCCAGACAGTTCTTTTCACTCCTCACATGGCCTCTATATGCACATTTTCTCCCAGGTCTCGACCTCAACACACGATCTTCCCTCTGCTTGGAACCATTCTTCCTCCTTTTCCCTCCAGCCTCCAGTTTACATCTATTGTTGTTCTTTAGTTGCTAAGTCTGACTCTTTGTGACCCAATGGACTGTAGCTCTCCAGGCTCCTCTGTCCTTGGGATTTCCCAGGGAAGAATACTGGAGTGGGTTGCCATTTTCGCCTCCAGCAGATTGTCCCAACCCAGGGGTTGAACCCACTTCTCCCGCATTAGCAAGTGGATTCTTTATCACTGAGCCACCTGGGAAGCCCCAGTTTACAGCTAACTCGACCTTACAACCTCAGCCTAACTCTGCCTTAAATAAGAAGACTCAAGCATCTCCCTTGTCCAGTGCGACCATCACCACAGCCGCCTCTTCACAACGCTTGATGCCTTTATTATGATCACTCAATCTCTGTTTTATCCAAGAGACGTTTGTCCTGTGAGGAGGAGCCTATCTGACTTCATAGCTATATTGCAGTGCCTGGCATGCAGAGATGCTCATCAGAATATTTGTTGAATATGTGAACATATTAATCCATTAATTAATTGTGGTATCCAAATAAAAATGCTATAGTAAGTGCTGCTTACTATAAGTACATCATATATCATTGTCAGTCCTAAGACTTATATTACATTTCACAAATAGGGTTATATAAGCTATCTAGGGAAATCAATTAGTATATCAAATACGCTTCTGTGGGCAGATAGGACCTGAACTCTGGTCAAAAACCATCATAAATAACTTTTTGTAATGTATCTCAGTTATAGTAGCTGGGTTGTCCGTGATTTCTACCTTCGTATGAAATTCTGTTTCAGGTTTTTATAATTTTTGTCTCCTTTCTATTCAAAGAATCATAGGACCCTTAAAGACAGGGAACACATCTCACATTATTTGTATGTCCTAAAATTCCAAACAGTTTCAGGACTAGGCTGAATGTTGGTCTATTAGATTTTATTTCTGCTCTTAATGAATTGGGCTTGCTTAATAAGATAATCAGTTTCCATGAAATAAATAAGTGACATCTGCTTCCTCTTGGTCTTGTGAATTATTGCTCATTCATTATTCATTTGGCCACTCACTGTTCATAGGACCTTTGCATACTGGCTCTATGTTAAGTATTTGTTGTGCAGTATGAAGGAAAAGCAGCTATCTTCTTTTGGAGAGTTAATAAATAAATCGATAACTGTAATGTGAAATAAATGCTAATGGTATAAGCATAGAAGCAGCATTAACTCTGACTAAGGGAGTATAGAAGGTCTTAAAGGGGAGAAAAGGGTGTGCCCGGGTTATTGCTTTCAAGAGCATAAAGGTAGACGAGAGTAGGGCAGCTGATTGGCATCCAGGATATAGGTAGGCTGAAACAGTAGGGAATAAATTGGGGAAAGTATGTTGGATCTGGCTTGTGACTGGGAGCTATATCACTGTTATGATTCTATCCTGTTGCGTGATGTGTAGATGCCATAATGTAGATGTGTGATGTGTAGATGCCATAATGCAGCCCACATCCCCCTTTAAAAACAAATGATTTAGCTTTCCAATTGCTAGGAGTACTGCCAGCAGAAAGCCCTTGGCATGCGTGCCTGCTAAGTTGCTTCAGTTGCATCTGACTCTTCGTGAGCCAGTGGATTGTAGCCCGCCAGGCTCCTCTGTCCATGGGATTCTCCAGGCAAGAATACTGGAGTGGGTTGCCATGCTCTCCTCCAGGAGAACTTCCTTACCCAGGAATCGAACCCATGTCTCTTACATCTCCTGTACTGGCAGGTGGGTTCTTTACCACTATCGTCACCTGGGAAGCCCAGAAAGCCCTCAGCCCTCCACGGCTGGCACCCTCCAAGGATTGCCTCAGCTGCAGGATGCCATCTCATCCAAGATCATGCCTCCTATTGTGGTGATGTTGTGGTTCAGTCCCTAAGTCGTGTCCGACTCTTTGTGACCCCATGGACTGCAGCATGCCAGGCTCCTCAGTCCTCCACTATCTCCTGAGTGCTCAAATTCATGTCCATTGAGTCAGTGATGCTATCTAACCATCTAATCGTCTGCCACTCTCTTCTCCTATTGCCTTCAATCTTTCCCAGAACCAGGGTCTTTTCCCATGAGTGGGCTCTTCACATCAGGTGGCCAAAGTATTGAAGCTTCAGCTTCAGCATCAGTCCTTCCAATGAATATTCAGGGTAGATTTCCTTTAGGATTGACTAGTTTGATCTGCTTGATGTCCAAAGGACTCTCAAGAGTATTCTCCAGCACCACTATTCAAAAGCATCAATTTTTCATAAAGCCTTCTCCAACTCTCACATCCATACATGACTACTGGGAAAGCCATAATTTTGACTTTTGTTGGCAAAGTGATGTCTCTCCTATAGCAGCCCACCCTCATTGACTGACATGGCAACAAAGCCTGGTTCCTTGACCCCAACTCAGGACAACTCAGAAAGGTTATCCCAACCTCAGAACTCCTCAAATGAGGCCCCACAGAGACAGATTCTCAGTTTCACTTCTCCTGCTTAATTCTGCAATTTTTTTCCTTCCTTCCCATCAGTGATAATCTTAACACCATTCCCTAATAAAACTCTAACACAGTAACATTTCCAAGTCTTTTACTGAGGAAACCAACCTGCAACAGGTGGTCATAGGGAGTCATCAAGGGGTCTTAAGCAAGGAAGTGACAAAAGCCAGTATATATTTCTTTAATATGAACTTTACTGCACTTAGGAAAACCAATTAGGTTTTAAAGAAAAAATGTACATCAATTAATTGATTTCATCAGGGATTATTCCTGAGGGCTGAAAAACTTGGTATGGCAGCAGCAAAATCATATAGTGTTGATATTTTTTCAATGATGGATCATTTTTATTCATTATTGACATCATATTCATATTTTTAGGATTTTTTTTTAAACATCAGAATTTGTTAAACTTTGTTTCCGAGCAAAGGCACTACAAAGTAAAATCTTTATACGTAGGACTTGATAATCGGAAAATTATCTTAAGATGCAAAATACATTTCTGATTTTCAGAACATCATCCTAGGGTAAAACAATGGGAAAACAAAAAATTTTCCACAACATGTATACAAACTTTTAAAATTACTTGGCTTTACTGTGACCTAAATTGTTTCAATTCTACAAAGTAAGATTGTTTTGCTCCACCATAAGATGATTGAAAACGGCATCCTTTTAATTTTTTCTTTTAAATGGTTAAATCCTAACAACAGATCATGCAGATCAATGGAGAATTATATTAAATAAGGGATGCAGTTGACCAGTTATATTCTCAGTTTTTTTTTCTTCCACCTCTGTTGAAAATTATCAGATTACCTTTATTTATTCAAACTGCAGTTATTGAGAATCTGTAATAAGGGAAGCACAGAGAATGGTCATAAATAAAACCCATCCAAACCTATCAATGGAAAACCCAACTCCTGGCTTTTCCTTCTCATGTAGTATTGGGAGTGTCTCATGTGAGTTTCCATAAATCCAAGCCATGGGGTCGACCGCCATGTTGGGAATCCTGTTTCCTTCCTCCCCTGCTTTGGCGCCCTAATGCTGAACATCACCACTGTACTTCCACGGGTGTTTTTCATACTCTGCGGGCACAGCAGTCTCCTGAAGGCACCAGCAGAGTTCCCTAAGACCTCAAAGAGTGAAAAGTCACTTCTGCCAGTCTCTCTAGATTTTACTCAACCCCAAGTTGAAGCACTGGTGTCCAGAAGTTGTCAAAATGCTGTGTTTAGTTCAAAAAAAAGACCGACTCTTCCCATGTTCTGGTTTCATTCTGCCACGGGAGTTTCCACATTACACCCTCAGACGTGAGTCCTCTATCTTTACAGGAAATGAGCCGGCATACAGACACCTTGCTGAATGCAGACCTGCCCTTCCCTGGTGGCTTAGAGGTTAAAGCATCCGCCTGGAATGCGGGAGACCCGGGTTTGATCCCTGGGTCAGGAAGATCCCCTGGAGAGGGAAAATAGCAACCCATTCCAGTACTCTTGCCTGGAGAATCCCAGGGAGGGAGGAGCCTGGTAGGCTACAGCCCATGGGGTCTCAAAGAGTCGGACACCACTGAGCGACTTCACTTCACTTCAGTAACTAAGGCTATGTCAACACTTTTCATGTCCAACTCCTCTTGGAATGATTTTCCTTCCAAGAATCCTCTTTGTTCCTAGTATGCAGAGATTTGTATGGATCTACCCGTATTTTGGAGGCTTCCCTGGTGGCTCAGATAGTAAAGAATCCACCTACAATTCAGGAGACCTGGGTTTGATCCCTGAGTTGGGAAGATCCCCTGGAGAAACGAATGGCAATCCACTCCAGTACTGTTGCCTGGAGAGTCCAGAGGTGCGTGGAGGGCTACAGTCCATGAGGTCGCAAAGAGTCAGACACAACTGAGCGACTAAGCACAGCTCAGCACCCATAGTTTACTCGGTATTTCTGAAGCTTGTGGTGATCACAGTTAGACTGGGGATACCACAGAACAGTAAATTATTATCCAACGTCTGTCTTAAGTGATTCTAGAGTTTTTCTAATTGCTAACATACCTCCAGATGGATTGCAGCCATCAAATTATTTGTAAATGGTAAGGAGAAGAGAACAAATTGCTGCTATTTTCAAGTACCCCAATATTTTTTCTCTCTCAGATGATCATAAATTAGAGATTTTTATTAATATATCTTTAAAAGAAGAGCTGATTCAGTACTGTTCCAAATTTTGAGAATCGTCTTATCTTATAGGAAAAAGATTTAGGCATTTGAGTGGATGAGGGAGATTTATTTAAGAGGTTACTGAGAATTTTAATACTTTAGAGTCTTTCTTGACAAAAAGTGATGGTAAAATGTTAAAAGGGTTATCATCTTAAAAGTGGAAAGAGGATTTGTGACACAAAGTCAGGCAAAAAAAAAAAAAAACTTTTAAATTGTATTGTATGAAAAAATTATAACTTCTCAACAGAAAAAAATTAATCCCTATTCATCATTCAATATATCATCATTTAATATGAAGGACAGCAGAATGCACTTATAAAATACTGAATAAATTTGCATTTTAAAGTAATTTAATTTTCTCTAACATAATTTGGATGACTCAAGTGAAACATAAAGGAGTTAACCGAACAGATTATTTCAAGTATAAATTTTACAGGCAAAATATATGTCAGGTACAACTCACATTTTTATTCCTAAGGGAAATTTTGAACACTTTACAATGATAATCATGATGCAAAAAATCATAAAATTCCAATATATTTGAATGATTTAATTTCAATAAGACTTTCTTTCTTTTGTAATCATGAGTTTAACTTCTGCCTCCAGCACGTTCATTATTCATAAAGCTATTTCATGTCACTCAGAATTGTTTCTTCATACACTGAGGGCTTATTGCAGAGAATTATACAAGATATTAAGATTTGTTAGAATAAAAAAAACAATTAAAATTGCAGTCAAGTAGATGGCAACACTGATAATAGCTATCTGCATTTCCAATTCCAGATAGCTAAGACTACTTGATCTTTAAAGACATATAAGGAAGAAGACTCAAGTGAGCAGCCATTCCCCTTCTCCAAGGGGTCTTCCTGACCCAGGGATCAAAGCCAGGTCTCTTTCATTGTAGGCAGATTCTTTACCATTTGAGCCACCAGGGAAGCGCCATATAAAGAAGTCTACAACCACCCTGTATATCACTACCTCCAGCAAAGAACAGCCCATCCTGCTGAAAGTTGGATATAAATGCTGGTTGTGAATTACAGAGTTACACCCTGTGTTTCTTTAAAAAAAAAAAAAGTCAATGTTATCCCCTTGTCTTTTCTCGAAGGACTGGGGGTTAAAAGCCTAAAAGACAGAAGTCAAAAGGTTGGTGATGTCTAACAAAAGCAAGATCTTTACAGAAAAGCAGCAGTACACTAAGACATTTTATTGGCTTAGTTACAAGACAGAAAGATACTCAGAGAATGAACTTAAGGTTATCTGTACACACTGCTATATTTAAAATGGGTAACCAACAAGGACCTACTGTGTAGCACCGGGAACTCTGCTCAATGTTATGTGGCAGCCTGGATGGGAAGGGAGTTTGGGGGAAATGGATACATATATGTATGGCTGCAATTCACAACATTATTAATCAGCTGTGTATATGCTCAGTTGCTCAGTCATGTCCAACCCTTTGCAACCCTTTGGACTGTAGCCTGCCAGGCTCCTCTGTCCAAGGGATTTTCCAGGTAAGAATATTGGGGTGGGTTACCATTTCCTCCTCCAGGGGATCTTGCTGACCCAGGAATGGAACTAGAATCACCTGAGTCTCCTGCATTGCATGCAGATTCTTTACCCTGAGCCATGGGAGAAGCCCATTAATTGGCTATGCTGCTGCTGCTAAGTTGCTTCACTCGTGTCCAACTCTGTGAGACCCCATAGGCGGCAGCCCACCAGGCTCCCCCATCCCTGGGATTCTCCAGGCAAGAACACTGGAGTGGGTTGCTATTTCCTTCTCCAATGCATGAAAGTGAAAAGTGAAAGTGAAGTCGCTCAGTCGTGTCTGACTCTTCGTGACCCTATGGACTGCAGCCTACCAGGCTCCTCCGTCCATGGGATTTTCCAGGAAAGAGTACTGGAGTGGGGTGCCATTGCCTTCTCTGATTAATTGGCTATATTCCAGTGTAAAATAAAAATTTTAAATAAAAAAAGTTACTGTCTATTAAAAAAAACCTTATTTTGAATTTGGAAGTGGTCTTAAAAGAGCTTAGAATGCCTAAGAAAGACTGATATATATATATATATATATATACATATATATATTTAGCTTGGAACTATACAATCCTATATGGAGCAATTGGACTAATATAGCTATGAGCCAACTGGTGCCTTACAAGTGGAGCTCATCAAGTCTGTGCCACTCACAGATTTCTGGACAAGTCTATCTTACTACTTACTACTTGAAATCTGGTCATAGACAGCTCATTCTTATTTTTTTAGCAGATACAGAAACAGTTATAAATTCTAGGCCAAGATGACAAAAATATTTAAATTATACATTCTAGGTTTGTATCTTCCAAAGACCACTTAACTTAAAATGTGTATGACTATTATGGTTTTTATGTGGGGAAAGTGTGTAAAACACATGCATACATTTGCAAAATATGTCTTTTAACCTCCTTAATACCTCTAAGTATTTGAGAATACTTTTCACAATGTAAGCTGTATTTTTTTTTTGCTTTTGGTCTGCCTGATTTCAACATTAAGTCCTATGTAAAAATCAACTGTGATAGTATTTATAATCCCCATGAAGTGATTTCGTAATTTAAAATATAGCATTAGCCACACTGCTGGCTGACAGTAAATGACACAAAGAAAATCTTTTGAAACCTTGCCCATGTTTCCATCAATAAGGTATAACTAGGCTTATCTGAGATGCCCACACTCTTTTAATTGAACATATTTTTGTAAGAAAATATTTCTTTCATCGTATTTTCATGCATTTAACTTATTAATTATTTAATAAATCATCTATTAATGTATTAAATATTAATATCTAAAGCATGTTGTAGTGTTTAATATTGATTAATGTATTATTATTACATTCATTTAACTTAGTTCTTTGCAGAATTTTAATGACCATGGTTTTTGTGGTCTCTTCTGTTGATGTATAATTTACACAGTTTTAAAATTTATAAGGATTCTTTGTAAGAAGCATGTGCTCAGTTTTGTTCATTGTGAACAAATCTATTTTTTTGTGGTGCTCATATTTCCACATAATTTTCACAAGTCACTTTTTTAAAGTAGAAAGGCAATTTTAATGTAATTTGTGTTGATTTTCCAGAAATCCAGGAAGTTTAAGCAGATTTAAACATTCACTTCATAGCATTTCACAAATGAACCTCATGCTGTGGCCAATTGCATTTAAATCTTATGACAAGAATTTGTTCTGTTATTTGAATGTTTTGTGCTTTGTGTATCAACTTGGTTTCTGATTTTGAACATGACAAACCATTATTTTAATCATTATTTCTGGTTATCATGCCTTTGAATCAGTAAGAAACTCTTACTCATTAGCCATTATTTTTTATTTTATGGGCCAAGCAGTTTAACTATATACTTCTAAAATAAATGTGATGAAGTTGAAACTATTCTCTGATGGAAAATGTACTAATATTATTAGCAAATTTACTAATAATTACTGGCATACTACCATTCATAGCTATTACAGATCAAATGCAAAAGGTGATTCATATATTCATATATATCTTCTTTTAATAAAAATATATCTCTGGCACAACATATTTTTTTGGGTGTTCAGTTCAGTTCAGTCGCTCAGTCGTGTCCGACTCTTTGCAACCCCATGAGCCGCAGCCTGCCAGGCCTCCCTGTCCATCACCAACTCCCGGAGTCCACCCAAACCCATGTCCATTGAGTCAATGATGCCATCCAACCATCTCATCCTCTGTCGTCCCCTTCTCCTCCTGCCCTCAATCTTTCCCAGCCTCAGGGTCTTTTCAAATGTGTGACAAACCTTAATGAGGTGAGGTGAGGTTAAGTCGCTCAGTCGTGTCCGACTCTTTGCGACCCCGAGGACTGTAACCTACCAGGCTCCTCCGTCCATGGGATTCTCCAGGCAAGAATACTGGAGTGGGTTACAGACTCTCAAATGACAGTTCATTTCTCCTGTCAAATTCTAACTTTACTACCAGAGATTTGGGGATACATTACTTAACTTCCTGTGCCTCGGTTTGCTTACCTGTAAAATGGGAATAGACAGTACCAACTCAGGAGCTGCTGTTAAAATTCATTTTCTATTGCTGCTGTAGCTAATGATCACAAATTTAGCTTCTTAAAACAATACCAATTTACTATATCTCATGGTTCTCCAGGTCAGAATTCCAGGTAGAGCACACCTCAGCTGAGTCTTGTACTTAGAGTTTCACAAGGGCAAAACCAGCAGAAACATATTCTTTTCTGGGGGTTCTAGGGATGAATCTGCTTTTGAGCTCACTCAGGTTGATGACTGAGTTCAGTTCTTTGCAGTCATAGGACTAAGGTCCTCATGCCTGTGGCGTGTCAGCGAGGGGTCAGTCTTTAATTTACAGGCTGTCAGTGTTTCTTCTCATGCTTTCCATGAGGCTCTCTGCAGCTAGGGTGCATTGAGTCCCTTTCAGACTTCGACAGTTTCTCACTTCTGCTACCTCTCTCATCTCCCGCCAGAGAGAGGTCTCCGTTTTTAAAGGCTTATGTGATAAAATTGGCCTCGTAAAGATAATCCAAGCTAATCTCCCCAATTTACGGCCCATCTGTTGTTGTTGTTAAGTTACTAAGTAGTGTCCAGCTCTTGGGCAACCCCATGGACTGTAGGGGTCCAGTCTCCTCCATCCACAGGATTTCCCAGGTGAGAATACTCGAGTGGGTTGCCATTTGCTTCTCCAGTAAGGTCCATAATCATATTTTATCTACAAAATGATATGTAACATATTCACATGCTCTGCGAATTAGGATGTGGAAATCTTTGAAGGGCTATTATTCTGCTTATACCACAAGATTAAATAAACTAATTCATGGAAAATACTTAAAACAATGATGCAAACTTGGTTCTTATTTTTTATATTTTAATAACTGTGGCATTTCACATATACAGTATTCCATGACATCATCTGCATCCAACATTTTGTACTGACCCATCATTAGCATTTATTAATGTGATAGGCTGTGGGTGCATTATTAAACCACAATGTTTTTTAAAAACCATCCTCCTGCCACAGTCGTTTTTGTGGTGCCAAACTAAAGTGATGTTTAAAAATATATTTAAAAGCTGAAGTCAACTGTGAATTATCACTCTAGAAGAGAAATTTTATGTTTGTAACTAGGAAAATAATTCAATCTGAACACTTGGCAGACTGGGCTTTTGCTATCACTGACATTAGAAAATTAACAACAATTAGGCAAGCTTATTAATGCATTAAAAAAAACTGTCACTTTAGGGTTCCAATTTGATCAATAACTCAAATACAGACATATGTTAAGTCCACAGTGGTTCTTGGTTATAGGAAAGTCATCTCAATGTCCTCGAATAGGGTTTTCTTATTTCCAAATGATTTTTTGTTTTTTTAATTAATTTATTTTAGCTGGAGGATAATTACAATATTTTGATGATTTTTATCATACATCGACATGAATCAACCATAGGTACACAGGTGTACCCCCCATCCTGAACCTCCCTCCCTACCCCATCCCTCCAGATTGTACTGGAGAACTGGATTTGGGTGCCCTGCTTCATGCATCGAAATTGCACTGGTCATCTATTTTACATATGGTAATATACATCTTTCAATGCTATTCTCTCAAATAATTTTAAAATTACAGCACAAAATGTAAAATAGAAAACTAGAGGACCCCTTAAATATATTTATGTGAATCCTTTTCTCTGGCTTAATCTTTGAAGGAAGAAATTGCACTTCTTTTTACATTTTGGAATCCTTATTTCTACATAGAAACTTGCTGTCCAGAGTTGATTAAGTGGAATTTAACATGTTGCTTAACAAACATAGCAAAGTAAAAGGAGAATTAGCTAGGTTTCAATATCCATAAATATGTTAGGATTTTCACTTTGGTTTTCCTATAAAGTATGACTAGTTCTTCAATTGCACAGAGTAAAAATCAAAATGAAATAAACAGGAAGAATTTCTAAGGTACTATTTCCCTCCAGTCACATCACAAGATTAAAATCTGTATATCTGGAGTGTTAAACATATTTTCCAGATGCTTTTCAAGCATTTAATTTTCTATTTATTGCTGTAAGAGTCTGTCATTTCACTGTGGCAGATAAAGAGGCCAGAAAGCCATTTAACATGCTAAAAGCTAGTAGACAAAGCAGAGCAAAAAAAGAAAAAAAAATATATATATATACACACACACACATACACACACACACACAAAATGCCCTAATGATCAGTATGACCCTCATCGACTTTAAGCCTGACATCTCTCAAACCCTTTAAGTAACACAGTGATTGATAAATAAATACATACTTTGTTAAATACAATGGCAAATTGATTTATTCTGGAAATAACCTGTAGGGCTGAGAGGAACTAAGACTCCCAGGTTCTGACTCTGAAATATATGCTAAATGGAAAAGTTCAAATAGCAAACCAAAACCTCAACAAAGAGGGATTGAGAGAACGCTGAAAAGGAAACATTCAAAAAGAAAAGCAAACCTCAAAAAAAAAACCTGTTCAAAATGTGCCTATGGAGCCATTTATAATTCCTGGGTATAGCTCGGTATTTGAATTACTTGTCTCTTAATTATCTAGGCTGCAATTTATCACCTGGTCACATGTTTCAGGCAGAACACAGACTAGACCAGAACAAAATAGTGATCAGTGGGAATTAGTTCCATGATGTACTGTTGATTGCATATAAAACAAGCAGGGTTTAGGGTTTATCACTCTGTTGAAAACAGTTTGTTTTCTTCTACAGATGCATCCATTAGTTAGCATAACATATGGCTGGAGAGTAATTAAAAAGTGGGTGCCTAATAGAATATGAGTAAATAAACCCCACTCCATCTCTCTGTCCCTACTGGTCTTTATAACAGAACTTTGGCCCATAAAGATTGGTTCTATTTAATGACATGGGCAATTTCAAGGAAAAAGCAAGTTTTCAGGAGAGGAAACCCAGTGTAGAGTTTGCACATGCTAAGTCTGAGATGTCTGTTCGACATTTGTCTCTGGGATCAAATAGATAAATCAAGAAAAAATCTGGAGACATGAATTTGGGAGTGAAGCGTATGATGATATCTATGGCCACAGGGAAAGGACAAAATTACCCTGGTTCAGTACATGAGATAAAAGACAGCTGAGGACTGAGTCTGTGGTTCTCCAGCACCAGATGTCAGGCAGAAAAGGGAAAAACAAAGAGACTGATAAGAAGCAGCCAATAGGTAAGAGGAAAAAAGAATGGTGCCCTGCAATACCAGTCCTGAGTGTTCCAAGAAGGAGAGTGACCAATGGTACTAAATGGCAGTGAGAGGCCAGGTGAGCTGAGGACTGGGAACTGACCACAGTGCTTGGAAGCATGGAAGACTTTTGGTCAGTTCAGTTCAGTCGCTCAGTCGTGTCCGACTCTTTGCGACCCCACAAATCGCAGCACGCCAGGCCTCCCTGTCCATCACCAGCTCCCAGAGTTCACTCAGACTCACGTCCATCGAGTCCATGATGCCATCCAGCCATCTCATCCTCAGTCATCCCCTTCTCCTCCTGCCCCCAATCCCTCCCAGCATCAGAGTGTTTTCCAATGAGTCAACTCTTTGCATGAGGTGGCCAAAGTACTGGAGCTTCAGCTTTAGCATCATTCCTTCCAAAGAAATCCCAGGGTTGATCTCCCTCAGAATGGACTGGTTGGATCTCCTTGCAGTCCAAGGGACTCTCAAGAGTCTTCTCCAGCACCACAGTTCAAACGCATCAATTCTTCAGCGCTCAGCCTTCTTCACAGTCCAACTCTCACATCCATACATGACCACAGGAAAAACCATTGCCTTGACTAGATGGACCTTAGTCGGCAAAGTAATGTCTCTGCTTTTGAGTATGCTATCTAGGTTGGTCATAACTTTTCTTCCAAGGAGTAAGTGTCTTTTAATTTCATGGCTGCAGTCACCATCTGTAGTGATTTTGGATCCCCCCAAAATGAAGTCTGACACTGTTTCCACTGTTTCCCCATCTATTTCCCATGAAGTGATGGGACCAGATGCCATGAAGTCTTTAATGACTTGAAAAAGCAGTTTTAGTGGAATGATGGAGACTGCAGTAAGATAAAGGGCTAGCAGATGGCGCCAGTGGTAAAGAACCCGCCTGCCAACGCAGGAGACAGAGATGCGGGTTCAGTCCCTGGGTCAGGAATTCAATCCCTGGATCAGGAGGGCATGGCAACTCACTCCAATATTCTTGCCTGGAGAATCCCATGGACAGAGGAGCCTGGTTGGTTAAAGTCCATGGGGTTGCAAAGAGTCGGACGTGACTAATTTATTGAGAAAATTTATTAGATTTGTCCATTACAGGAGAGCTGTTATGGGTAATGACAAAGGCAAGAAGACAAGAAGGTCTTGATCACTGGAGTGGGTGACTGACATTGGGTGGAGGACAGGATCATTGGAAATGTGAATAGGAAGGAATTGGGTGGAGGGTAAGCTAATGGGTGAATCATCTTGGCACAATTCATTCCCCATGGGAAACAACATTTTTCACATACCCATGAATGAGAGCGGAGTGCCTCTTGCCTTTGATCATAGCTACTCCCAGGCGGTAAAGGTCTGCCTGCCAGTGCAGAGGACCTAAAAGACGCAGGTTTGATCTCTGGGTCGGGAAGATCCCCTGGAGGGCACGGCAGCCACTCCAGTGTTCTTGCCTAGAGAATCCCATGGACAGAGGAGCCTGGTGGGCTAAGTCCACGGGGTTGCAAAGAGCTGGACATGACTGAAGCGGCTTAGCAGGCACGCATGCGCGCGCTGTGTACTCTTACGCCGGCTACAGATGTTCCTAACTCAGGGTTGGGGGCAGTTCTGCCTCAGAACAAGAAAGGGAAACGTTTACTGCCTCTGTGTTACACTGGTTAAGTATTGGACCTGAAGACACTACTCTCACTTTTAAATAACAGCATGTTTCTTTGTTTCTTCTTCAGCTTCTTTCAACAGTCTTCTGGCTTTCTGTATACAGGTCTTTAACCTCCTTGGTTAATTTTTTTCCTAGGTACTTTATTCTTTTTGTTGCAATTATAAATGAGATTGTTTTCTTAATTTCTCTTTCTGCTCATTCGTCATGAGTATATAGAAATGCCCCCAGATTTTGGTATATTGATTTTGTAAACTGCAACTTTATTTATTTGCTATTTCTAGTATTTTTATGTGATATCTTTAAATGGTGAGAAAAATGTGGACACACCCTGGCCAGGGAGATAACGTTATCTTTTGAAGAATGAGTGACAGATACTAGAACGCAATCATTTTCCCAAGCAAGAGGCTGAAATCATACTCCTAAACTTCTGAGGACAGCCAATTTGGGAAGGAAAGCAGGAATAAGATTTCTTGTCTCAGTCAGGACAGAGTGAAGTTGGGGACAGAGGTTGACAGTATATGACCTCATTGTTAGTATTGCTGATGTCTCTCTCATAAGGCAATTGATTAGAGAAGTCAAGAAGGAGAAGATAAATACATTAGCAGCTGATCTGGAGTTAATAAATAATCTATGGATATTAAAATGTATAATGGAGATTGCCATATTTTCAATACAATCCTCCATAATGAAATTAGAAATCATATAAAATTAAAGTCACAGCTAAAAAAAAAAGTCAGAATTAACTTTTTTTCCTTTTCGAGGCAACAATATTAAGACTTTGTAGCTCATGGAGACACCAGAATCTAGGTACACATTTCAATGAATCTCAATTTATTAGACATTTAGCCAAAGGGGGGGGAAATGTACTTGTTGAAAGTGTATCTTTTTCTCTTTTCCTTTCAACAGGGAAAGTTCAGCTAGCTTGAGAAAGATGATTTGGACGTCTACACTGTTTCTATAATTCACATCATGACATTTGGCTGTCAGCTATTATTTCTAAACTATTAACTTTTATGAAAGCTTTTTGGACAATGATGTGAATGGTTAATAATATTGGCTTCAAAAATACCAGTGGATAAAGGACACAATTCTTGTGGCAATTCTTAAATTCTGAATATTTCCTTTTTTTCTTTTTTTTTTTTGGAGTAAAAATTGAGGCAATATTTCTAAAATCATCACATTTTCTTTCACTAAGAAGCATTATTTTCTTTTATTCAATTCTAGACACCTTTAAGAGTGATGCTTCCCTGAGAGTATCATAAGAAGATTTTTCAAACTTCAGGTTGAGGTGATCCCTCTGGTGCCTGGCACTCAGTAGGTACTCAAGATCCAGCTGCTGAAAGGGTTATAATAACTGGAGCAGGTGCTTTATCCCACTTGAGACTTGATAGTGATTCGAGTATTAGGCAGGAAAAGCCAAAGGCAAAAACCAGCACAAAATATACCTCTTATTTCATTAATTTTTTGGCTCTACAATTCCTTTCACAGTTTCTGCTCATAATGTTGTAAACAGCTCCAAAATTCCTAAGCCAAGCCAGTTATTAATTCCTTGAGAAAATTCAATTTTATTTTATTAAAAAAATCACAAATTTCTCTAAATCTTGTTAGCAGAGTTATTTAAGTTTCACCTAACAAATAATAAAAACTCAGAGATTTTAAGGGTATTAACGAGAGATAATTTTAGGGATACTTGGTGATTTTATGAACCATAAAAAGGACTTGTTACACTTTAACTTTTTAAATTCATTTTTCAAATATTAACCCATTAAGATTTCATTTCTCTGATCTGATTTTTGTTTTTCCTGAGGCAGTAAAAAGTGATATATTTGCTTATGTAAAGGATCAATAAGAAAGTGATTCTCAGAAAGGAAAATCATTAAATTCTTGTTCCCAGAGGCAGACAGAGCTCTACTCAATAAGGCACGAAGTAGTTGTATTTCTTATTAATAACTCCAGACAAACACTTCTTCTCTAGGATTAAGGTGAAATGCTCACGTTCTTGTTGGCCACTGTCTCTCAAAGCACAAAACAGAGCCTCGGTTTTGGTGCCTCTTCATTGGGAAATGTTAAGAGCATCCACTCAGGAAAGCTAAGTCCTCTGCCTATGATCGTAAAAGAATCTCGGACTTTCAGAAGATGTCAAGTCCATGGGACAGGAACCTCGAAACCATCCCTGAGAGGTTTTGAAGCAACACAGAGGCAATTTCAAGGCATTGAAAATCTACTTTCAGAAAACAGCCAGAAATAACCAATCCTCCCTGGCAAAATAGGGTCTACTGGAGGCTGAGTGGTCTCAGTCTAAGCAGGTTATCATTTTTGTTCCTGTTATCAGTGTGTAATTGTAACTCAAAAGTTTGAAGAAATATCACCTGGAACTCATTGTGGTTCAGTTGCTCAGTCGTGTCCAGTTCTTTGTGAGTCCATGGACTGCAGCATACCAGGCTTCCTTGTCCTTCGCTCTCTCCCAGAGTTTGCTCAAATTCATGTCCATTGAGTTGGTGATAGCAACTTTCAGTTTTCAAAAATATTGTTATTGATAGCATCTCAATGTGATCCTCAGAACATATCTGTAAGAGATATTTTGTAAATGGGATCACTGGTATATAGAAGAGGAGAAGCTGCTCTGTTGAAAAAATCACATGGAAACTGAGTGTCCAGGTGATACTCAGATCTCATGATTATGAACATCAGGCTCGATGTATAGCTCACTGCTGCCCTTTTGCAAGGAAAGAATTTAGAATTCTCATCTCTGCCCTCATGACAGAGACATTTGGAAAACACAGACTCACTAATTATCTACATCCTAGAGCAAAATTTGAGTTAATTGTCATCATTTATTTTCATGGAAGAATTTAGTTGAATAATTACAAAAATTATTTCAAAGAACAAATCTGTTAGCAATGATGGACTCTAATGAGCAAATATTAAGCTGTTACTTTAGTTCTCCAAAACCAGTGCCCTTTCTGTTTCTTTCTTAAATGTAACAATTTCTGCCAAAAGAATTAGATATTATTAGTCCTTGACATCAGAAAGCCACAGGGAACTAATTGCATAAAGTTGAATGAATACCTCAACTTTGTTGTGTGGAAGGCCTTGGCCAAGCTGATTCATGAAAAGCCCCTAAATAGATAGAAGACTCAACGGACACAAAAAACCAACTGTGTGACTGTGGCTGAAGATGGTCAAATGTCCAGAGAACCCTTTTCTCTTCCTATTGTGCTACTCACCTATGCTACTCTGCTCCTGTGCCACTCACTAGAGCTGCAGGTAGTCACCTGATCTACTTATAGGCAATTGAATCTAGATACAGAGTGCTAGGCATCAGTTTCAGGCCTGGCCCATTAAAAACTTTTTAAAGCCCTTTCCCATTTGCCAGCTTGATGAGGCAAGCCCAATGGCCTTAGAAAGAAAGTGAAAGTGAAGTCACTCAGTTGTGTTTGACTCTTTGCAACCCCGTGGACTGTAGCCCGCCAGGCTCCTCTGTCCATGGGATTCTCCAGGCAAGAATACTGGAGTGGGTTGCCATGCCCTTCTCCAGGGGATCTTCCCAACCCAGGGTTCGAACCCAGGTCTCCTGCAATGCAGGCAGACACTTTAACCTCTGAGCCACCAAACCATGTGCTAAAGATGACAAAAGCTGCAGAACAGAGTAAATTCAGAACACTGATTACCACATGGACAAGAGTTGTCTACCAATCAGGAGCACCAATTTTGAAAGTGATGTAAGCACTAAACTTCATTCATGTTTGAGCTATTACACAGGAAGGAGTTTGTGACAGCAGGTAGCATTACTTTAATTAATGTGTGTAACCCCAGCATAGGGCTTCCCTGCTGGCTCAGATGATAAAGAATCTGCCTGCAGTGTGAAAGACCTGGGTTTGATCCCTGGGTCAGGAAGCTCCTCTGGAGAAAGGCATGGCAACCCACTCCAGCATTCTTGCCTGGAGAATCCCATGGACAGAGCAGCCTGGCAGGCTACAGTAAGTCCACGAGGTCGGAAAAAGTCGGACACAATTGAATGACTAACACACACACACACACACACCCCCAATATAGGTAGAGAAAAGAGTAGTTTGCACTAGAATGGTTCAGCAAGATTTCAGGGCTTGGAATGTGAACAGCTTCAGGCCATGATTGTGCTGAATTATTGTCCTACATCGAATCATAGTCACATGAGTATTAGTGTGGGCCTTTCAAGAGGAGTGAAGGGTAAAGCCCAGGGTAGCCCTCTGTTCTGGTTTTCTTTTGTTGTCTAGATGTGTTCAGTCATGTCCGAATCTTTTTAGAGCCCCAGGACTGTAGCCCACTGGGTTCCTCTCTTCAGGGGATTTCCCAGGGAAACTGGCACACGTTGTTCTTCTGTAGGAAAGCCGTCTGCCGAGAGAGAGGGGAGAATCTTTCTTCCCCCCACCTGATGTTTAAAATTTGTTATAAAGATTTAGAGTGAGAGGAGTAAGGGCCATGGTGATTTAACTACGTGGAAATATAAAACCTGATATCTAAGCTTCCAAAAGTATAAAAGCAATATAACAAATGTGAAATATCTAAACTTAGATAAAAATTATATTAATTTTTTTCTCCATTAATGGTTGTAGTCATATCTTATAGCTACTACCTGTTAGAAGCTGTTGAATATCAG
>SJYQ01005248.1:315161-383285 GCA_006410935.1 Redunca redunca
GTGTTGGAGAAGACTCTTGAGAGTCCCTTGGACTGCAAAGAGATCCAACCAGTCCATTCTGAAGGAGATCAGCCCTGGGATTTCTTTGGAAGGAATGATGCTAAAGCTGAAAACTCCAGTACTTTGGCCACCTCATGCGAAGGGTTGACTCATTGAGAAAGACTCTGATGCTAGGAGGGATTGGGGGCAGGAGGAGAAGGGGACGACAGCAGATGAGATGGCTGGATGGCATCACTGACTCGATGGACGCGAGTCTGAGTGAACTCCGGGAGTTGGTGATGGACAGGGAGGCCTGGCATGCTGCGATTCATGGGGTCGCAAAGAGTCGGACACGACTGAGCAACTGAACTGAACTGAAGTGCTTAGAAGAGGAAAAGAGATCTATTGGCAAGAAGTAATCAACACAGTATTCTTTCAATACCTGTAGTATTTATGTGATAGTCAAATTTACCAAACTCCAAATCAGAATATGTGTTTTGATCAATATGAATAACTTATGCTAACATACCTGAACAAATAGATTCACCAAAGACAAAATGACACAATCAAAAATTAGGACAATTTTCAGAAATTCTCTAGAAAATATATCTTAGCGTGTTTGCAAATTTCACATTGACATCCGAAAGTTTTCAGGATCAGCTTTCAATGAACCTACATTTACTTCTCTCTGTAATTTCTAGAGGTCATATAATAGCAAGATCTGTGGAATAACAGACCTGATTCCATGTCTATTGATTACTAACTAGCTCTTTTCATCTTCAGCAAGCCTCTTAAATACTCTGCTGTGATTCCTTTCATTTGTGAAATGAACAATGATTCCTTTATAGAAAGTCAGATTGAGAATCAAAATCTACAAAAAATGATTTGAAAATGAATTATAGTTACATTTATATAGGTGGTGCTAGTGGTAAAGAACCCACCTGCCATTGCAGGAAATAGGAGATCTAAGAGACACAGGTTTGATCCCTGCATTGGGAAGATCCTCTGGAAAAGGACATTTCAACCCACTCCAGTATTCTTGCCTGGAGAATTCCATGGACAGAGGAGACTGGTAGGCTAGAGTCCATAGGGTCACAAAGAGTTAGACATGACTGAAGCAACAGTTACAATTATATAAAGTATTATTATTGCACAGAAACCTTTCCTCAAGGTAAGGAAAGAATCAGTTCAAGCTATCTCATTTCAGGGTGTGGTATAGCCAGGAGCTTGACTACATAAATAGATTACCCATCACCATTTTCTTTTCTTCCTGTCTTTCCTAGTAAAACAGAGCTCTCTTCTTTGGACTTCTTCCATAGTTTCTTAGGCAATTCAGTTCAGTTCAGTTTAGTCGTTCAGTCATGTCTGACTCTTTGCGACCCCATGAATCGCAGCACGCAAGGCCTCCCTATCCATCACCATCTCCCGGAGTTCACTCAGACTCACGTCCATCGAGTCAGTGATGCCATCCAGCCATCTCATCCTCGGTCGTCCCCTTCTCCTCCTGCCCCCAATCCCTCCCAGCATCAGAGTCTTTTCCAATGAGTCAACTCTTTGCATGAGGTGGCCAAAGTACTGGAGTTTCAGCTTTAGCATCATTCCTTCCAAAGAAATCCCAGGGCTGATCTCCTTCAGAATGGACTGGTTGGATCTCCTTGCAGCCCAAGGGACTCTCAAGAGTCTTCTCCAACACCACAGTTCAAACGCATCAATTCCTCAGCGCTCAGCCTTCTTCATAGTCCAAGTCTCACATCCATACATGACCACAGGAAAAACCATAGCCTTGACTAGATGGACCTTAGTCAGCAAAGTAATGTCTCTACTTTGACTCCAAACCCTTGCCCTGACATTTTGACACATCCTCCGAAATTATCATTGATCCCTTTAGATTTTCTGCCACTTGATAAGTAGAACACAAATAGCTCCTATGAATTTAAAAAACAAAAACTGGTGGTGGGGGGAGGGGACTTCCCTGGTGGTTAAGACTTTGCCTTCTAATGTAGGCAATGCAGGTTCGCTCCCTGTTCAGGGAACTAAGATCCCAGACACCTTGTGGTCAAAAAACCAAACATAATACAGAAGCAATTTTGTAACAAATTCAATAAAGACTTTTTAAAAAGTGGTGGTGTTTTCTTTTAACTGATTTCACATTGCGGCTTAGTTCTATTTCTAAATTCAAAACCAGCACAATTTCACATAAGCAGAATGGGACATCTAGATCTGTAAGCCTATTTATTTTTGAACCGGGTAAAGGGCTTGAGTTTACCAAGCCCTTGAGTTCCTTTCTCAAATCTTGTGCAATAAATCATTCACAATAATTTATAAAAACTAGGGCAGTGGCCACAGGAAGAAAGGGAGTATACGACAGGATCAAAAGCCCTACAGAAAACAGAACCAACAATATTGATAGGGACAGTATTTATTTAAGGAGGGGAAAGTCAAATGTCTTTTAGGTAAATAATCCAATAAATAATGGTACTGTAAATCCCAGTGCAGAATTCTCCCCTCCCTCCCCAAACATCTAAGCTAGCAAACCATAGACTATTCTGGGTTGCCATTTTCTCTCTTTGAAACCTCTGCGTATTTGCACAAACTTTTCGCCAAATGTCTCTTTCTTCCCTGATCTGCCTAGGAATCTCCTTCAAAGTCATCACGGACGTTTTCATCTCTTCGGGGAAAATTTCTTTGAGGCATCAGGCAGCTGCAGGCTCCTTTTCTCTTGCTTCTTGATCTACTTTCTTCACTTCTAAATACCTATGTTTTATACTATAATTATTTACAAGTCTATCACCTGATCCCCAAGGACAGAATTGGGTTTTACTGATCAGAATGTCCCCAGGGCAGCCAACAAGACCTAGAATACGCTGCAGATTCTACAGATATTTACTAAAAACGTGAATGAAAAGATATTGAATTGGATTTGCTTTCTTGGCTATCTATGAACACAGAGATGTTAATTACACAGTTGAAAAGAGAAATCAGGACCAGAGAGATGATGCATTCAGGATTGCATGCATTTTGCATCCAATCCAGAGATATGGATTCGGGCTTAATTTACATCACTGAGAAAGAATGTGGTCCAGAGGGAGAGAAACAGAAATGGGCAAAAGGTAATAGAGACAGGAAAAGAGGGCAAAAACAGTCTCCAGACAAGGTAGAGAATCAGGACAGAGTCATTTTATAGAAACTCTGAGAGGAAGGTACTCCAGGTATAGGAAGCTGTTAATGGTATCAAGCAAAGCTGTTTCCTTTTCTAAAAAATATGTGGAATATAATACCTAATACACATGACTATGTTGAGGACTAAAGGGAATATGTGACAATTCCTAAAACAATGCCAGGGACAAGATGGCCCCTGAATAATTATTTCAGAATCAAATACAATGAAAATGGAGATGAGAAAGGCAGATCTGTTAGTTAGGAGGCAATGGAGATGACCACTGTGAGAAGGGCTTCATTAGAAGGAAGGGGACTGAAGCTAACTTTCTATGGGATTGGGTAGCCATTCCCTTCTCTAGCGGATCTTCCCAGCCCAGGGATCGAAACCGGGTCTCCTGCATTGCAGGCAGAATCTTCTCCATCGGAGCCACCAGGGAAGCCCATCGATGGGATAAGCAGTGAAAATGGAGTGAGAAAATAGAACGCAAAAGGATACTTTTCTTTTAAGAACTGTACTGATGAAGGAGGTTGGTGTCCTCGGAGATAGGCAGACTTGAGTGGGAAATGTTTGGTTGTAGGAACTTTGAGCATGTATGTGGCAGAGGCAAAGAAGCCAAGAGGGAAAGAAATATTAGACCAATAGGAGGACAGAAAAGAGATTTGGAGAGAGCTGTACATTTAATGGAAAATTAAGGGAAGTTACAAGAGTTCTCTCTTTTCCACAGGGTGGAAAGTTCCCTGATAACAGTGAGGGTGGCTTGGGGGTTTAAGAGGGGTCGTACATGTGTGAAGTAGCCATGATGAGACTGGGAATGGGAGTTTGTTAAGGGGTAGGTAAAATCAGATCATTAAACTGCTTAATTTAAATTAAATGCAATTTAAATTCATTAGTTTATCACTGTCTGCCACTCCAGTCTTATCCATCTGACCCCAAGTCTTGCTTGCCACCCACAGGGCCACCCCTTCGTCACTGAGGGGTCATTCGTCCTGCTAAGGGGGATGAGTCAGGTGATGATCTCTTCCTGATTAGAACCTTCCCCACAAGGCCAAAGTTGCAATGGGGCAGAGCCCCTGGCACTGGGAGCAGGTTCCTGTTGCCCACAGAACTGAACCAAGCAGATGAATCTCCAGAGGGTCAAGCCAAGTGAAGGCTAGCTAACCTTACCTGGATTCAGGGGATAATTTTTTAAAAGGTCATCTTCACTTAAATAACATAATCTAACAAAGTAATGCTCAAAATTCTCCAAGCCAGGCTTCAGCAATACGTGAACCGTGAACTCCCTGATGTTCAAGCTGGTTTTAGAAAAGGAACCAGAGATCAAATTGCCAACATCCGCTGGATCATGCAAAAAGCAAGAGAGTTCCAAAAAAACAGCTATTTCTGCTTTATTGACTATGCCAAAGCTTTTGACTGTGTGGATCACAATAAACTGTGGAAAATTCTGAAAGAGATGGGAATACCAGACCACCTGAGCTGCCTCTTGAGAAATCTGTATGCAGGTCAGGAAGCATACAGAACTGGACATGGAACAACAGACTGGTTCCAAATAGGAAAAGGAGTACGTCAAGGCTGTATATTGTCACCCTGCTTATTTAACTTATATGCAGAGTACATCATGAGAAACGCTGGACTGGAAGAAACACAAGCTGGAATCAAGATTGCCAGAAGAAATATCAATAACCTCAGATATGCAGATGATACCACCCTTATGGCAGAAAGTGAAGAGGAACTAAAAAGCCTTTTGATGAAAGTGAAGAGGAGAGTGAAAAAGTTGGCTTAAAGCTCAACATTCAGAAAACGAAGATCATGGCATCCAGTCCCATCACTTCATGGGAAATAGATGGGGAAATAATGGAAACAATGTCAGGCTTTATTTGGGGGGGGCTCCAAAATTACTGCAAATGGTGATTGCAGCCATGAAATTAAAAGACGCTTACTCCTTGGAAGAAAAGTTATTACCAACCTAGATAGCATATTCAAAAGCAGAGACATTACTTTGCCAACTAAGGTCCGTCTAGTCAAGGCTATGGTTTTTCCAGTAGTCATGTATGGATGTGAGACTTGGACTGTGAAGAAGGCTGAGTGCCAAAGGATTGATGCTTTTGACCTGTGGTGTTGGAGAAGACTCTTGAGAGTCCCTTGGACTGCAAGGAAATCCAACCAGTCCATTCTGAAGGAGATCAGCCCAGGGATTTCTTTGGAAGGAATGATGCTAAAGCTGAAACTCCAGTACTTTGGCCACCTCATGCGAAGAGTTGACTCATTGGAAAAGACTCTGATGCTGGGAGAGATTGGGGGCAGGAGGAGAAGGGGACGACCGAGGATGAGATGGCTGGATGGCATCACTGACTCGATGGACGTGAGTCTGAGTGAACTCCGGGAGATGGTGATGGACAGGGAGGCCTTGCATGTTGCAATTCATGGGGTCACAAAGAGTCGGACACGACTGAGCAACTGAACTGAACTGAACTGAACCCTAGTGTTTTGAATGTGATGCACCTAGCCTCCCAAAGATGACACAAGGACTCTGATTCAAGGCTTTACCAAGTCTTTCTAACCTTAATAACAGGAAAGTAATTTTCATGGGCTTTCTAGGTTGTGCTAATGGTAAAGAACCTGGCTGCCAATGCAGGGGACTTGAGAGATATGGGTTCAAACTCTGGGTCAGGAAGATCCCTGGAGGAGGGCATGGCTACCCACTCCACTATCCTTGCCTGGAGAGTCCCATGGACAGAGGAACCTGCGGGCTGCAGTTCACAGGGTCGCAAAGAGTCAGACACTGAAGTGACAGCACACACTCACAATTCTCACGTGCTTTGCCCCCTCCAGGTCATTTCAGCATTCAGAAAAATTCTGCCATGGGAGTCAGGGTCCTCAGCTCTTCTCTTTCTGTAGTAACTTCCTTAGTACCCACATCTCCCGATCAATTTCAATCAGGGACCTTTATGGAACAGACTTCATTGAATCCTTGACTTTTGAAATAAGATAGGTCCATAAAGAGAATATGACCTGCAAGAATGTTACTAGTTTCAGATCTGTCCAAAGACTAACCCCAGATTCTGTGTCTCCACAGGTTTTTAGAATCTTAGTTCTGAAGAGCAGACAGCAGGATTTAAACGGCTGGTTCATAAGCAATGAATTATACAAGTTGTTCTTTAGTGACACTGGCCTAGGATTTATTCGTTAAGAATGTCTTTATTGTATTCAAGTGGATATAAAAAAATAAGTTTTACTATCATGTAAGAAAAGTTCCTGGCAAAGGAAATTTGCATAATCTTTAGGAAAGGCTGCATATAATCAAAAATAGGTATTTATCATAATTCTTACTGGCAAGCACCTAAAATTAAATCCTACAGAGTTAGTAATGATGTTAAAACCCATAATATTCTTCAATTATTAGAATAATATTTTACCTTTAGCAAATGCATTACAAGTTTCAAAACACTTCAATTTACATTAGTTCACTTTTAATGTGTGCACAGTTCTTGCCCTAATCTCATTTTCAGTTGGCCCAGAAATTGATTTATTTATGCTACTTAGCCCTTGGGATTAATCAACCCTCCAGCTGTTTTGAATTTACCTAAATAAATAGAGCTTTCCCGATACAATTAGTTCAGATCCTATGAAATAACAAGGGATTGAACATGAAAAGTGCATGTCTTCCTAGGAAATGTCAGACTTTTCTGTAGTCTAGTCTAGTTAATGTTAGCCTCCTGTCTCAGCCCATTTAGCATTTACAGTATATGCGTAACAGCAAACAATGCTGTTATCACAACTCCTAATCAGATAGATTTTACTTAATATTGATTGAATTTAGGATTTCTGAAGATGGTGTAAGAATTTGCTACTATATTGCTGAATCTACTTGCCAGAACAGAATCCTACAACAGGGGTTTCATGTGCACGGAACCATAAGCGAGAATCAGTTCCACTAAACCGGCTATCACAGCCCACAGCCGCCTCTGGCTGTGGGTAACTTATGGGATGGACTCCTCTCTGTAAGTCCCAGGTCATCTGAGCTGGACCTGTAACACGTGCTCAGCATTTGTTTCCTAACTCAGAAATGTTCCAGTGTGATGATGCAACTCTCTTGTGCTCCATCCAGAACATCCTATGTGTATCCTCAGAAGAGACAGATGGAAACTTTGGCACATGCTTTTGACTCATGATGTGTCTCAGCACCCTGGACTGGAGGGGGTCTGCCTGCTTCTTCTTAGGTCAGAATTCTTGGAGCTGTACCAGTGAGGGAGTTCCGTTTTGTTGGAAATTACTGACTTTATACTTAGGATCAAAACTGAAAATGGCTTCTCTCTACTGCATGGAAAAGTGCGTATAAAACATTTCCACCAACCAAGTGCCTTGGAATGCTTCCGATAGCTTCACACCCAGTCTTACAGAGCAGAATGCTAGAAAATGGCATGCATTACGATGTAAAGCATTTAATTTTTTTCTTAAAAAATTTGACCACACCTCGTGGCATGTAAGATCTTAGTTCCCTACCAGGGATCAGACCCTCACCCTCTGCAGTGGAAGTGCAGAGTCCTAACCACTGGACTGCCAGGGAAGTTCCTTTTAAAACTAATCTTTTAAAACAATGTAAAGCATTTAAATAATCATTTAAAAATAACTTTTTACAAATGGTCATATGAATATCAAGTTTATTGACAAACTATGCATTTCATTTCAAAAATTATTTTAATTTTTAAAATTCTGAACAGTCTGTTATCCAAAAGACCTTTAGACAACTTAATAGTGACAGTAATTTCATCTCTTGCCCTGTTGGAGTAGCTGAATTCTTACAAACACTCTTATGTCTTTATTATGAAGACATGTACACACATGTGCATGTTCACACACACACAGAGCTTCTTGGGATAGCATTTCCCTCAGCCCTGTTTGTCTTATGGAGAAAAATATCAAATTTTAAATAAACGTAGGACATGAAGGTAATTATTTTGAGATTTTCTTTGTAGTCCCTGGCATAATTTTTGTAAACAGTCTAAGGTCACACCTAAAATACATTTATTTTTAATATAACCATTTGCTTCTAGCCAGTTCAGATTGAATTATTAACAATTTTCCCTCTTTATTTAAACTTACTTGATAATGAAATGTCACTTTGCTATCTCATTAAAAAAAATTTTTTTTTTTTAATAACAACACATGAAGGTGAGACACCTGTTGCAGAGAGTTTCAGAAAAACAGGTCAGGTCAACATACTGATACATCATTTCCCAGGACCTAATGAGAAAACTTGTAACAAACAGGGAAAGTAAGCCTAAGAGACACAAACGAGTCACCACCGTCCCCCAGAAATCCCTGAGAGGATCACGGAAGCGCTGCTGGTCGCTGATGCACAGCCCTGCCCCCTCCTCAGCACAACTGCCCTTCGCTCTTTTGCAGCTGAAATGGAAGAAGCTTCCTGTCCAAACCACATGTGGAGACAGTTGCCTGATCTCCAGAGCAATGATGAAAAAATAGGAAAGCAAGTTGACTCCACTGCAAGTTAACCACCAGAAGAAATCCTTCTGTGTTGGTGAATCATCCTTCTCTGTTGGTGAATCATCCTTCTGTGTTGGTGAATCATCCTTCTGCTATTGAACCTTCCTGTCTTTAAGAAATTCTGTCTGCGTCACTCCAAAGTGAGATCCAGACAGCTCTGTCTAGCATAATGAAACAAAAAGAAAATTACGGGGAACACAAGACACTCATGTTGAGTTTACTATGTGTTAAGATAAATCTAAAGTGGTGCTATTTGGTCAAATTCCTTGTAATATAAACAAGCAATCTGGAAAGAGCATTTGTTTTCACCAAGATCCTGTTTTGCACAGGATCTGTTTACAATGAACTTTTCAAAACTCAGTTTGTTGGATAAAATATTGTTCAAAGTTGATGGAATTTCAGCTGGAGACTGATCATCATTTTGCTACACGGAGACTTTTGGGTAATAACTTTACTGAGATATAAGTCACATACTATACAATTCATCCATTTAAAGGGTACAATTCAATGGTTTTAGTATATTCACAGCTGTCCAATAATAACCACAGTAAGAAATTTTCATTACCCAAAAAGAAATGTCTTAGCCTTTATCTACCACCCTCACAATCATCTCCCAACATCCCCTAAACCCAGCCCTCAGCCCCAGCCAAGCATTCATCTACTTTCTCCCTCTATAAATTTGCCTATTTTGAGCATTTCATATAAATCAAATATTATAACAGCTAGTAGTTTGTGACTGTCCTCTTTCCTTAGCATGTTTTCAAGTTTTATCCATGTTATAACATGTATCAGTACTTTATTCTTTTCACGCCAAATAATATTCCATTGTATGTATATTCCACATTTTGTTTAACTATCCAGTAGTTAATGGACATTTAGATTGTTTCCACCCTTTTACTATTATGAATAATGACTACAATGAACATTCTTGTACAACTTTTTGTGGGAACATGTTTTTATTTCTCTTGGTTGTATCAGTTCAATTCAGTCAGTTCAGTTCAGTCAGTTCAGGCACTCAGTCGTGTCTGACACTTTGCCACCCCATGAATCGCAGCACGCCAGGCCTCCCTGTCCATCACTAACTCCCGGAGTTCACTCAGACTCACGTCCATCGAGGCAGTGATGCCATCCAGCCATCCCATCCTCAGCAATCCCCTTCTCCTCCTGCCCCCAATCCCTCCCAGCATCAGGGTCTTTTCCAATGAGTCAACTCTTTGCATGAGGTGGCCAAAGTACTGGAGTTTCAGCTTTAGCATCATTCCTTCCAAAGAAATCCCAGGGCTGATCTCCTTCAGAATGGACTGGTTGGATCTCCTTGCAGTCCAAGGGACTCTCAAGAGTCTTTTCCAACACCACAGTTCAAAAGCATCAATTCTTCGGTGCTCAGCTTTCTTCACAGTCCAACTCTCACATCCATACATGACCACTGGAAAAACCATAGCCTTGACTAGACGGACCTTAGTCGGCAAAGTAATGTCTCTGCTTTTGAATATGCTGTCTACGTTGGTCATAACTTTTCTTCCAAGGAGTAAGCGTCTTTTAATTTCATGGCTTGGTTGTATAACTAGGAATTAAATTGCTGAATTGAAAGACAGGTATTGTTTACCTTTGTGAGGAATAGCCAGAATACTTTTCAAAGGGGCTACAGAATCTTACATTACATGGAGCTTTAATTTATCAGAATTTGACCTTGTAATTAGCTGTTGCTTCAGTGCTTTGAACTGGTACTTAGTCTAACATATATTATGGAGCAGGAAATGGCAATGTGCTCCAGTATTCTTGCCTGGAGAATCCCATGGACAGAGAAGTTCGGTGGGCTATAATCCAAAGGGTCACAAAGAGTCAGACACGAGCAAGCATGAGCACAAGAGCCCTAGAAAAATTCCATAAACTCTCACTTTTAGTAAATTCATTTTTTGTTTCGGCTCATTTTAAAAGTTTTTTTCCCCTGATTTCCTGAGCTCATAAATATTAGAAGAAACCTATCAATAGAAAATTGGTGAGAGTTTCTGGAGACCAGATTATCAGTGGCACAAGAAAAGACAACTATATGCCTCACAGTGAACAAAGAAACTGAACACCAGCCATAAAAGAAGACCTATTCTCAGTGAGAACTATTTAATTTCAGGGAAGACATCCTTACAGACCTGTAATTACTTTAAGATGTCACTGTATTATATTAATATCATGGTGCAATTATTAATACTTACTTTTTCTCTTTAGTAATTAAAAGGGATTTAATTATACCATTAAGAAAAATGTGGAAGTTTTCAATAACACATTTAAGGGTTACATGCAAAATGTTGTGATTTTTTTAAAGCTCATCTGTTAAAATCATAGACTCTCAGGGCTGAATCAGACTTTCATGGTCTTAGGGCTTCCCAGGTGGTGCTGGTGGTAACGAATCCTCCAGCTTATGCTGCAGACTCAGGTTTGATCCCTGAGTCCAGGAGATTCCCCAGGAGAAGGGAATGGCAACCCACTCCAGTATTCTTGCCTGGGAAACTCCGTGAAAAGAAGAGAATGGCAGGCTACAGTCCATGGGGTTGCAAAGAGTCAGACACGACTGAGCAACTAAGTACCACCACCATCTACTTAATGTAATGCCACAGGAGAATCTAATAGGGGGAATTACAGACAGAACTGGTTGCAGGCTTGCAGGTTTGTGAAGAGCACAGAATAGTGCCCTGGGGCCTTTACTAACACTTTTCCTGTCTTTCGCTTTTTCATCATACATGAAGTCATGGGAGGGCTTCCCTGATGGCTCAGCAATAAAGATTCCCCCTGCAGAGCAGGAGGCACAGGAGACATGGGTTTGATCCCTGGGTCAGGAAGACCCCCAGAGAAGGGCATGGCAACCCACTCCAGTATTCTTGCCTGGAGAATCCCATGGACAGAGGAGCCTGGCAGGCTGCAGCCCATAGGGTCTCGGAGAGTCAGATGCTACTGAAGTGGCTGAGCACACAAGCATGCACAAAGTTATGGAGCTGAAATAGACAACATACAAAGCTTCTTTTAGATTTTTTTATTCTAAAAAGGTTTATTAGTATTTATTCAACCTCATCTTCATAAGGAAGGCTCTATGCAGGATTAAGAGTATTCTAATTTTCCCAAAGAAAGTAAAAGAACAAGATACTTCGAGAACTTGGAGAATGTTTTTGATCTCATAGACTCTTCATTTAGAAACGGTCACTCAGGAAGCTTTAAATATCTAAGTGTCAAGCTTTGTGATAGGCTCTTGAGACAGAAAGATGATGAATGAAACCTAGTTTTTTTCCCTCAAGGGCATGCAAAATATATATCCCATAACTATCATTACAAGTGATAGGAGTTACATGGAAGTAATGATGCTGACAGCAGATCACATTTATTGATCATTTGCTATGTACCATACTTTAATTCTTTAATTCTTATGGGCTTCCCTGATGGTTCACACGGTAAAGAATCTGTCTGCAAGGTGGGAGACCCAGGTTGGATTCCTGATTCAGGAAGATCCCCTGGAGAATGAAATGGCAACCCATTTCAGTATTCTTGCCTGGAAAATTCGGTGGACAGAGGAGCCTGGTAGGCTGCAGTCCATGGGCTTGCAAGAGTTGGACACAACTGAGCAACTAAACCACCATCACTCTGTGAGGCAGACTCTTATTATTTTCAGGGACAGAGAAGTCCAGTAAATGCCAAGGATCAAAGAGGAGATGGTCTGGTTCTGATTCTAGAGGAAAAGCAATAGAAAGAGAACAATTATATGGGGTGAGAGGTGGGAAGCTGAACATTCAATACATTTAGTCCTTCTCTTTCCTAAGCCCTCCAGCAGGACTGCACTAGAAGCCTGTGATAAAGGTGTACTCTGTTGCTGCTGCTGCTGCTAAGCCGCTTCAGTCGTGTCCGACTCTGCGCGACCCCATAGACGGCAGCCCACCAGGCTCCGCTGTCCCTGGGGTTCTCCAGGCAAGAACACTGGAGTGGGTTGCCATTTCTTTCTCCAATGCAAGAAAGTGAAAAGTGAAAGTGAAGTCTCTCAGTCCTGTCCTTCGCGACCCCATGGACTGTAGCCCACCAGGCTCCTCCATCCATGGGATTTTCCAGGCAAGAGTACTGGAGTAGGGTGCCATTGCCTTCTCCGAAAGATGTATTCTACCATTGTATAAAAATTCAGCTGCTGATAATAGAAAACATGCTAGGTGTTTTTAGCAGAAAAAGTGAAAATAAAAGTTTCTCAGTCGTGTCTGACTCTTTGTGACCCCATGGACTGTAGCCTGCCAGGCTCCTATGTCCATGGAATTCTCCAGGTCAGAATACTAGAGTGGGTAGCTGTTCCCTCCTCCAGGGGATCTTCCCAATCCAGGGATCGAACTCAGGTATCCCTCATTGCAGGTAGCTTCTTTACCATCTGAGCCACCAGAGAAACAGAAAATAATTTAATATATTTTTAGCAGAAAAGAATTTAACAAAGGAAATTTTAAAAATTAATACAGGAACTAAGGTATTTACAAAACTGTTATAAGAGCTGAAGGATCAGGTCATTCAGGAATGACTCCCAGAACCACACAGTAGATGTGACCTGCCAAGAGAATTACAACTTCTGGGAGAGAATTCAAGAGCCAATTCCTGACTCCAAAATCACCCTTGGCTTGGCTGTGATCTGGGACCAAGAGACCCATCCTTGCCACTGTTGGCCCCAGAGTTATCCAAATCCTGCTGAATCTGCACCCACAAAATTAGCATCTCACATACTCCATGAACTCAGTTCTGAACACGAGAATCATTTGGCAGCACCCGATTGGCAGGACCTAAACCACATCTGGAATTCTCACTTCAAACCCAGCTGGGATTTTTAATTTTTATTTCCAGCCTCTGCCTAATAGAAGAAAGTTGAAACAGATGTTTAAAAGGGCCAATCTAGCATATCTACCACAACCAAGAAAGAATTCCTGGACAAGCCCACAGCCCTCACTGGTATTTCATGCCAGTATTTAAAAAATCCTTGTGGTTTCCTCCACCATTCTTGATGGGTCTTCCCACATTTCAAAATGCATTTCCTTTTTTTAAATTTATTTTTAATTGGAGGATAACTGCTTTACAATATTGTGTTGGTTTCCGTCACACAATGACATGATTCAGCCATAAGCATACATATGTCCCATCCTTCTTGAACGTCCTCCCCACCTCCCAACCCCCACCCCATCACACTCCTGTAGGTTGTCACAGTACCACCTTGAGCTCCCTGTGTTATACAGCAACTTCCCGTTAGCTATTTATTTTACATATGGTAGCAGTCCATGGGGTCGCTAAGAGTCGGACATGACTGAGCGACTTCACTTTCACTCTTTCATGCATTGGAGAAGGAAATGGAAACCCACTCCAGTGTTCTTGCCTTGAGAATCCCAGGGACGGGGGAGCCTGGTGGACTGCTGTCTATGGGGTCGCACAGAGTTGAACACGACTGAAGCGACTTAGCAGCAGCAGCAGCAGCATATATGTTTCAATGCTACTCTCAAGATACCTCCCCCTCTCCTTTACCCACTGTGTTCAAAGACTGTTCTCTATGTCTGAGTTTCTATTCCTGCCCTGCAAACAGGTGCGTAAGTACCAGTTTACTACATTATATGTACATGCATCGACATTACCTATATGTGCGCTGATATATGACATTTGTTTTTCTCTCTCTGACTTACCTTAGTCTGTATAACAGGCTCTAGGTTCATCCATCTTATTAGAACTGACTCAAATGTGTTCCTTTTTATGGCCAAGTAATACTCCATTGTATATATGTACCACAACTTCTTTATCTATCCATCTGTCAATGGAAGTCTAGGTTGCTTCCATGTCCTAGCTATTGTAAACAATGCTGCAATGAACATTGAGTTACATACATCTTTTCAGTTATGGTTTTCTCAGGGTATGTGCCCAATAGCAGGATTGCTTTGTCATATAGTAGTTTTATTCCCAGTTTTTTAAGGAATCTCCACGTGTTCTTTGTTATGGCTGTATCAATTTACATTCTCATCAACAGTGCAAGAGGGTTCCCTTTTCTCCACACCCTCTCCAGCATTTATTGTTTGTAAAATTTTTGGTGATGGCCATTCTGACTGGTGTGAAGTGATACCTCACTGTAGTTTTAATTTGCATTCAAATGCATTTCTTTTTAAATATGCAGCATCATTACAACTTCAATTTTCATTGTTGTTTTGTTTCTATGTATAAATTGGCAAGCAAGAAACATTTTAAATAAAAGTATGTATTTGGGGGCTTATCCTTGAAATTTAACTCAAAAAATTACAGCATTTTGTGAAAGAGTAAGCATTTTCTAATGTTCTTTTTTTCCCCCTCACAAGTTGTTGGTTTTGTCAGTAAAACTGTTATTTGGATTTGAGTCTAGCAAGCTGCCTGAGTTTTTACAATGCTTATGAGGTCAGGGGAGAAACAAATAGAGAAAGTTCCAGGTTTCTTATGCTTCCTTTCTGGGGAGGACATTCCCAGGGTTCTGACATTTACTTTCCTAATCCATCCTCAGGACTCCATTGCAATGTTGGATGTCACTGGGGTTATGAGCTCCACCAGCAGTGCCCCCCTTAGAGATCCTTGGCTATCACTAAGATCCTTCACTAATCAACCGGTATTCTTGTCCTTTGACAATTCACTTCCTTGACCCAACACACAAATACACATCTCTGTTAAGCAGAAAACTATACTAATGTACAAAATGTACATGCATCACCTAGTGAAGCCAGTCCATCGTTATGGAGGGTCTGAACTGATATTTCAAAAATGTGTGCAAAAGAAAGCTAGGGTCCCTCCAATCAAATGAAATCTTGATGAACTACTGTAATGCATTCCAGACTCCTAAATTTGTAATCCCATATCTTCAAAAACAATTAAAAGGAAAAGATTTTCTATAGGAAATGTTAATGAAAAAAGGCTTATGCCTAGTCCCTAAAACTTGGAAAGAACATCATCATTAAAAGCAGAACACTTGAAAATGCTGATAGACAATACATTCTTTAGCAATGTCTGCTTCACTTCTCATATATTTAAACTGTTGATTTTTTCCCTGATTTTTAAAAACTTCTGTCCTTTAAGAAAATATCCTGGAGTACCCCTGACACCCAATCTCTGCTGTTATGTAGGAAGATAATGAAGCTGCAAATATGCTGTTTTTCTGTAGCCTATTTCCCGTTCGCCAGCTCTACAGGGCAATTTTAGCTTCTTGTGCTTGCAACCAGAATCACTATATGCGTCTGATTTTTTCTAAATGTCATATTTTTCTAAGTGTCTAAATATCATAAAAGAAAAGAAAAAACAGGACTAGTACACCATTGTCATCGCTTTTAAAACCACTTTATCACTATCCTAAGTTCCAGCCTCTGGGTTCTGCTAAAAAAAATGTGGTGCCCTAACAAAAAGGCCAAGATCACATGTTAACAAAATGTTCATGTGACCGAACATACCGTTAGGTACTTACAAACCTGGTTCTTATGAAATTAAGATGCATAAATAAAATTATATGCATATGTGTGTATAACTAGCTGTAGGTATGTGTATGTGAACAGTGTGTGTATATAGGCACATACGAGTGGGGCATTTTTTCACTTGATCAATCTCATCTGTAACAAAAAAAGATTTGGAATCTCTTTTGACAATAAGACTAACCAGGATACATGATGAGTTTCAGTCTGGTCTCCTCTATCCTGACCTACACAACCATGGGAAAGCTCCTGATACCTGTGGGATCCACACTTTTTCACAGGTAAGAGAGGAGTTAAAATAAATGCTAAGAGTCTACGTGTCTATAACTGAAGATGACAGAACACCATTAACTCAAAATAGAGTATTTGAAAGGTCTCTTAGAGGAATCTATCAGAGATGCAAGTTTATCCATTGTCTGGTCCCCAACTGCTTGACTTCATGTTTTATATTTTCAGTTTTCTATAAATTTTTCAATTCAGTAGGCCTACAAATATTATAATTTGAAGTCTACAAAAGAAAAAATATTTGGAGGATAATGAGAAAGGTATCATTCTTACTAAATTCTAGCTCATTGTTGCATTTTCTGAAGTACCTAAAATAGCCATTAATAACCACAAGGGCTCCTTTCCTTACTATACTCATTCCAGTTTTTGAGGAATAAAGTATCACACTGGGTTACCTCAATCATAATTTCCCTACATATGATTGCAGTTTTCTAACAGCTACTTTTCAGAGTCTTTCATAAACTGTATTCCTTGGAAAACTTAGAAAATGTGTTCCATTATCATCTTGAAATCTCTTCTATATTATGCCTTTTTTTGATCAACTCAAGTAAAGTATTTCTGACATTAGTTTAATTGTACCAACTATTTCCTGTTTATAATTGTCCTAGAATTTAATCCTTTTTTTAGGATGATCCAATGACTTTCTTCTTTCACATAATTATAGTTTTAGCAGCAAACAACATACATTGCATACTAAATAGCATCATTTGTTTTTAAGGAACATTTACATAATGTTGCCATATGGATATCGAAAACAAGATGGGTAATGTAAGCCTATTATGTTGCTTAAAATATATTATGAGCATAACTAAAGGAAATATTGAGCCAATTTGCCACAGTTGTTTATTCTAAAGTAAAGGGGGGAAAAGTCTTTGTTTTATAATAAACATATGGCTATATCAGTGTTGGAATTCAAATGACTTTGGTACTCCTTTTTCAGATAGCCTAGCTTATTCGTTGTAACTTTATCAATTAGATATTTTTCAAAAGAGAAGTTTTAATTGATAAGTTCATTGAATAAATATTAAGATGTTCACAGTTGTGGATGTGAACATAATATAATGATTTCTTATAACATATAGCTTATCCCAGAGTTGAGCAGATTCTTTCTCACAAAGGCTACATTCTCCTTTATAGTTACAGCCCACGTGAACCTCTAAGACCTTCTGGATACTCAACATGTATTTGCTGAGCATCTTGTCAGGGGAGTGTGTAATTTCCTTGGTTCTGTCTTGTGGCAGCAACAATTTAAACGACGGATGGACCAGTCTTACAGCTCAGTTTTATTTGGCAAGCAAAAGAAAATACATCCCCGAGGTGTGAAGGCAGGCTGACCCAAAAGACATGAAGAGAAGAGAGGCCAGAGGCCCAGTTTTGGCTCCTCTTTTTATATGTTTTTCCTCCTCCCCCTGAGCCTGCCTATGTATCGGGCTAGCCAGGGAGGCTGTTTGTTTCACCTGAGGTTATCACTCTGCTCCTCGGACCTTCCTTTGGTCTATTTTCATGGGTTTTTCCCTTCTTTGTCTTTTAACCACCACCATTCTGGACTCCTTTTTCCTATTCTAACTGCCCAACATTTCCCCCTCAAGAGATGGGAAGCCCAGTTCTTTGGGAACAGGGGCATTGAGATCTCTCTGTACTCTCTGTACCAGAGAGATCTGTACATTTTTAGAGATGCTGAAGAATCAATAAAAGCAATAAAAAGGCTGAGAATCATGGTTTCATGGACGTAGAATTCTAATGGTGAATGCAGAGAATCCACAAAATAAGTAAAATTTATTGTATTTTACAGTGTGATGAGTATCTTAGGGTATATGAAAAAAAAAAAAAGAGGAGGGTATATGAAATATCAGTGGAGGTAGCTACTAGGGATTAAATGTTTGTGTTCCCTCCTGAAAATTCATACACTGAAATCCTCACTCCCTAACTCTAACTCCCTAAAGCCTAACACCATCACTCCTTAAGTGATGGTGTTTTGAGGTGGGACTTTGGGGAAGTAATGAATCTTGGATGAGCTCCTTACAAGAAGAAGAAAAAGTGACGGGAAAGCTCCCTCTTGCTCCAGGCACACCCACTAAGGAAAGGCCACGAGAAGTCTCAGCAAGAAGGCAGCTTTCTACAAGCCAGGAAGAGGGGCTCACCAGACACCAATCCTGCTGGCACCTTGGTCTTGGACTTCCAGGCTCCAGAATTGTGAGGAATAAATTTCTGTTGTTTAAGCCACACAATGGATGGCATTTGGTTATAGCAACCAGAGCCAACTAATACTGGCTAAATTCGAAGTTTTATTTTTTTTGTTGTTGTTGTTGCAGTTTTTTTTTTTCCTTCAGTGAGGATTTTTATTTATTTTTATTTTTTTTTTTTTTAAAGATGAACATTTTTAATGATAAAAGGTACAATTCACAAAGAAGATAGACATCACAAACCATTAGACACCTAACAACAAAGAAACAAAGGTACATAAAACAAAAATCGAAGAAATACAATGGAAAAAAATACATAGAGGAGCCAGTGTAGTAAAGCCAGTGAAGGAAGTGAGGAAGGGCATGCATGCTAAGTCGCTTCAACCATGCCTGACTTTTTTCGCTCCTATGGGCTGTAGCCCACCAGACTCCTTTCTTTGTCCATGGGATTCTCCAGGCTGGAGTACTGGAGTGGGTTGCCCAAGTCCTTCTCCAGGGGACATTCCAGACCCAGGAATTGAACTCGTGTCTCCTGCATTGCAGGTGGATTCTTTACCATTGAGCTCCTGCAGATACTGGAGAAGGAGTATTCCAGGCAAAGAGAATAGCAAGGGCAAAGGCCTTGAGGGAAAAAGAAAATGGAATGGAGAAAATAAAGGAGAAGGTGGTACAATATGAGGACAGAAACGTGATCATGAATGATCTGGTAGCTCAGAGCAGCTGCTTGTGTCTTTATTTCGGGTAGGGTGGGAAACCATCGAAGGTCATCAGAGAAAGGAGAGAGATGATCTGCTCTATGTTCTAACTGTATACATTTTGCTGCTTATTGAGAATAGATTGCAATAAACCAAGGTCAGAAGTGGGAGACCAGTTTGGATTCTATTATCATCAGACAGGTGTGAAATGATTAAGTCATGCTAATAGCATTTGGGATAGTAAGAAGTGGTGGGATGCTGAGTGTGTTTTGGAGCCAGAAATTACAAAATTTACTGTCAGACTGGATCTGGTTTATGCAAAAGAGAAATTAAGGATGACACCAAAATTAACTGGAGCAACTGAGAGAGTAAAGTTATCACTGAAAAGAGTTGGCTTATGGGAAAAAATGATCAGAAACTCAATCTGAATCATGTTTCAAAAAGGAACAAGTGACCAAATACTGGTTGTATCCTTTAAGATGAAAACCGAGAATGATTTTTGGCCCTGATAGCTGTGATAAGAACAGTTTTAGGTTAGTCATAGAACAAAAACTAGATTCAAGTCTGTTCATGAAAGTATGGAAGGAGAGAAATTAAGGATAGTGAGCAGAGACTCCTCTTTCAAGGAGTCTTGCCGTAAGAGAGAGCACTATATGGGTGCAGTGTGTGTGGAGGGAAGGTGGTTTAATAGAACCTTTTCATAGTTTTTATTTTTTTTAAGGGGGGGGTGTTTTTTGGTATTTTTGGCTGCACCCCGAAGCACGTAGGATCTTATTTCTCCGACCAGGGATTGAACCCATGATTGGAAGCATGGAATCTTACCACTGGACTGCCAGGGAAGCCCCTAAATGAATATTTTTAGAGGGGAAAAGTAGCAACATATACTTAACCTGGTAGGAATAATCCAATAGTGGGTGAGAAGTTAATGGTCCCCCAAGGTGAGAACGATGAAGGAACAGGTGAAAGAGCATAGACTCTAATGCATATGTAGGGGATGACTGTAGCTTAAATAAGCTCCTTGGGAAATAGGGTGAATCTAGGTCAAAGATTAGAAATGTGTAAAGCGAGCCTAGGAACTGAGATGTGCCAAAAGGCAAGACACTTCAGAAAACCATTGGAGTTATATCAAAAGAACAATAGAGTCAATTAAAATGGGTTTCCTCTAGGCTGTTGTAGATAGTTTATGCAACAAAAGGATAATGACTGCAATACATTGAAATATATTAGGAATATGAAAATCCACAGGTTAAAATGAAATAAGCACCATATATGCATTCAGAGACAACTACACTTCTTGGAAACCAACTCACTATTCCAAAAAAGTAACAAGTAGCGGAAAAGAATCAAGCCACTCTTAGCCATACAAAGTCTATCTCGGTGTATCAATTAGTTGATAAGGGAAAGTTCTTTACAGAGTTCCAGCTCTTTAAAGGGAATGACAGAAAGTCACATTTTGCAATCCTTAATGAAATAACAGACCTATGCAAGTATCAACAGGGAAATAAAATAATTAGTGAGGAATTACTGGGGCACTTTATAATGCATGCATCACACTGACATCATCTGAACCCATCTGGATCTTATCATTTAAACAGAACAAAGCATTTTGCAACAGGAATTGCAGGGCATCGTTTATGCAACACTGCGGTCATAAACTTTTAACCAAGTCTATCATTTCACAGCACATATAAGGGAAAACAGTTAAATAGCATATTGAAAAGCAATCAGCTGAATTCAGTATGTGGGAAATTCTACAGTATAAATGAGCAAGTTTTTTCAATAAATAAATGGCATTTAAAAGGAGGGAGAGGAGGAACTGTTAACAGATTTTTAAAGAGAAGAAACTCCAAGGCATAATGAGCCAAATGTAATATATGAAACTTAAGATTTTAATTCAAGCAAACCAATTCTAAACATATTTTTGAGAAAATTCAGGAAATTAAAACATGGGCTAGGCATTAGCTAGTATTAATAGCTTATTCAAGTTATGTTTTATTCAAAGTCTTTATTTCTCAAGTGCACATACCAAAGTGTTTGTGAAATATATTATATTGTTTAGGGGCTTTATAAACTGTATCTCCATACTCAAATGAAAGTGCAAGCTTTCCCAAATAAAAGTGCAGAAGAGACAGACAGATTTAGCAAAATGTTAATAATTGTTGAAACTGGGTGATTTAGTTAACTATACCATTCTCTCTCTGCTCACATATGGTTAAAATTTTTCCTAAAAGGAACCTGAACCTTTTTTTTTAACAAAAGAAAAATACAGAAGCAGTGAACATCATTGTTCACAAATCCTTGTGCTCGTGTTTATTTACCCACTTAGAATAATTACTTAGAAGTGTAATTGCATTATTTCAAGCTTTGACTTACATTTCTAATTTGTGTTCTGGAAAAATGTGTCAGTTTTTATACTCTCTCCAACAATACATGAGGAAGTCAATTTCCATTCTCTTGCCAATCTAAGTTTGATCCGTCTTTTAAAATTTACTAGTCAGAAAGGTGGAAATATCTCATTATTGTGTTTGTTTGCATTCATTAGATTACTAAAAAGGCTGAAAAAAATACATAAAATTCACTGACCATTTATATGTCTTTGGTGATTGCCTGTTTATATCTTTTTGCCCATTTCTTTCCAGACATTACCTATTCTGCTTTCAGTTTCAACAGTGCTTTGAATATTTTAAACAGTTGCAGATATTTCATGTTCATCAGCCTTGTTTATGGTGTTTTTTGCAGTATAAAAGTTTTCAATCTTTATGCAGTCAACATTTTAAATCTTTGGTTAGATATCATTCTGGCTTTTATTTTAGGCTAAGAAAGGTCTTTACCACTTATATATTATAAAATATCCCTTTATATATTCTTCTAGTTTTGGGTTTCTTTGTTTGGTTGGTTGGTTTTTACCAATTTTATCTTAATACTTAATCTTTGTCAATCTGGAATTTGTATGGAATGCAGTTATCTAGCTTTTTTTTTTCAAATAGATGGTTAATTATCCCAAAACTGTTTATTAAAAAGTCTTTTTTCTTTTTTTTAACAAACTGTAATGCCACTTTTACATATGCTTGAAGTGAAGTGAAGTCGCTCAGTCATGTCTGACTCTCTGGGACCCCATGGGGTGTAGCCTATCAGGCTCCTCCGTCCATGGGATTTTCTAGGCAAGAGTGCTGGAGTGGATTGCCATTTCCTTCTCCAAGGGATCTTCCCGACCCAGGAATCAAACCCAGGTCTCCTGCATTGCAGGCAGACACTTTACTGTCTGAGCCACCAGGGAAGTCACACATATGTATGCTTATTTCTCAACTATACCTAAGCAAGCAAGCTAAGTCGCTTCATTCGTGACTGACTCTTTGCAACATTATGGGCTGTAGCCCTCTGTCCATGGGATTCTCCAAGCAAGAATACTGAAGTGGGTTGCCGTTTCTTCTTCCAGGGGATCTTTCTAACCCAGGGATCAAACCTGTGTTTCTTATGTCTCCTGCTTTGGCAGATAGTTTCTTTAACACTAGCGCTACTGGGGAAGCCCTATGTATACCTAGCTCTATTTCTTATCTACATTATTGATCTTCTATCAATTTATGCATCAAATTGATGCTGTTTCAATTACTCCAGCTTTACAACATGTTCTAAAATGTAGCAGGTAAAAGTCACTTTTGTGAGCTTTCTCTTTTAATTTCTGATTATTTTCATATTTTGTCTATATGAACACTGGAATAAACTGTCATGGTTCAAAACAAAATAAAATTTCATTAGGATTGGAATTCTTATGGCATTACAATCATAGATTAACCTTTTTAATGGAAAAGTTTATAATAATGAATCCTTTTATCCAATATTAATGATGCAAGATGAGTCCTGCCTGGTCTAGCCAAATATTTCTATCCCCAGTTAGAGTCTTGAAGTTTCTTCATAATTGTCCCTGATATTTCTTCATAAATTTATCCCTAGGTAATTTATACTTCATGCTGTTATTCTAGATGGCACTTTTTTCTTCTGTATACAATAAACTGTACTTTGTGTACAAATTTTTAAATTTTGACATATATATATATATGGCTGTGAATCCAACTCTTCAATCAACACAGTGAACACATCCATCACCTCAGTTTGCTTGTACCTCTGTACTGCCACCCTCCTCACCTGTGCCCTACACATCACACAACCACTCATCCTATCTTTCTTTGCTTTCACCACAAATAATTTTGCATTTTCTCAAACATATATATATATATATATGGAGTAACCCAGTATGTACCTCTACTTTCTTGCCTAGCTTATTCCACTCAACATCATTATTTTCATATTTAACTACGTTTTTAGGTGCATCAACATTTCCTTCTTTTTCTGTTTGTGTTTTGCTGAGTAGTTTTCTATTGAATGAATATATGTTTAGCCATTTATCTGTTGATGGATATTTGAACTGTTTTCTATTTTGGCTATTACAAACAAAGCTGCTATAAACATTCTTATACACATTGTATGAACATGTGCTTTCATTTCTCTTTGATAAACACCAAGGAATATCATGGCTGGATCGTATGGTAGGTATATGTGTAACTTTTAAAGAAATTGCCAAACTGTTTTCCAATGTAGTGTCATTTCACATTCCTACCAATAGAGTATGAAAATTCTAGTCCCCCTATATCCTCACTGATACTTGCTTGCTATGGTCACTCTTTTTACTTAAAATTATTATTTTTTTTAATCTCTTGGCCCTACACATGGCATGTGGTATCTTAGTTGCATGACCAGGCACTGGAACATGTGCCCCCTCATTGGCAGCAAGAAATCTTAACCACTGACCACTAGGGAAGGCTCATAGCTATTTTAATAAGTATGTGATGGCATATCTTATTTTAAATTGCATTTCCCTATTCACTAATGCTATTGAACATCTTTTCATGCACTTATTTGCCATCTGTATATCCTCTTTGGTGAAGAGTCTGTTCAAATCTTTTTCATATTTTTCTTGGGTTGTTTGTTTACTATTGGAGTTTTGAGAGTTCTTTAAGTATTCTGGATACCAGAACTTTTTCAGCTGGATGATTTACAAATACTCTCTCCTGGTCTGTGGCCTGTCTTTTCATTCTCTTTACAGTGTCATTGAGAAACAGAGACTTTAAGTTTTATTCATGTATAATTTATCAAATTATTATTTTATGGGTCATGCTTTTGATTTTCATATCTAAGAACTTTTTCCTAACCTAGTGATTTTCAAAGAGAGCTCATTTTTCTCCCCAGGAGAAGTCTCTGGAGACTCCAGACAGTCTGAAGACATTTTTGCTTCACACAAATGGAAAGGGACTACCAGCTTCTAATGAATAGAGACCTTGGATGCCGCTGAGCTTCCCCGAATGCAAAGTTCAGCCCCTCACAAAAAGAACAGTGTGAATGTGCTTAGTTGGTCAGTCCTGTCTGACTCTTTGCAGCCATTTAGATTGTAGCCCTCCAGGCTCAATTCCGTCCATGGAATTCTCCAGGCAATTGAGGAGGAATTCTCCAGGCGATGGAGTGGGTCACCATTTCCTTCTCCAGGAGATCTTCCCAATTTAGGGATCAAACTTATATCTCCTGTGTCTCCTGCATTGCAGACAGATTCTTTACTGGCTTATCTGGCCTCACGTGTCAATAGTACTGAGGTTTGGGGGTCTTTATTTGTAATGGGTTTTACTGTTTTCTTTGTGTTCTTATCTCTTATCAGATAATTACTATGTTGTTCTTATTGCTGCTGCTGCTGCTGTTTTCCATCTCTACCCTTTCGAAGTTATTCAAGCAGTTTTCAGCTCCATTACCTATTTTTGAAGGAAAAACAGTCTAAACTTTCTATATGGGAAACATGCCGCTTCATAGTCATTATTTTTCACAGAAACCTTTTTGTTGTTAATTACGCTTGCGCCTGTCATGTATATACTGTAATCAAGGACCTGTGATCTACGCTTATTCTGTCATTATAGGTTTTTGGACCTTGCTTTGGAACTTCTTGCACAACATCGGGATATAATGGCAAAGCATCGCCCAAGGGCACTTTACACACATTTCATAACAGGATAATCTTTGTCATATTTTACTACCATCTGTTAAAATACAGACAGCAGTTTTTCCTCATGAAAGCGTTTCAAGGATCTTATTATTCCAAGGTGATTATCACTTGTCCTGAAATGAATCATAACCATCTTGGTCTGTTGCTAGCCAGATATGAGTTACATTAAAAAGGAATATAGTCTGTGGAGTTGTTATCCTGGCAAATGTTTTTATCAAGCATCTGCACTAAGATGAATGTGGCTCCTAATTTATTTATCTGCAGAAACTTGTTTCAGTGGATCAATTTATTGTTTACTAAGTGGGCAGAAATGATGGTCTGGCTGAACACTCAGAAAGCTTTTGATTTCCACACAAACAGTCTGCTTTTTTAAGCAGACTACTGATTTCTTGGCTCAGCTCTGAGTTAAAATCTAACTTTCAAAGAAGAATATGTGCTATCGTTGTTCAGTCACTCAGTTGAGTCCGACTCTTTGCGGCCCCTGAACTGTAGCAACAGACAGTCCTGTGCTTCACGGTCTCCAGGAGTGATGTTTGCTCAGACGATGTGCTATAGATGGATACACGCAGCAGGTCTGTAAGAACCGCAGGCAGCTTCGGCAACTGTCCTCAACGTTACCCAAGGAAGATTGAAGGAGAACAGAATATAGTAGAATATAAGATTTAAAAGTCAGCTGTTCAGTCAAAAATAAGTTGAATTAATAAGCAAAGAAGTCTTTCAGAAAGCCTTCATGTGACCAAGTAGCAGTATCCATCTTCTCTCTCATTTATACTAGAACTTAGGAAATACATTTATATTATAAGTCATTCCTTAGACAGCGCATCCAGATAAATAGATATCAGAAAGGGCGCTGAGATAAATAGATACCAGAGCTGGCTCTCTTTTTTGCTTTACGAAGCTTTATTTCCCGAAGGCACATCAGCAATGTGAACTAAATGGTATCATTCCACAATTCACTTCTCGGTGCTTAAGTCAGGTGGTGACAACCCTGAGTTTAGCCACCCTGAATAATAGGTTGGGGAAAAAAAATATACAAAGAGTAGTTGGAAGCTGATAAATAGACTCAATTCTTCTATTTCTCAGATGGATGAACTAAAAAACAAATCAGGCTAATCTAAGACTTCAGTTGGGAGCTATGTGAGTTCTAAGTTTTAAGCGGCCACTGAATAATGTCTTGCCAAAAAATAAAGTCCTGCAGTTAATCCTTCAGGGTATGTCTCCTTCCAAGGCACTGCCTTCACGATTTTTTGTGCTAGGTTGTCACGATGATTGAATTGTGAACTTGTTCTCTTTGACCTCTAGAAACTTGGAGACTTGACTGAAAGATTTTTTTTCAAGGTCCAGATTATACTGAGAGACATTATTCTATGTAGATAAACCCCACGGAAAGAAGGATAAAGGAATGCGTTGTCAAAATGTAAAAGATTAGAGAAAGAAATATGAAATGTAGAAAATGTTTTTCACAAACGGTGTGTGTGTGTGAATGAGAACCTTCTTCAGAAAGCAAGCTTGCATTCTGAAGGAAGATTTAGAAAAAAAAGGTTGGAGAGTTTCCTCATATAAAGAATTATTATAAACCCTCTTATATCGTAAAGGAAAACATACTTAAATCATTGATTAATATGTAAAGATTCTTAATTTAAGAATGTAAAATTATTTTTTTCTGAGAAACTACCCCAGAAATTGAAATTGCTCAAAAGGACATCTGTTCTTAACACTTTGAGTTAATAGCTGGTTTGAAGTTAATAGCTAGTCAGTATATTGCGTGGGCTCCCCAGGTGGCACTAATGGTAAAGAACAGAACTGCCAATGCAGGAGACCCAAGATCAGACCCAAGAGTGGGTTTGATCCCTGGGCCAGGAAGATCTCTTGGAGAAGGGAAAGGCTACCCACTTCAGTATGCTCGCATGGAGAATCCCATGGACGGAGGAGCCTGGTGGGCTACAGTCCACAGGGTTGCAAAGAGTCAGACACAACTAAAGTGACTCAGCGCACACACACACACACACACACATATTGTGTAATTGCTAGGCATGGAATGAATTAGGTCTTTAATAATAATTAATTTTTTCCGGTACTAGTACAACATTGATATGGTGTCTGGAATTCCCTAAAAATGTCATTGGAAATTCTCTGTATAGTTTTTTGCACTATGAAAAAGTCAGGAAATTATTTATGAGATTATCAAAGTGATATGATTGCTAATCCCAAAGCTAAGAAATGCAAATTCCTTCCAATATATACGATATATGGTGGAAAAAGAACTTTCAAGAATGATATTCCACTGGGTAGGACATATGTAAAGAAGGAGTCGGAAATTCCCTTGTGGCCCAGTGGTCAAGAGTCTGCCTTGTAATGCTGGGGACGCGGGTTTAATCCTGGGTCAGGAAACTAAGTACCACATGCCACCAGGCAACCAAGCCCACTCACTCGTAGCTGGAGAGCCTACATGCTACTGAAGCCAGAGGGCCACAACCAGAGTCCATGCGCCACAATAAATGATCCCATGTGATGCAACCAAGATCCCTTGGGCCACAACGGAGACCCAATCAGCCAAATAAGGTAAAAAAAAAACTAAGAAGGAGCTATGGCAAAGGGGAAGAGGAAAAGAAATGCTCAGACGTGATCTGATGATGTAAAGGATTTTATGCTAAAGAAGATTTAATACTAGAAATGTCAGGAGATTTGCGTTTGACTCTGCTTTTTCTATGCAATAGAAACATGAGAAATTTAATGGATCGCTCCAAGCCTCAGTTTCTCCTTTCATAAAATGTGTTTAATGTTACTTATCTTGCAATATTAATATGAAGATTAGGCAAAATAACACAGTCAAAAATACATCAAAAACTGCAAAGCAGCTGCTGCAGTTGTTGCCATTCTGCTTTTCTTGTGGTTTGTATACACTGTATCAATATCTCTTAAACAAGACTGTGTATTAATATCCTCAGTGAAACATCTTCAAGATTCACATACTTGGAATCCATCTGAGTGTTGAAGGTGGGCTCAAACATACCTATTTGGAAAAGGCTATCTAGACAATTCTAGTGTGCAACCCTCGTTAAGAACCATAAGGTTTATGCCCTACTCTCAAGCCTCAGCCATGCTGGTCCCGAGTGTGTTATAACTACCATGAACTAGACCACAAGAAGGCATCATTTCCTTTTCACTCCCAGAATTTAATCAAGGGTTATTTTGTCCTCTAATGTTTAAGTGAACTGCTGAAACGTAGAACTTACTACAGTGGTGAAGAGTTGTAGTTTGGGGAGTAAACAAGTCAGCAACTTAAAGAATGTTAGTGTTTACCTTCTAATATCTGCTGCTGCTGCTAAGTCACTTTAGTTGTGTCCGACTCTGTGCGACCCCATAGACAGCAGCCCACCAGGCTCCCCCATCCCTGGGATTCTCCAGGCAAGAACACTGGAGTGGGTTGCCATTTGCTTCTCCAACGCATGAAAGTGAAAAGGGAAAGTGAAGTCGCTCAGTCATGTCTGACTCTTCACGACCGCATGGACTGCAGCCTTCCAGGCTCCTCCGTCCATGGGATTTTCCAGGCAAGAGTACTGGAGCGGGTTTTCTAATATCTAGCTAAATATTTATTTCATCTCTATGTGATCTACCTATCACAAAACCTTGTATCAGAGTTTGTTTGTTTGTTTGATTGACAGTGGTCTATTCCTGAAGATTAGGCGTTCTTTTCTTCATGTCGCTATTAGGGGTTCGGAGGTTTCAGGGTACAGGGCTCTGTTTACTGCTTAGGTTCACTGCTTATGTTACTGTTTATGTTTCCAGCATCTTTCAGGGGGAGGCAAAGGAGTTGACAGCTGTCCTCTAAACACACAAACACACACACAGAGAATCACCAACACTTACTCATTTTACTATATCCATATAGTTGGCATACTATATTGAAAGGCTGAAGGCACTGGATTCCAGTTAGGGAATACATGTAAGTTGGGTTTTGCTGTTGAGGAATTCCTGTTGAGTGGATTCACCAGACAGAAAATAAGAATTCCAGCAGTTATAACTTTGTGTAGATATTCAATAAAAGAAAGATTAATAGTGTCTTCGTGTTAATTTAAACCAACAGCAGGGCTTGAATAGTGTATCGACCATAAGGAATACCCACATCCAAAGCTGTGATGTTTAATATTGATTCCATCCACTAATGGAGGAGGGGTGGTGGGATGAACTGGGAGGCTGTGACTGACACATATATGCTACTATGTATAAAACAGATAACTTAGGAGAACCTATTGTATAGCACAGGGAACTCTACTTAATGCTATGTGGTGAACTAAATGGGAAGGACATTTAAAAAAGAGGGGATATACATATATCTGTATAGCTGATTCACTCTGTTGTACAGCAGAAACTAACATAACATTGTAAAGTGACTATACTCAAATCAAAATTAATTTTTAAAAATATCGGTGGTATCCACTAAGGCTTCTAACCCTTTCCAAGGCTTATCTCTGCTTAAAATAACACTTTATTATTCTTTACTGAAGATAAGCTTCCCAACAGTTATGATCCTTTCCCACCAACACAGTTTGTGCCATTTGTTCACACTGGGATCTTTTACCCGGCCAACTCATATCCATCCTTCAAGTTCATGTCGAGTCTCTTCTCCTCTATGTTATTCCTGGTCCATTTCCCTAAACTTAAAAAGATGCTCCCCTTTTCGCCCCTCCTTGCTGAGTTCATAGTATGCTACTGAAAGCTGACCTCCTGATCAAAGTTTCAAAGTGCTACTTTTCCAATTCATGATCATGGAAAAGATCTTCATTTCTTTAACGTTCTTTCATTCCTAGAACTCGTTGCCTTTCCCTTCCTAACAATGATCAATTTTCTATATTCTTCATTTTTATGGTTTTGTGCTAGTTGTTAGGTAATTTTTAAGCATTTATTATTTATCTTTTAAACTAGCTCAGAGTTGACTGATACATGACATCACATCCTTTCACTAAAGAAATAATGAATTGACATGATAAATATTCATAAATCCAATAACACTGAACTACTGTTTTGCTCCAAACTCTCAAAGAAGATAACTTAAAGATAAGGAAACTCTATGGTTGTGTGTGTGTGTGTGTGTGTGTGTGTGTGTGATCTACAAAGCAGGACCAAAACATTGTCCCTTTTCCACAATTATGACACCAACTCACAAAGTNTTCCACAATTGTGACACCAACTCACAAAGTCTGAATCAGTCAAATAAGTCATACATCAATTTGGAAATCTACTCTTCTCACTCAACAATATATTATGGACACATTTCAGTGTCATATATAAGATATATTTATGTGCATAACAGTGGTATAACATATTAGTGAATACATTCAGTACTCTTAGAAGAAATAATGGCGATAAATTACAGTAAAATAAGAGAGCATCGAAACTGCGGGGTCATCCCTGACCTATCTACAGCAGGAAATGACTGCCCTGAGCCATCCGGGAAGGCCCTACATCATGAGCCAATATCCTGTCAGGCCACTGTTGTTCATGCCTCAGCCATGTGAGGTCCCAAGAGAAGAAATCAGATCCGTGATTCCTCGACCTAGCTCTAAATTCCTGTCTAGCCATCTGGCTTCTTCATCATCCCTGTTTTGACTTCATAATCTATCTTCAGGTTTTAATTGAAACTTTCATTGATACCACATGGTCTTTCAATGAGCTTCAGTTTTTGTTCCACACATGCAACAGAGAGTCATAAATCCAGCTCAGATGGGTAGGTAGCATACATATCTTGAAGGCTCCACCATGAGTAGACCTAAAAAGAACAGACCGATAAACATACCCATACTAAATATTCAATAAAGACAACCAAGGAGGCAGAACCAATGTGGGCATGCACACATTTTCTCACATCCCATATACCCTCAACCTAGGAAGCAGGACTAATGTTTTCCTGTTCTCCATTGCTACTTTTGGATCATTAATCTCATAATCCTGAAATGGAAAAGGAAGGGAAAGAAAGGGAAATACTCTGAAGCTTGCATCATTCAATCACATCAAACTCTCCACCTTTTAAATGCTCTTATCTTCTGAAGTCAGTAACATTACCTGTAAATCACCGGAGAATTTAATTCCTGACTTGCATTTGTCCCCACCATCCACAAGACACCATGCTTATGTGTCATACAAGTTCCCTTGGCTGAACCGGCCCAGTGCCTTGGCCTCTTAGTTCTTCAGTCTCTACATCTCCAATGAGTATGACCTCACCTTGGACTTCTCTACATCCAAAGAAATAATTCACATATACACCACCCTTTGACTCAGTCTTATTATTTCAGTTTGGTTTTTTCAGTTACTTCTGCTGCAACAATCCTTTAACTTCATCATGGTGTCCACTCTAATGCTCACTCATGTATGTTGGGGTGGGGGGAGTGGTGGGGCACGGTATGTGTGTGTGTGCTAAGTCACTTCAGTCAGGTCCAATTCTTTGTGACCCCATGGACTATAGCCCACCAGGTTCCTCTGTCCATGGGATTCTCCAGGCAAGAATAATGGAGTGGGTTGCCATGCCTTCCTCCAGGGGATCTTCCCGACCTGGGGATTGAACCCATGTCTCTCACATCTTCTACACTGGCATGTGAGTTCTTTACCACTAGCGCCACTTAGGAAGCACAATGCTCACTCTACTTCCTCCTAGTTTATCTCCCTCTTTTCTCTGTGTTTTCCTTCTGAGACCATTTAGAATACATGCTTCACTGCTTCAATAATATGCTTGACAATACTATACATTTCATTGCCTTTCTGCTTTGTTCATTACTCCCCTCTAGGAAACCCCCAAACTGAATCCATGTGACTGCTTTCCTGATGCCTACCTCTCAGCAACTGAGTGCAGTCAGAGACGATCACATGAAGCCAGATAATCTCCATGGTGAATCCACAATCCCCAGCCTTCAGTGGGATCTTCAGCACCGCCGGACAGTCTCATCGTCTTTGTCAGGCTGAGTTCATCCGCTCATACACTCACCCCAGTGATAGTGTCACAGGCCTTCTTTTCTCCTCAAACCACTCTCCCCATCTCTCAAACTCAGCAAATCACCTTTTCATAAAGAGGTAGGAACTTTACAAAGACCATAAAGAGCATCGAGAAGGATTTGCCTCACTTCCTTGATACCAGACAAGTATCGATCTACAGGTCCAATCATCTAAATTTCTTTCTTTCTGGAAAAATGAGAGCTGTCTCTTTTCCTAGCTCAGTCTAAATTCTCTGCTTTGGACCAGTGCTTTCCTGTATGATTTAAGAACCTTTTGCTGCTGATTATCTTTTCTCTCTTCTGTATATTCCCTTCCTGTTGTTTGAACTGTTCAATTAGTTTTACATGAAATTTCAGCCATTAAAAATGAAAATAAAAAACTTCAGCAGTTCCATATTCCTCTCCAAGTACTGCTTCAGTCTTTCCTTTCCCTCACAGTCAGGCTTCTCAAGTTGTCTGAACTTTTTGTCTGTGTTTGTCTTTATTCCAATCCAATCTATTACCTAACCAAATAATTCCTTAAAATGGCTCCCAGTAAAGTAACAACACCCATAATAACCCTTAGCCCAGCTAACATTTTCGAAAATCTTATTTGATTCTTCAACAAAGTATGTCACCACTAAGCACCACGTCTCCTTCATGAAATACTATATTCTCTTGATAGATTAGGGGAGGGGGAACTAGACGCAAGAAGCCTCATCACTGGGACTTCCCTGGCAATCCTGTGGTTAAGACTTTACCTTCCAGTGCAGGGGATGAGGGTTCAATCCCTGGTGAGGGAACTAAGATCACACATGTCTCACAGCCAAACAAACCAAAAGGTAAAACAGAAGCAATATTATAACAAATTCAATGAAGACTTTACAGATAGTCCATCTAAAAAAATATATCTTAATTTAAAAAAAGTCCTGGGGGAGAAAAACGGCCTCTTGAATATAGCAGACTAGGCCTATGCCTTGTCGTCTTTTCACCCACTTAAATTTTCACCTTGGTAATGTTACCTGTATCCACAGCTTCAATAGCCAATACTTACATGAGAAAACTTGTACCTCCAACCCATGTGTTCCCTCAGAATACCATACTCAGCTATCTACACATCTCATTTAGGATATTTCAAAAACATTTCAACACATATTCAAAACCAGTCATCAAATATTCCCCCAAACCTGATCATTTTTCATTATTTTTAAGCTCAGGATGTGGCACCACCACCCAAACAATTGCTCAAACCAGAAACCTACCCGCTTGTATTGACACCTCACTTTCCCTCTACCCTTCATTCCAAACCCTCATCAATTTCCGTTAGGATCGTGTCCTAAATATTCCTTAACGTGGTCCATTTTCTCCATCTACACCACCAGCTCTCTGCCCTGAACACACAGTTTCTCCATCTCAATTCCTCATCCACCCTCTTCTTACCTAGTTAATGCCTCAGGTCATAACTCAGGCATCGCTTTTCTCAGGGAAAGTGTTCTCTGATCTTCTCCGCAAAGTCAGCACCCTCTGTTCTCTACCCTGCCTCTCTACACAACTGCATTTATACAGTTGTTTGTGAAATTATGTGATTAATGTCTGTCTCCACATGTTCAATGGCAACTGACCTAAGGACAAAGACAAATCTGTTTTCTGCTCATGGATCTATCCCCGGATTTGGAACAGTTTCCTAAGCACACAGCCAGCAGTCAGTAAATATTGGTTGAGCTGATGAGCTGCCTGAAGAGGACTGAAACCCTCCCAACTCTACTGTGACACTGTTTTATCCCAGAGAATTATCTTATGAGCCAAGCAGCTCCCAGAGTAAGTCCTCAGTTCTCTGATTCTATTCCCTGTGATTCTATGTCTCCTCTCAGAAGTAGGCACTTCTCTTTGCTTATCCTTCTAAGAAACGTCACTGATAGGGAAGATAAGTAAGGAAGGATTGAAAACATCAAGAGAACACATACCCTTTATTTTTCTATTAAAATTATAAAAGTTAATTTTGCTGTGTACCTGGTTCAATGTCATCTCCTTAAATGTATTCAAGTGCACCCCAAAGGACATTAGAGGCTATAGACAAGTTGTCCCTCCATCCTAGGGAAGAACAATTTAATGAAAATCCATGCATGCCATAGCTTCCTCTAGTATTTTAGGAAACAATAAGCTTGAAACAACTCAGCACTATTTGTCCTTATGATACAGTATGGACCCCTCAGCTTTAATTGTTTATCTAACATATTTGCAAATTCACATGGCATGAATTTCAATGTTGCCAATCATCACTTCTACTTCACTCTATTATGAAGGATATGGTCTGTGTTAGTCTATTTAGCACATTATATTGGATGACATTCCAAAGGCATACATGATGGGTTATAGTCCCAGTAACTTTTTTAGGCACCAACGCTGACTCTGGTAATTTAACCATGACCTGCTGGGGTCCAGCCCCGGTGGATCCAGGGTAATTCGAAGCGGGAATGGAGTCAGCGTCCTAGGAATTAATTGCTTAATTAAAGATATGGAGGGAGATTAGAAAGAAATAGTGTAGTAGGAAAATACTAGTGGAGAAAAAGAGGCTGAATAACTTGGTTTATGTGGACATGGTGAGCATCCACACTCCGGATGGGAATTCATCCAGAAAAGAAAAGAAGGAGAAAAGACCACACTTGGGAAACCAGTCTTTCCAGTGACTGGTCCGATTTCTTTATTTTCAGGTTTGCTTATATACCTTTTGTTACACATAGAGACAAATGGAAATTTTAAAGTCACGTGGGGGTCAGCAGTCCTGACCTTTATCAAAATCAGGTGCTTCATATAAATGTATACAAAAAGGTCTTGGGGTTTTACATCATCTTCTGGCCATGAGGCCTGCTGACATTTTATGATCCTTTCTTTTCTGATAACGGTCAGTCAACCAGAAACTTATTTTCCAGGGGTGATTTTTTGTAAACCAGGCACCACCCTCTGAAGGTACCAGATAAAGTTGCATTCCTATAGGGTGAAGGTGTAGTGGGTTACAATTAAGAAAGGAATTTACTTAGCCTAGGGTTTAACATGATTAATCTTAAAGGTTAATACTTATTTCTCCTATATGCTAGTTATATATTCATTAACATGTATAAGGGCAAGGGATGTAGCAGCAAACATTGGCCCAATAAATGAAAAACCCTTCACCAACATGATTTTTATGTTAAGGAAAGCTATGATCAACCTAGATAGCATATTCAAAAGCAGAGACATTACTTTGCCAACTAAGGTCTGTCTCGTCAAGGCTATGGTTTTTCCAGTAGTCATGTATGGATGTGAGAGTTGGACTGTGAAGAAGGCAGAACGCCGAAGAATTGATGCGTTTGAACTGTGGTGTTGGAGAAGACTCTTGAGAGTCCCTTGGACTGCAAGGAGATCCACCCAGTCCATTCTGAAGGAGATCAGCCCTGGGTGTTCTTTGGAAGGAATGATGCTAAAGCTGAAACTCCAGTACTTTGGCCACTTCATGCAAAGAATTGACTCATTGAAAAAGACTCTGATGCTGAGAGGGATTGGGGGCAGGAGGAGAAGGGGACGACAGAGGATGAGATGGCTGGATGGCATCACTGACTCGATGGACATGAGTCTGAGTGAACTGTGGGAGCTGGTGATGGACAGGGAGGCCTGGCTTGCTGTGATTCATGGGGTCGCAAAGAGTTGGACACAACTGAGCGACTGAATGAACTGAACTGAATGCTAACTAAGACTTTCAAAATACTCCAAACTCTCTGTGCTGCTTATGGTTGAGAGGTTGTAAACAATTATGTATGTAGTAGCAAGAGTGTGGATAATCCTGTCACAGAAGCTAGTCTGCCAGCAGAGAGGTTTGACCTGAGGCACCCTTGTCACGCCCAGGAATTTTTATTAACTAGAGCTGTAGGTTAACTCCTTCTCTGAGAGAGGTGGGGGACAGCCCCCCATAAAGTCAGAGGTGTAGGTGAGAGCATAAAGCAGTAAAGTAGGCAGACTCTGGTTTTGGGGGTAGATGCTCGGGAACAGCCTCCTGAGGCTCAATCCGGCCTTTGCATATGCTGAGCCTCCTTCCTCATGACCTTTGCCATGGGTGGAGTTCCTCACACTGGCTCCCAGCAATGACCCTATCTCTGATTTGATTACACAGCCCTTGTGCACTTGGGTAAAGCAGTAAGTCACCAGTAACCAAAAAGAGGCAAAATTTAAAACTATAACACTCTAGTCTTGGAAGCAGCCATTTTTAGAATAAATCTCATAGATAAGGTCTCTAAATTTAAAAGAAAATGAGGTAAAACCTTAGTAACAGTGGGTATAAATTGGTGAACTGGCACACCCCCAGGGTGGGGCAATAGAGGTGGTGTGTGAGAGAGATGCGTGTTGCCGCCTGACTCCTGTGCTACCCTGGATCCTTTCTCAGTCTCACTTGGAGCTACCAGCTAATCTTTACATGAAAGGAAAGCCCCAACCAGTGTGACTTGGTACTGTCTTTCTGGGAAGAAGTTTAGCAGAATGCAACTAAAGATTTGAAAATCTTGTGCTTCAACTCAGAATTTCCATCCTAAAGAAACATTGTGGGAAACATTTTAAGAAGAATAGGGTAGCAAAAGTACAGAGATTCTAGTTAAAGTATGATTTATAACAACAAGAAAAACAAGTGGAACAAACACAGAATTGCTAACATAGTTAGAAAAATGCACGTGATAAAATAAAACATAAAATACCAAAGACAGTTATTTAAGAATCAATTTAACAAACTAGGAAATTCAGAATATTTAGCAGCCTAGGAAAATATCATAAAATATTGAATTTAAAAATCATGTCAAAATTGTAATTATGATATTAGCTTAATTAAAGATATATAATAAGCACATAAGGTATCAGAAAGTGTTAGTTTCTCAGTTGTGTCTGACTCTTTGTGACCCCTTGGACTGTAGCCCACCAACCTCCTCTGTCCATGGGATTCTCCAGGCAAGAATACTGGAGTGGGTTGCCATCCCCTTCTCCAGGGGATCTTTCAAACCCAGGGGTCAAACCCAGGTGTCCCATATTGCAGGCAGATTTCTTTACCCTCTGAGTCGCCATTCTACTCAACAAGACATCAGAACCCGCCCCCACTGCCACCCCAGTATTAAATGGTTATTTGTGGGCACTGGAGTCATGGGGATATTTATTTTCTCACATGTATTTTGGCATATTTTCAAAACTTTCTTCAATAAACAGTCCTACTGTCAAATATGATTACTTTTTAAATGAACAGGAAAAATTAACTTCTAAAGATCTTTACACCTCCCTAGCAAATCACAGAATCAGCTAAGAAATGTGCAGGGTAGCAAGAGAGAAAACCTAGGTTATAGCAGTGGGAAGATACCAGCAGGAAAAAAAAATTTAATAGAGTCCTAAGTCACGGAAGAGATTCCACTTGTTCATTCAGACTCACGTGTTGAAGTTTAAGTGACAGATCCTGTGCTAGCTGCTGTGGGTACAGTAGCCGAACGAAATGGATAAGTACATCACCGAAGTCCAATTCTCCTGCCCAGGATACGATGGCGAGGCATATTAAGTAGGGAAAGAAACAGTAGATATATTACAGAGACGACAAGTGAAGTGAAGGCATGCAGTCATGTCCAACTCTTTCCAACACTGTGGACTGTAGCCCACCAGGCCCCTCCGTCCATAGGATTCTCCAGGCAAGAATACTGGGGTGGGTTGCCATTTCCTTCTCCAGGGGATCTTCCCAATGCAGGGATCGAACCCGGGTCTCCCACATTGCAGGCAGATGCTTTAACCTCTGAGCCACCAGGGAAGCCCTGGTAGAAGACAAAATGAGGACAATGTGTCCCCTGGCCTTATCTGTATGATTTCATGAATTCTTATTGAGGAATGACTGGAAGTGACTATCACAATGCCACTGTTTATGAGTTGCCATTGTGTTGCACGTTAAAGGCATGCAACTTGTATAGAGTTCATTGTCCACTCTTAGTTCAGCCAGTCCTGTCTAGTTATCTTGATGAAGTTCATAATAGGAGGCCCCTTGGATCATAGTAGAGCTAGAATTCAAACAGCTGATTTTAACCATCACTATAATGATGATTCCAGTGCCTGAAATAAGTCAACAAGATAAACTGCACTTCTTAGTTACTGAATGGCAGTTTCCCTCTGGCTGTGCCAAACATAACAGCAATTTCATGCTATGATAAAAAAGTGTTAACTGTCCTGCTTTCTCCCTTAAACCTGCTTACTGTTTAGATACTGGCTAGAGGTGGCAAGAATACACAGAAGAACTATACAAAAAAGATCTTCACGACTCAGATAATCACGATGGTGTGATCACACATCTAGAGCCAGATATCCTGGAATGTGAAGTCAAGTGGGCCTTAGAAAGCATCACTACGAACAAAGCTAGAGGAGGTGATGGAATTCCAGTGGAGCTATTTCAAATCCTGAAAGATGATGCTGTGAAAGTGCTGCACTCAATATGCCAGCAAATTTGGAAAACTCAGCAGTGGCCACAGGACTGGAAAAGGTCAGTTTTCATTCNCTGAAACTCTAGTACCTTGGCCACCTCATGGGAAGAGTTGACTCATTGGAAAAGACTCTGATGCTGGGAGGGATTGGGGGCAGGAGGAGAAGAGGACAACAGAGGATGAGATGGCTGGATGACATCACTGACTTGATGGACATGAGTCTGAGTGAACTCTGGGAGTTGGTGATGGACAGGGAGGCCTGGGGTGCTGCAATTCATGGGGTTGCAAAGAGTCGGACATGACTGAGCGACTGAACTGAACTGAACTGAAAGACCAGCAATGGTTAGTAGTAATGAAAATCACAGTCACTGGGTGTATTCTTTCTCTAAACAAAGTCTGAATATTTACACAACTGTCAGGCTAAACTGCTGAATAAATACACCCCGGAAATGCTGTCAACGCTGGAAAACTATTTTACCGACTATAGCTAGTCCTAACAAGAGCAAGGGACCCAAGGGCCAAATCAAATGAAATTTGTGCAATGGGTCCAGCCCATGGGCTCTGGAATTTTGGACAAACAGGAGACTCAGAAGAGATCTGGGGGAATTGAGGGAAATTCTAAGAAACAATTCAGAACTTCCTGGGTGGCTCAGTGGTAAAGAACCCCCCTGCCAGTGCAGGAGACAGAGGAGAAGTGGGTTTGATCCTTGGCTCAGGAAGATCCCCCGGAGTGGGGCAAGGCTACCCACTCCAGTATTCTTGCCTGGAGAACCCCATGGACAGAGGAGCCTGACGGGCTACAGTCCGTGGGGTTGAAAAGAGTCAGACCTGATGGGCACTCATGCACTAAGTCCCAATCCAGAAACAAGTGTTCTGAGTTCGTTATATCCTACAAATCTCCCGTCACACTCGAGAATTAACTGTCAGGAGTTACTAGTCCCTTCGTTAGAAGGTCCGACACAAAACAGTGGGACTACACTCCATCTTCACGGCCTCCTAAGTCAGGTGGTATGTTTACTGATCATTGGATCATTTAGACTGCTGATTCTCTCTATGTGCAATTGAGTATTCCTTACCTGTTTGTGTAATGAAAATGTCTTCCCTTTCCTTTCATGAAAGTACTACTACATTATAACAGATATATAAAGATATATATATATAACATATATATATAACAGATAAAAAGTATATTAACTTTGATGCCTAGTCAAGCTAACTTTAAAATTTGAAGACATTTGTGCAAAAGAAATACCTGCTAGTCTACATGCTAAGGTGATGGAGAGGAGGGTGATTGTTATGAAGTGGTGATGAGGAAAGGAGTTGTTAGGGCTTTTCACTATTACCAATTTATCAAGATGAAAAAGTCTTGATTAGATCTAAACCTCCCCACCCATGTTTTTTTTTTGGAGGTCGGGGAGGTGAGGCAAGTGGTTGAAGATAACATCTTCTGCATACACCTTCTGACTGGGTGTGATCAAAAGGGTGGGATTTCTAAAATGGTTTTATAATGTTTCCTAGGTAAGACATGAATCACTCAGTTAACCTCAAAATGTTATTATCTTTTATGAGATGGATGCAATAGTTACCTGCCTCTATTCTCTAACAAGATTAAACAGCAAGCTACAACTTGAGAGAGGAACTTTTCACTGGAAAATCTTAAGAATTAAATGGCTCATTCATTACACGATGTAAAATATATCTTCTGGGAAATATGCACAGTAATCTTAGTGTGACTGATGTTAGAGTCACAGAGGAAATCACTATTGGTTAATTCCATTTGTTTCCAGAGAGGGGAAAAAAATCATTAATGGGATAGGAAATGTTAGAAACTTGAGCCCTATGAAGGAGCTTTTTACCAAAGCTTTCCTGCAAACATCTGGTTTAGATAGTATTTGGCTGTTGTGCCCTAGGAAGTGGAGTGAAGTAAGCAATAGCTTATGTGATAGGATGTGAAGAGGATGAAAAAGAGTTTTTCCCAATAGGATAATATAGTGCCTAAAAATTCTCATCACTAATCGTTTCTATGAATTAAATGTTTCGTGTCATATATATATATATATATACACACATTATATTTTCAATTACTTATTTCCCACTGCATGTTTTTATAATCATTATAATCCTAAAAAGTTTGCATTATAATTAATGGACCATCAGAAGATTCGAGTCATAATTTCATCACAGATGACATAGGTGCTAAGACCCAGGTGATTTTCCTCTTAGTGTTTGTGTTAGTTGCTCAGTCAACCTGTGTCAACCTGTGTATCCCGCATCTCCTGCTTTGGTAGGTGGATTCTTTACCACTGAGCCACCTTGGAAGCCCTTTCTCTTAGTATATGCGTGCAAGTGTGCTAAGTCACTTCAGTTGTGTCTGAGTGACCCCATGGACTAGGGCCCAACAGGCTTCTCTGCTCATGGGATTTTCCAGGCGAGAAGACTGGAGTGGATTGCCATTTCCTTCTCCATGGAAAGTTCATAGGACTGATAAAAAGCATGTATTTTGCAGCCTGTCAAGCTGGGTTGAATCATAGTTTCACCCCTAACATTTGATCTAGGACCTCACCTCACATCCCTCATCTATAAATAAGAATTAAAAAAAAAAAAATTCACTGGTAATTAAGAATTTTTCTAAAAAAACCTACTTAGAAGGCCGTTCAAAGATTAAACAAAATAATCCACATCGTAACATAACATGTACAAATAAGTATTAAATATTATCACGTACAGAAAAACAATTCCATAAAAATGTGAATATTTCTGTTTCTCTAGTGCTTATAGCTTGGACTGTGATGTATATTTCAGACAACAAAAAACACCTACAAATAATTTTTAAGTTCTTTTGTTGTTGTTCTATACCTTCTTCTAGGGAGGGGTCATCTCCTCCATGTTACCTCTCAACACCTCAGCTTTCTTATCCATTAAATCAGATGTATAAACTAAATTTTAAAAATATTTGGGTATCTTTAAGTTGATGACATACTGTTCATTCAAAATTTCCCAGAAGCTCAACTATTAAAAGTAGATAAAACTGAAGCTGCCTTATTTAGAGTTGGGCTTGGATTGGGAGCAGAACTTACCTACCGCCTTACTTGTGTGCATAGCATATGATTCTAAATGTAAGAGGAAGGCAGGGCAGCCCACTCCATGTGCCTGCTTACAGAACCACAGACGGAGGGTCCTGGTGGGCAACAGTGCACAGGGTCGCAAAGAGCCAGACACAGCTGAAGCAACTCAGCACAGCACTAAATACAAACTCAGTATTTTTTAAAAACCATACAGGCACAGATCAAGGCACCTGCTGGTAAATGAAGCGATAATCCAAGAAGAAAATTTTAATAATATTATTTGCTTATTGGTTTCATTCCACAGGTTATTTTAAACTAGGTTTTAATAAGACACAGATTTGAATTTCCTATTGCAAAACTCTTTCACAAAGCCATATTTCATCAACAGATGAAAAGCTGACATTAATAAGATCTAGCATGTTTAAATATTGCAATTATGAAGAAAAAGTAACAGATAGCTACTATTAATAAATACTGAAGACCTAATTGTGTATCAAGGAGACAGTTCTAAACATTTTATATGGATTAGTCCATTTAATTCCCATGACAATGCTATAGAATCAAATGTCTTTTATAATATCCTATTTTACAAATGAGAAAATTTCAGCAATATTAAGTAACTTGATTGAGGTCACATAGTTTGTAGAACTCCTGGGATTTAAACCTGGACAGTCTAAAACTCAACTAACGTGGCCTAAAAAATATTTCAAAGATTAATTTGATTTCGATAAACGTAAAAAGAATCTCATAGACATATGAAGAAAGTAATAAAGTCATGTACATACAAATAAAATAGACTAAGCTCCATAGAGGCTAGAGTACTTAGTTGGTGTTTAAAAAAATTTTTTTTAGCTTTTTGTTCATAATATGTAACATTTATTCCTATTTCATTTCCACCATTAATTTTTTAAACTGTAAATTACCAAGTAATTTTTAAAAAGAAACAGAAAATATGAAATTTAACAAAGCAGATATTGCAAATCATAAAAACCATTTTGACTCTAAGAAAAATTGGATAAAATGTTAGATTTCATATTAATAATGTTTTCTTTCCTATAGTAAGGCTATAAATAAACTCAAGAGCCTCCGCTGTGTGATCTTCCTCTACAAAAAAGGAAACGATACTAGTTGCCCAGAGGTAAGGACTTGTCATTTTCCCTTGATGAGGTCTACTCTACTTTCCTTTGAGAATATCCCCATCTTGTGGAGTCTCTGATGCCTGAGGGCCTGTCATGTGGAAATCCCCCATCTGCTTTTCAGCCAGGAGGCTGAAGAGTCTGCCGGTGAATACAATCCCTGACGACTGGGCTATAATCTACAGCTCCTAAGGGGAGGTGCCACGTTTTGAGTCTAGGCGCCCCAAACCATCTCAACCAGGGAGATTAGAGTGGTTTAGTTAGTTAGTTAGTTCAGTCGCTCAGCCATGTCTGACTCTTTACGACCCCATGAACCGCAGCACGCCAGGCCTGGCTATCCATCACCAACTCCCAGAGTTCACTCAGACTCACCTCCATTGAGTTGGTGATGCCATCTAGCCATCTCATCCTCTGTCGTCCCCTTCTCCTCTTGCCCCCAATCCCTCCCAGCATCAGAGTCTTTTCCAGTAAGTCAGCTCTTCACATGAGGTGGCCAAAGTACTGGAGTTTCAGTTTTAGCATCATTCCTTCCAAAGAACACTCAGGACTGATATCCTTTAGGATGGACTGGTTGGATCTCCTTGCAGTCCAAGGGACTCTCAAGAGTCTTCTCCAACACCACAGTTCAAAAGCATCAATTCTTCGGTGCTCAGCTTTCTTCACAGTCCAACTCTCATATCCATACATGACCACTGGAAAAACCATAGCCTTGACTAGACGGACCTTTGTTGGCAAAGTAATGTCTCTACTTTTCAATATGCTATCTAGGTTGGTCATAACTCTCCTTAGAGTGGTTTGGATGGCTTCAAATCATCCTTTGAAGTCTTAGCCCCTGCCTGTTCCGATTACTTTGGTTTACCGACAGGAAGACTGTTTTGCTCAGTTAACATATAAGAGACGTGAGGGAGATGAATGTCCTCTCAGTTGAGAGGCGGCCAGCGGGCGGGCTGCAGTGGCCCAGCCTACGTGCCTGAGTGCTGAGTCCCTGATGCTGGAATCAAGGTTGTCAAACTCCAGCAGCCTGATGCCTGTTCTTTACGACGGCGTTAAATTCACAGAACCACAGGCTTAATAGTCAGGTCCCGGCTAGGAAAGAGGTGAGGTTATTTGGGGGATAATTAGTCCATATCATTAAAAATAGAAGAAATAAAACCTTCGGAGCAATAAGGAGGAATGTTTTAATTTCTGATACGTGCAATACAAGTCGTTTTATTAATACAACGGGAAGACAACGCATCCATCAAGTATCGACTACTTGAAGGCTTAGGAATGAGGACAGCTGATAGCCTTGTTCCCCGTGTAGTGGGTGAGGGTTGCTCAAGGATCGCTTTTAAAAAAGTAGCTCATGACTTGTAAGTGAGCCATGAAGTCAGTTTCATGAAGGGAAATCATGTTTCAAAAGCCGAAAAGGAAGAGAGAAGAATTAAAACACCCACAGACCCACATTTTAAATTTCTCATTTACTACAACAGATTAAGTGTAGGTGACATACAGCCCACCGGGGCTTCCCTGGTGCTTCAGTGATAAAGAATCCATCTGCCACTGCAGGAGATGTGAGTTCCATCTCTGCATCGGGAAGATCCCCTGGAGAAGGAAATGGCAACCCACTCCAGTATTCTTGCCTGGAGGATTCCATGGACAGAGGAGCCTGGGGAGCTGCAGTCCATGTGGGTGCAGAGTCAAACAGGACACAGCAACGACATAATAACAACATACCTACACGTAAGCTATGAAGGCAATAAAATCATGACCCCCTCAAGCCCTTTTGCTTGAATACTAGCCATCCCTATGTTCTTTCCTATGCCATCTTTTGCCTTCCCATAGCCACACAGAAGTAACTACTATCATGAATTACCTTTCTCATTCTTAGTATTAATGTTCAGGACTACAATCCCCTTATCGAAGCTCTTAAAATCAGACATGTTTCAGATTTGGATTTTGTTTTCCCTAGAAAGGTGATATAGGTCATATCCTCTGTATTATGAACACTCTTAACAGATCAACAGTCTGCAGAGAATTCTATAGTCAACCTTGGTAATACACCCGAGGCAAAAATGAGTGAATTGTCACACCTATTACAGAGAAACACCATGAACAGCCTCATATCTGTTTTTGCCATCAAATGAGTTTGCATATGAAAATGTGGGTGTGCTTAGCTGTTCAGTCATGTCCAACTCTTTGCGACCCCATGGACTGTAGCCCACCAGGCTCTTTCGTCCATAGGGATTCTCCAGGCAAGAATACTGGAGTGGGTTGCCATGCCCTCCTCCAGGAGATCTTCCCTGCCTGGGGATCGAACCCACATCTCCTGCATTGCAGGCAGATTCTTTACTGTCTAAGCCACCAATAAACTTTCATATGTCATGGACTTATTGGTTTTGCAAATGCAGGTAATGGAGCCTATATTTGCACTAAAATGTACCAAACTTTTCTCATCTAGTTAATCTCTTTTGTATTTTGTGTAAGAAATCTTTTCTACTCTAGAATTAAAAGATATTTTTAATGTATTTATTTTAATTTGAGGATAATTACAACTTTTTAAAAATGTTTCTGTTTTGTAAATTTTCACCTTTCTTAATATATTTAATTTATCTGGAAATATACTTTTCTATCCCTGGAGAAGGAAATGGCAGCCCACTCCAGTGTTTTTGCTGGAGAATCCCATGGACAGAGGAGCCTGGCAGGCTAGAGTCTATGGGGTCACAAGAGTCAGACATGACTAAGCACAGCACATGCTTTTCTATATGTTAAGAGAGAGGATTTTAATTTCTTCTTTTTTCCTCTATGAATAAATAATTATCCATATTTAATTATAAGACACTATCTTAGTTACGCATTTTATTTCCATATATGAGAGGTCTATTTCTGGGCTTGCTATTCCACTGATTTTTACCTGGCACAAATACCACACTCTCTTAATTAACTTAGGTTAATAGATCTGGTAGCTGGTAGGGCAACTCTCTTAAACTTATTCTTATTCATCGGAGTGTCCTGATTCTTCTTGACCCCTTGATCTTCTATTCAAATATTATCATAAGCTAGTCAGGTTCCTCAAAAGCCCCTTTTGGGAGTTAGATTAGATTTGCCCTGCAACGCTCATTTAATTTAGAGAAAATTGACATCTTAGCAATATTGATTCTTCCTTACTCTGAATATGGGGATATCTCTGCCTTTCCTTATTTTGCAATGTCTTTCAACCAGTTCAGTTCAGTTCAGTCGCTCAGTCATGTCCAATTCTTTGTGACCCCATGAACCGCAGCACACCAGGCCCCTATCCATCACCAACTCCTGGAGTCCACCCAAACTCATGTCCATTGAGTCAGTGATGCCATCCAACCATCTCGTCCTCTGTCGTCCCCTTCTCCTCCTGCCCTCAGTCTTTCCCAGCATCAGGGTCTTTTCCAATGAGTCAGCTCTTCACATGAGGTGGCCAAAGTATTGGAGTTTCCGCTTCAGCATGGGTCCTTCCAACGAACACCCAGGACTGATCTCCTTCAGAATGGACTGGTTGGATCTCCTTGCAGTCCAAGGGACTCTCAAGAGTCTTCTCCACACCACAGTTCAAAAGCACCAATTCTTCTGCACTCAGCTTTCTTTATAGTCCAACTCTCACATCCATACATGACCAATGGAAAAACCATAGCCTTGACTAGACAGACCTTTGTTGGCAAAGTAATGTCTCTGTTTTTGAATATGCTGTCTAGGTTGGTCATAACTTTCCTTCCAAGGAGTAAGCGTCTTTTAATTTCATGGCTGCAATCACAATCTACAGTGTTACATTTATTCCTAGGAACTTCATAATTTTTGTTTATATTGAGAATACTTTGTTTTCTTTATTTGTTGCTGGTGTTTAAAAATGAAGTTGAGTTTTGCATTTGATCTCCTATCTAGTCACTTTCCTAATTTCTCTTATTAACTAACTCCAATAAACTACTCAATATTTGTTTAGATTTTCTATACAGTTATGCTATTTGTAGGTAATGGTTTTGTTTTTTTCCAAAAGTTGTTTTCATTTCTTTCTCTTATATTTCACTGGTCAGAAACTCTAGTGCAATATTGAAAAAAAGAGCAATAATAGCAATTCTTGTCTTGTTCCTAATTTTAAAATTCATCTTTAAGGATGTTTTATTGTAAAGTTTTGATAAATATGTATATTGCTATGCTGGAAAGGATGATAATTGTAAATGGATGTTCAATTATCCTAAATGATTTTCTGCTTCAAGCAAGATGATCAAATGGATTTCTCCTTTAATCTGCAAATGTGGTGAAACATGTTAATTGGTTTTATAATTTTAAAATACCTTTACATTCCTGGATAAGCTCAATTTGATCACCATGTATTATCATTTTTACACACTGCTGGGTTTGTTTTGATAATATTGTTTTTCATTTTGGCATTAATGGTCTATAATTTTCCTTCCACATACTGTCCTTATCTGTATTTTGGTATAGAAGGTTGTATTAGAAAATAAGTTGTGAAAAGTTTCCTTTTTGTCTATTACTTGGAAGAGACCCTGTATAAGGTTAGAATAAAATGTTTTACTTAAAAATTTAAAGAATTCTTTGATAAAACTGGGCATGATATTTTTAATGTGGAGAAATTTTTAACTAGTTATCTGGATTTCTGTTTCTTTTCTTTTCTTTTTTTTAGTTTTTTAGGCTGTGCCTACCAGGGATTGAACCCGTGCCCCCCAGCAGTGGAAATGCAGAGTCTTAACCATTGGACTGCCTGGGAAACAGTGTCAGACTTTATTTTTCTGGGCTCCAAAATCACTGCAGATGGTGACTGCAGCCATGAAATTAAAAGACGCTTACTCCTTGGAAGAAAAGTTATGAGCAACCTAGATAGTATATTCAAAAGCAGAGACATTACTTTGCTGACTAAGGTCCGTCTAGTCAAGGCTATGGTTTTTCCTGTGGTCATGTATGGATGTGAGAGTTGGACTGTAAAGAAGGCTGAGCGCCGAAGAATTGATGCATTTGACCTGTGGTGTTGGAGAAGACTCTTGAGAGTCCCTTGGACTGCAAGCAGATCCAACCAATCCATTCTGAAGGAGATCAGCCCTGGGATTTCTTTGGAAGGAATGACGCTAAAGCTGAAACTCCAGTAATTTGGCCACCTCGTGTGAAGAGTTGACTCATTGGAAAAGACTCTGATGCTGGAAGGGATTGAGGGCAGGAGGAGAAGGGGACGACAGAGGATGAGATGGCTGGATGGCATCACTGCCTCGATGGACGTGAGTCTGAGTGAACTCCTGGAGTTGGTGATGGACAGGGAGGCCTGGCGTGCTGCGATTCATGGGGTCGCAAAGAGTCGGACACGACTGAGCGACTGAACTGAACTGAACTGCCTGGGAAGTCCCTGGATTTCCATTTCTTTTGGGTCATTTTCCAAAAATTATAGTTTTCTACAATCTATCTATTCCATCTACTTTTTCAAAATTTTGATAAAAAATTTCTTACTATTGCTTGTGCTTTGTCTCTTTGACTTAATAAATCCTGCACAGGTTTTTAAAGTGACTAACTTTGTTGTTGGTAGTCATCTTCATTATATCTGCTTTCTATTTGATATTTTTTTCTTATGTGTTATCTAGTTTCTTCTACTTTCTTTGGATTTATTTTGTTGATTTTTTAAAATAAAATCTTATTTAATAATCAGCAAATAAATTTTCTGAAGTGGATAGACAGTACCTTCTCCAGAGGATGCTTCCCACCCAGGAATCAAATATGGATTCTTTACCATCTGAGCTACCAGGGAAGCCTATGAAAAAAAAAAAAAAAACTTAGTAATCAGCAAATAAATATTCAGCCTTTCTTCTTTTCTATTATAAGCATCAAGATCCGTATAAACATATACACACATATTCCAGTTCCAGTTCAGTCGCTCAGTCGTGTCTGACTCTTTGCGACCCCATGAACCACAGCACACCAGGCCTCTCTGTCCATCACCAACTCCCGGAGTCCACCCAAACCCATGTCCATTAAGTTGGTGATGCCATCCAACCACCTCATCCTCTGTCGTCCCCTTCTCCTCCCGCCCTCAATCTTTCCCAGCATCAGGGTCTTCTTTTCAAATGAGTCAGCTCTTCCCATCATGTTACCTTAAAAATATTCAGTATTCTTTGTTTTATTGTAAGTAGTTTATTATTATTCTGCTGTAGGTAGTTGATATTTTCCACATGAATGGTGGTTGTAAAGTTTATCCTTTAATGTATCATCTCTATCTTACTAATGTTAAATAAATAGAATCCAATTTTTTTGAAATGCATAAAGGTTTAACGTATAAAACTTCATATGTAATAGAAAAGAATGTGTGTTCTCCAGTTGTTGGGAATATGGATCTATGCATGCCCATTAAATCAAATTTGATAATATATCATTCAAGTCCACCCTATTGTTAACACACTTCCTCCTGCTTGTCCTAAAAATAACCAAAGATAACAGGAATTGGTGAATTTGTGAATTCCTTTATAGTTCTATCATATTTGGTTTTATGTATTTTAGTGCTATTTTGCCACATCCATACGTTTAGAAAAAAAAATTTTTTTGATGAGTTGCACTTCTCATTCACAGTTTTATAAGATTTATCCTTAATAATGGGGCTTCCCTGGTGGCTCAGCAGTAAAGTATCCACCTTCAATGCAGGAGATGCAAGAAACAAGGGTTTGATCCCTGGGTCGGAAAGATCCTCTGGAGGCGGGCATGGCAACCCACTCCAGTATTCATGCCTGGAGAATCCCATGGACTGAGGAGCCTGGCGGGCTACAGCCCACAGGGTTGCCACATCAGACACAACTGAAGTGACTAAACACAGCGCAGCACATTCTTAATGATGCTTTGTGTTTTAAATGTTATTTTATTCCATTGTAATACAGTTATACCACAACTTGCTTGCTTCCTTGCTTCTTTCTTTCTTTTTTCCTTTTTCTATTTACATTGCGCAAACTGAGCAAGAGACTATCACTGGTTCCCCAAGAGCTCCTTGGTGTCCCCTACCAAGTCAGCACTGAAAACTTCCTGTTTCATTTTGTTTACTATGTTCCTGGTTATCTTTTTCCCCCCATTCTCTTATCACCAATCTCTCCAGGTTTCTATGTTTCTCTTAAATTCAGTCTGATAGTCTCTAAATTTTAATTATTAGTTGTTCAATTTCCTGATACGTAGGGAAAATCATACAGTTCTATTTATCTACTATATAAGTACCTTGTGAATTTACTACATTTATCACTCTTTGCATCAGATTGTTGTTTGTAAACACTTATGTCTTTACCCTCCCATCATGAAAGGTGAATGCTTGCCCATTCCATCAATCTTGAAATAAGCCATAGGACTTGCTTTGGCAAATAGGGTGTTAGCAGATGTAATGCGGTGTAGCACTGAATTATGCTTGTATGTGTCTCTGCAGTAGCCATGAGGAAAACATCCCTAGCTTAGCCTAGGTTAGCCAGCTGGTTCTAGGAAAAGGGTAGGAGGAATGTGGAGCAAATTCAAACCATTTTAGTTCAGCAACCTTGATCACCAACTGTCAGTCTGGTTGTTAGACTAACAACCCATGAGCATGGACGTTTAGATGTGAATCCACTGAGTTGCAGAATGACTATTACTAAGCAATTTTGTGACAATAGTTAAATGACACGTTCTTACTGATATACTTCTTTGTTTCTTCTATTTTGATTTTGTGTTTCTCGTTTTTTGCTCTCTCATTGTAATTCATCCTTCTATTTTTTGATACATACTCTTGAAATTTTATCGGACATCATAAAAAAGTCTAAAGTTAGTAACTTTTCTCCTAATAGAAAGAATTTCAGAATAAATTGATTTCAACTATTTCTTACCAACATACATGCTATTGATTCCTAATAGGTCAGTTTTTTTAACTCTAAAATGAGGCGTTATTAAAATTAGTATTTTATGCAGCTTATTTTTGTCTATTTTTTTTATTCTTTCTTGCAACTCAGACACTTTGTCTTTTCTAAAATACAGCTTTTGTAAGTGAAGGTCTTTTAATTCTATATTCTGCCACATTTTGTTGATCTTGCATCTCTGTATTTTACTGTTGTTTTTAAAACTTAGTTTTGATAAGTACATAATGAGTTTTCCCAGCATACTGAAGATATCATTCTGTCCTTTGACATCTATTATTGATGTCAAAAAGTCTGCTGTTAGTCTTTCACTCCTTTATGACTAATATGTATTCATTCTCTGGCTGGATTTCCCAGCTCGCGGTAAAGAACCCACCTGCCAATGCAGGAGACATAAGAGACAAGGGTTCGATCCCTGGGTCAGGAAGATCCCCTAGAGGAGGGCATGGAAACCCACTCCAGTATTCTTGCCTGGAGAATCCCATGGACAGAGCTGGGCTACAGTCCATAAGGTTGCAAAGATTCAGGCACAACTGAAGTGACTTAGTGTGTACATGCATTCTCTGGCTATTCTTAAGATCTTTTCTTTGTCACTGATATTTCTACGAGTCTGCTAAAATTTTATGGTATGGACTTATTTTTACTTTTCTTGCTTGAAATATAACCAAACTGTCATATTGGTGAATTTCTGTATTTTGTTAAGTCTGAAAAATTTTTAGCCGTGAGGTTTGTAACTGATCAGATTAGATGCATGTTAGTCTTTTCACTCTAACTTCCATAAACTTCTAAACTTTTTCATCTCCTCCTTTTCCTGTGAGCTTATTTAGATTTACATTTTATTCAGTCATTCTCTCTTCATTGGCATGAACTCTGTGGTTAAAATATCCATTGAGCTTTCAATTCCAAATTCATATTGTTTATGTCTAAAGGTTTTATTTTGATGATTTCCAAACATGCCAGCTTATTTCTTTTTTTATTCCGTGTTTTACATTTAAAATGTTTATATATCCCATATCAGCAAATTCTAATATTTGAAGTCCTTAGAGAGGCTGGGGGGACATGTCTCTGTTATCTGCTATCCTTTCAGCTTTCGCTCATAGTAGCTAGTTTCCTTGATCATTTTTACTGTGAATTTAATTTGTTGGACTTACTCTGTGGGAATCCTAAATTTCTAATATGGACACTTGTTGTTGCTGTTCAGTTGCTAAGTTGTGTCCTACTCTTTGTGACCCCATGGACTGCAGCATGACAAGCTTCCCTGTCCTTCACCATCTCCGAGAGTCTGCCCAAACTCATGTCCATTAAGTCATGATGCCATCCAACCATCTCCTGTTGCCCCCTTCTCCTCCTACCTTCAGTCTTTCCCAGCATCAAGGTCTCTTCCAATGAGTTGGCTCTTCACATCAGGTGGCCAAAGTATTGGAGTTACCATATCCATCCTTCCAATGAATATTCAGGGTTTGTTTCCTTTAGATTTATATCCAAGGAAGGTTTATATTTATTTCTGCTGAGAATCAGAAGTTACTGCTAAGCTAAGACACTTTATCCCACTTAGAGGGTCTGAAATTAATATGAGAATCTTGGATTCATCCTTTTTATCTTGATACTCACCCAAGACTTAGTTTCCACTCATTAAACTAGTATAGAATTTTGGAGGATAACCCTAAATTTCACCTCTGGGCTTTGTTCCCAGTTTTGTCTTTAGCTCACTGCTGTTTTGTTTTTTAAGTGTCATTTTGTTTTGTTGATATGCCATAGAGATTTCCCTTACTCCCCAAGAAGAGCAATAATCTATTAAAAATGCTGTTTTGGTAATTATTGTAGGACCTAAACACATTTTAATGGGTAAGATTGAGATAAAATATCTAATGACCCACATTGTCCCAAAATATTTTCAGTACATAATCTTATTAAGGCTTTAAAGCAATTTTGAGGATGCTACTGTATCATCACCAATATCAGATAATAAAGTTGAGTCTCAAGTGAGTTATTACTCTAAGGAAAGAGAAAGCAGAGCGTAAACATTTCTCAAAGCTGGTACTTTGGAGATAAAACAGAATTTAGGCACTGTAGAATTCTGACCCCCAAAATATTTCAATGCAATGTGATAATCTTATTTAATCAATATTTTGTTCAGATGAAACAAACTTTATTCAGATTAATAATATCTTTTCTGATTTTTTTCATTTCTATACTTGAAACCTTTAAAAAGTATTTAAAAGTTTTCTAACTTACTATTTAAATGCTTCAAATGTTATAGCATTTGACCAAACGCATCGATAGACATTAGGATTTAGTGATGGTTTAACTTTAAAAAATTATTTTTTCTGTAACTTCATGATGACTGAGCTAACAAAAAAGCTGACATTTTTTTCCTCTGAATAAATCAGTGCTTCAGAGTAAATGATTTTGAAGCCAAAGAGAGATTTCAATTTCTATATGGAGCCTTAACCATAACTTCTCTGGGGAATTTTCCAAGTCTGCAAAATAATGCTTCAAAATAAATACTTGCAAATCCATAGCACTATTCATGTGAGCCTAAGCATCATTAAGCCTTAAATGACATATTCCATCTTGCAGACAATGATACAGAAACACAGAAGCATTAAGTGACTTTGGCAGTTCCACAGAAGGTCAAAGCAAAGTTGAGTCACTAGCAATATATCTCCGTTTCAGAGGATTCTCATACTTTAACAGACAGATATATCTTAGAAGGGTGGTTCACAACATTACCTGGGAGCGCTAGTAGAAATGCAAATTCTCTGACCCTATCTCAGACCTACTAAATCAGAAGCTCAGCCTAAAGCCAGGCAATCTGTGTTTTCACAACCCCTTCAAGTTACCCTAGTCCATTCTAAAGTTTGAGAGCTACTACTCTAGACCAAAGTATAGACACAAAAGATATGATCTTCCTCTTCCCATCTCCCTAGACCAATGGCAAGCTGCAAAATCTCTTAGAAAGGAGATGAGAAGTCAAGGATCACAGGTTGCAAGATCCAGTGATGATCATGATATGATTCTCTATAGAGATTCTTTGAAGGACCGGTTCTTAACCTTGATGTCAGGTTCGACTAGCCTGCCATTATTTGTGAGGTAAGAAATTTGTTACTAGTATAATATAGTGAATTTTATAAATCATTAACATTATGTAAATAGAACTGAGCTTAAAGGTATCTTTATAGTAATGTCCTACTCAACCATGCATATTCTTTTTTTTTTAACTTTTCATTTTATACTGGAGTGTAGCCAACTAACAATGTTGTGATAGTTTCAGGTAGACTGTGAAGGGACTCAGCCATATATATATATATATATATATATATATATATATATACGTGTATTCATTCTCCTCAAACTCCCTTCCCATCCGGGCTGCCACATAACACTGAGCAGAGTTCCCAGCACTATCCAGGAGGTCCTTGTTGGTTGTCCATTTTAAATATAGCAATGTGTGCATGGCAATCCCAAACTCCTCAACTATCTATGCATATTCTGATCTGTTTCCTTAAATTCAAGAGAAATATCTGGAAATATAGCTAGAGTCCCGCTGACGCATTCACATTCCCAGGTTAGTCTTAACTATGCTACAGCCGATAGGGAAAAACCATTAGTAAATCATATGCTAATGTTCTGGATATTCAAGATTGTTANCCTCCCCCCACACACAAGTTTCTAGTTTGAAGTAATCTGAGTGATCAGTACAAAGCAATAGGGAAATGGAAGGAAACAAGCAAGTCATGATCTGGAAGAAACAAACTAACATTCACCGGGGCAGGACGCGTAGACAGAGGAAAGGAAGGCCATGCCTTGTATACTTCTGCCTACAGCAGCAGCATTCAAACATATACTAGATATACTAGATATACCAGCAAGGCTTGTTTTTCTTCCCTCTATTCCAGCCACACAGACTGCCCCCAGAGGGGGAAAAAATGTGATGTGATAAGTTTAACTGTATTTCAGAAATTAGACAATATCATGTTAGGTGGTCCTTATAGGCAAGTATGGCCAAGTAAGAGAACTGATGCCAACAAAGACCCTGGGAGAGTGTCAGGGACCAGGCCTGCAGGAGGCCACACAGGGGCACAGAATCACCCCCAGGGCAACGTTATTGAGCGCTGAAGGGTGGCTTAAGTGTAACTGTGCAGGAAAATCGGGGGTCACCTGGTCAGAGATTAAATGCCAAAATAATAAAAATTTAAGATGTCAATGTAAGGACTAGAAAATCAGTCCAAACCAAGTTCTGGGAAATAACATTCTAATGCTGTTATTGAAGAAGAGCAGAGAGATCAACAGATGATAATGATGATTGGATCATCATCAACAAATATGATGAAGAAGACTGGATTCTCTGCAGAGGATAGAAAAAAAAAAGATGGTGACCACAAATGAAAATAATCAAATCCTTTCTATACTCTCATCTGATTTTCCGCTTCTCCTCATTCTGACTACAAAGATGGTTCCCATCACCCTTGACTTTTCCCATTATGCATTTGCTACATGTCGACTACATAGTCAAAAGGTAAGGCTAGGCTCCGGACTCCCAAAGTTTGTGAAGTAAAGTAACATCCAAATATAACAGACAGATCTGCTTCGGGCTGCGACTGAGCAATTGGTTTCGGTCTTACCCTCACACCAGAAACAACTACAAAGCTCATCACTCATCAGTCAGTGCATGAGACGAGTTCCATGTCAGTTTGGGCTTTCTGTCTTGGGGCAATTTCCTGGCCTCAGTACAGACGACAGAAGCTCAACTGGAGAGCAGTGGTCTTGCTGAGGTGGGGAGACAGAAATAGGACTTCAGGGCTGCTGAACTGGCTTGAATTTGCCGGACAGGATATAAAGGAAGAGGAAGGTTCACAGACAGCAAAAACAGCTAAAGTCTGCAGGGGGTTTCTGCTTAGGTTGACAGCTGGGGACAGAAATGACACGCACAGTGAGAACTACCAAGAAGCCAACCGGAAAACTGCTGCAATCGGACTGAAAGCTGAGCATGGATTTTGGACATCATGCCGTTCCTGGAGATGCTGAAATTGTGGTCCAACAAGAGTCAACAAATCTCACTGAGCACCTCAGCCTTTCATGTGGGACCTTGGAAAGGCCATGCTTTAAAGAAAGGGTCGTATCCTAAATCATTCCTAAGCATATCAGTGTCAAATTGTTGAAAAACTAAGTGAATTTAACAGAGAGATAATAGCATGAAAGGAAGAGTATCTTAGAAAAAGCCAAGTGATACTTGACTGCTACTGAATTGAAAGGATGCTTGCAAGTTGAGTGCATGCATCAGAATTCCAGGAACTGTCAAAGGGTTGAATATACATTTTATATCCTTGTTTAGAGATACCAAGGGAACATTTCATGCAAAGATGGGCTCAATAAAGGACAGAAATGGTATGGACCTGACAGAAGCAGATTATATTAAGAAGAGGTAGCAAGAATACACAGAAGAACTGTACAAACAAGATCTTCCCGACCTAGATAATCACGATGGTGTGATCACTCACCTAGAGCCAGACATCCTGGAATGTGAAGTCAAGTGGGCCTTAGAAAGCATCACTCTATCACCTGCCATGATCTATCCAGGAACTCTTTGGGACAAAGACTGTTTTTTTTTTTTTTTTTTGAGTCATCCTGGGACTTCCCTAGTGGACCAGTGGCTAAGACCCCATACTCCCTATAGGAGCCCAGGTTCTATCCTTGGTCAGGCACCTAGATCCCACATGCCACAACTAAGAGTTGGCATGTCACCATTAAAGAGTTTGCATGCCGCACTAAGAGTTCTCATGCCACCACGAAAGGTCCACATGCGACAGATAAAACCTGGCACAGCCAAATAAATAATGATGATAAAATAAAAGTAAATATTTTTAAAATGGTCCTCCTTACAGTTTCCCTTCTTGCTACTCAGTTCAGTTCAGTCGTTAAGCTGTGTGTAACTCTTTGCGATCCCACTGACTATAGACATATACATAAGATAGGATCTCTTGGGCCTGAAAAACATTCCCAAACAATACAAAAATAAGAAGCCAGAAATTTGATGTGGCGTTAATAGGAAACCCACCATAGCTGTTAGTGATGGAACATGTCTTTACCAGTCTGGTCTTCAGGTGTGGGATGATCCTCCTGTAGTTAATTATGTTGACACTGATGCAGATTCTTACCCAGACACAGCAGTTTTCAAGGTGTTATCTCATTCATTCAAGGGTATCTCATTGCACAGAGCTGTGCTCCAATTTTTCTGCCTTGTAACTTGCCTTCACAATGCACCATACAAGGCTTCCCTGGTGGCTCAGAGGTAAAGAACCCGTCTGCCAATGCCAGAGACCTGAGTTTCATCCCTGGGTCAAGAAGATGCCCTGGAGAAGGAAACCGCAATCCATTCCAGTACGCTTGCCTGGGAAATCCTGGTGGGCTACAGTCCACGGGGTCACAAAGAGTCAGACAGGACTTAGCGACTAAACAACAACACAAATACCATACAAAGCTTTATTATAAACTGAGGAAAATATGTGCCCTGAAAACCTTTATCAGCATATTTTAAACAAAGTGAAAAATAAATACTGTCTTCGATCAAAATAAAATGACACCAAAAACCTTGCATTGCCCACTCCCTTCACACACAATTGTAAACCATCCGCCATGGGCCATTTGGAAGTGACTGTTTTATTGCATAATAGTAATAGACCATAATGCAAGCAAACAACAGCCTGTCTTAAAGTTAAAATTCTGATACTTTTATCATCATGGATTTTTTGCATTTATTTCTGTCAAACCAGACACTGAGCACTGAATCAATCTCAAAAGAGCAGAAGACAAACCAGTCCCAGGGGAGGACTTCAAACACTTCAGCTGCAACTTGGTTTGGGAGTTGACAAGGGAAACGCACAACAGTCAAGCCCTGGATGGAACAATGCTTTACTCACATGGGTAAAAGAGCCAGATCAGCTCCAACACGGGCATCAGTCCCTCACGGCTGGCAGCCTATGCAGGGCAACTGGCCACTATATGTGCATCTGATACCACAGTAGCCCGCCAGGCTCCTCTGTCCATGGGATTCACCAGGCAAGAATACTGGAGTGGGCAACCATTCCCTTCTCCAGGGGATCTTCCCAGCACAAGAATCAAGCCCAGGTCTCTTGCATAGCAGGCAGATATTCTTTACATCTGAGCCACCAGGGAAGCTCCATATGGCGGTAGAAAGACACCAACTCCTCTGTCATGAAGTCTAACATCCTGGAACCTGGAGCCTACCTGAAGCCCACTGACATACATGCTTAAGCAGAGCAAAGGAGCATACACTGAACCTATAACAAGAAGGGATTCTCCTACACAAGGCAATAATGCCAGCAAAAGTTGTGTGGGGTTCTTTCCTTTATGTTTGGTAAGAAAGTGTTCGAGGCCTGAGGCCCATTCTTATGCAGCCAAATGAGGGAGAAAAGACTATAAGCATGAAACTGCCTGTCTCAAAGATTTTGACTTTTTAAAAACACTGCTTTAAAATATTGCTCATTTTGATTACTGAGTTTAGGCATCCACTTCGATTTTGCACTGGAAGAGACTACTCCATCCTGGAGATTATCCTGTTAGAGACTAAGAGCTTCAGCAGCCCAACAACAACCCACTGCAGCCCATGATTCTATTTGTAGATGGACTGCTGCTGCTGCTGCTAAGTCACTTCGGTTGTGTCCGACTCTGTGTGACCCCATAGCCGGCAGCCCACCAGGCTCCCCCGTCCCTGGGATTCTCCAGGCAGGAACACTGGAGTGGGTTGCCATTTCCTTCTCCAATGCATGAAAGTGAAATGTGAAAGTGAAGTCGCTCAGGCGTGTCCAACTCTTCTCAACCCCATGGATGGCAGCCCACCAGCCTCCTCCGTCCATGGGATTTGCCAGGCAAGAGTATTGGAGTGGGGTGCCATTGCCTTCTCCGTAGATGGACTAATGGCCCCTAAAGATGTCCACACCCTAATCCCCACTTACGAAAAGGATTTTGCAATTAAGATCGAAGACCTCAACATGGGGAGATTATCTCAGATTATCCAGGTGAGCCCAATCTAATTACACAGTCCTCCAAAGCAAAAAGAGCTCTTTCTGTTAATAGCTGCAGAGAACCAGAGAGATGGCAGTGTGACAGGGACTCATGTGCCATCACAGGCTTTCAGGATGGAGAAAGGGGACCAGGGGCCAAGGAATGTAGGTGGCCTTGGGAAGCTGTAAAAGGTACATAAATCTCCATAAACGAATATAGCCCTACACTGTGATAGGAGCCCAATAAGACCCATGTGGGACTTGGGGCTCAAAATATTGTAAGTAATGAAACTGCGTTGTTTTTAAACCACTAAGTCTATGATGATTTATCACAGCAACAATAGAAAAATAATGTAATTCCTTCTCTCTCTGCTAATTGCACATCCCTACCCCTGGGACTCGGGACCACCTGGGTTCACTCCCCAAAACGTTTTCATAACTCAAAATCCCCAGTCCCTAAAAGAAGAAATTGATGTCATGGTACATTTATCCCAGAAATATTTCTCTTACAAATTGTCCATGACTCTTTTCCAGAAACTTTCTAATTCCTCAAATCAATAGCTTCTCTCCAAGGAAAACAATAGTGCAAAAAACATTCAGGCTCTAGAAATCCTGTATTTTCTCTGTTTGAGAAATTCTAAGATTTCTTCAAGGGGAATAATTTGCACCCCCACTGCATTCCTTTAAACCAGCTGCCCACATGGTTTCATGAAATATTAACTGAACTGTCTGTGTTACTCACTCAGTCGTTTCCGATTCTTTGCAACCCCATCGACCGTAGCCTGCCATGCTCATCCGTCCATGGGATTCTCCAGGCAAGAATACTGGAGTGGGTTGCCATTCCCTTCTCCCAGGGGTCTTCCCAACCCAGGGATTGAACCCAGGTCTCCATTATTGCAGGCAGATTCTTTACCATCCGAGCCACCTGGGAAGTCCAACTGAACTGTGGTGCTATAGAAAGTTTTTCATAGTTAAGAATAAGGAGAGGATTTAGGTGTATCCAGGTCACATTAATTGCCTGGGATTAGGTTTGTTTTTATGACTGAAACCCCATGAGAACCCCCTGTTCTGTTCCTTTCCTTTGGAATTAAATATAACATTTCTTACAGACCTGGTTCAAATCCTGACACTTCATCTCTCAGACAAGACCAACTTAGAGAGCAGCTTAGAAACAGTGCACTGGGTATAGCGTAGAAAAGGGAGAGGAGACGCAGGAACTGAGAGGTTGGCGGAAGGAGACAAAGTTGCAGGACAGGAGGCAGTTGATAGCATTAACCACTTACAGTATCACTTGTACAGTTTAGCCCTTCATGGGGCCTAAAATGTCTAGATTAAAAAATGGGCTCAATAAAAGTCTAGCCACTCATATAAATAATGTTTTAACTTGAAAAAAGAAACTTTTAAAGCCCCAAAAGTGATAAATTGCAATCTCTAATATTAAGCTTATTCATGAATAGCTCAGTTCACTCAATTTTTACTAAGCTTTAAAGTATGATATACATCCACAAAATCAATTTCCCATCTGCTGTTCTAGGTGAGAAATGGAAAGCCTAGAAATAGATTTAACTGGAGGTCATTTGTTTTTTTAAAAAAATGTTTAATAAACTTGGCTATAGAACTGTACCTACAAATTATAAGGGGCAGTTTTACATAACCGAAAATTGGCTAATCTTGGCCCTATGCAAGAGATTAGCAGATTGGTTCAAACTGGCCATCTGCACTTCCTAGTTTCAGAAGTGATTCTCAAACATATACTTTCACATCCATATGCAAATAAATGTGAAGTGTCATCAACAGATTTCTTTTTGTCGTTGTAATTTAAAGTATTCTTTCTTTAGCCTAAGCATAGGGGCTGGAGATTTACCAGAAACCTGAGAATTAAATACTACATCAATATCCCAGGGTTCTCTTCCACTCAAGTGACAATATTTTTATTTCAATACCTGGAAGGCAAAAGAGTATTATGGAAACCCTAGGAATGTTGCATTCAAAAAAAAAAAAAAAGAGAGAGAGAAGGAAGAGGAGACAAAGGAATAGAAAGAGGCTGTCAGGTTAAAAATAAATTAACTGGTTGTTGGGCTTCCTAGGTGTCACTAGTGGTAAAGAACCCACTTGTCAATATAGGTAGACATAAGAGACAAGAGTTCAATCCCTGATTCAGAAAGATCCCCTGGAGGAGGAAATGGCACCCCACTCCAGTATTCTTGCCTGGAGAATCCCATGGACAGGGGAACCTGGCAGGCTACCGTCCATAGTGTCGCACAGAGTCAGCCACGACTGAAGCAACTCAGTATGCACGCATGCACTTGTGGAGTTTGAGTCTCCACATTTCCAAGAAAGGGAGGCTAGGAACAGGAATCCCTTAGGAATTTTTAGGGAACAGTTTCCTCCTACTGCTGGCCATAGACAGAAACTGTGATTCCCAAACCAACTCAGCACTGCCAGGAAAAATCTTTGTCCCCCTACAAACAGATGAGCCCCCAGTGACAGCTCAGCTGGGGCTTCCCAGGTGGCACAGTGCTAAAGAATCTGCCTGCCAATGCAGGAGATGCAAGGGATGTGGGTTTGATCCCTCGGTCGGGAAGATCCCCTGGAAGAGGGCATGACAACCCACTTCAGTATTCTTGCCTGGGAAATCCCATGGACAGAGGAGCCTGGTAGGCTACATCCCATGGGGTCACAAAGGACATGATGGCTGACTCCAAAGAGTCAGACATGATTCAGCATGCATACACGGTAACAACTCAGTAGCAAATATGTCCCCTTGTATTCCCTGGGAGAAAACTGGTTCAGATGGACTTGAATGTCAGAAAAGAAAGGCTGAAAGTCTTCACTGTTCTTTAAATTATCTAACAACTGAGCTTCCTTTCCCACTTACCTAACAGGAAAACTATTTTAATAAGGTATAAGATGAAAGTTTTAAAAAAACTTGACAAAAATTTTTTAACAGTCTTAGAAAACATATATTCCTTCTATTGAGTATTTTTCACACATGATGTACTATTATTTCCCCAAGTTTATTTGAAAAAACTATGAGCCATAGAAGCTTTTGATTTTTAATTCTGATGAATTAGTAAAATCAATAGAACCCTACAGTTATATTTTATATGTATGTTGCATATAAAATGTTCATGTATATTTTAGTGATTTTTTTTAAAGTTTTATTTCATTCTGTTTCTGTTTCATACTTTTTACTAACAAGACACTTGGATCTAGTCCTCCATGAATCAGGCAGCAGCTAGGCACCCTCACATATTTGTACATATATGGGACAAATTTCCCCGCTTTTAAAGTCACAACAACGTGAATTTTCCAACCTAGGAACTGTCACCCAGATCTTAAAAAATGATAGCAGCTGTTTTTCTTATATTAGAAAACTGTTCTAATATGTCTTCAGGGTTTTTGAAAACTTATTTTCATGTAATGACCCAGTCATATATGGAGACTCCATTAATCTTTTCTCTCTCTCTTTTTTTTTTTTTTTTGGTTTAACAGAGATTCCTATTCAAAAGACTTTGGTACTAAGAGAGCTGGTCATCAATTTCAAAAGCTCTATACTTTGAAGATGCAAATATGATATATATACATATCTATTTACACACATACACACATTATTTTTCTGAAATGTATGGTTGTATATTTATGTGACCACTTACATCTCTGTGGTATTAGGTAATGTCAAGCAAAAATTCCGCTGGAAAAAGTTAGACAGGCCAGGAAAACTATTCAAGTTATTACAGTGGGGGAATGAGATGGAACTCAATTCTGCAGAAAGAAAAATTAGGAGGGTTTTTAAAAGCTGGTGGTGAGCTAGTAGAAAATACGAGAGGAATGTAGTAGAAATTCGATCAGTGTGATGTGTGGAGAACACGGAGTTATTCCTGAGTTTACGGATGATTTTCTCTGTGATTAGCCTCTGGGTCTGCTGGTTGGAGCTATCAGTCAGGCTCCTGCCCTCCCACAGAGATGGGCACACCAAGTGTTATCTCCTTGTATGTTTACATGCCAAAAACATGGTTACCTGGTCTTTAAGAAAGACATTTCCTATGTTTTGACACTGCCAAGAGGCTGGGAGAAGATTTGTACCATTCCAAAGAGGCAGAGAAAGAATTTCCAAGTTTTCTGAAGTCGATGTCTTATGAAAAGGGAGATCAGGGGCCTAGAATCAAGAAGACTCTGAATCTAAGTCAAGTAGCAGGGAAGAATGAGGCCACCCTGGACAGTAAGAAGAGAATGGAAAAGCTAACATTGCAAAAGTCGCTTTTGAACAGTCTTTTAAAGGAAGAAAGGCCGCGTCCAAAGGAAGGGGAAGTGGTCCAAGGCTAAGGTGGGGTTGTGCCAAAAACAAGCTGAAGAGTTTCATCTCAGGGACTGGTAAACAGAGCCTCGGGGGCCAGGGTGAAAAGCCTGGCCTGGGCTGCCGATGCTCGTCAGTTACAGGAAACCAGCGGCTAAGTGCCTTGACACCTGCGATTAAGAGTGTAGACTTGGCTCGAGCAGTGATTGGGCCTTGGCGCAGGACTCTGAGAGGGAGAGTGATGCAATCAGAGAGAGGCCCAGTAAGAGGGCCGTCGGCAGCTGGGAGCGATTTGAGCGTGCCGAGGCTGGCACGGGAAGGCCAAGGCGGAGGCCACTATCACACTGCCTGGGCAGCTGGAGCGCTCTATCTTCCCTCGCCCTCCCTCTGTCCCTCTGTCTCCTGTGAAGCACGTTCCCTGCCTCTCTCCTTAATTATCTTTCCACACACCAGTCCCTACAACCATCTTTTTGAAAATCCAACTGCCCTTCTCGCTTTGTTGAGATGCTTCTACAAGGCACACTTCAGCCATGAGATTTAAGATGTGATTAAATGATCAGATCCTTCAGGCAGAAGATGCAAAGCAATAATTAAGATAGTTTCTTCAGTTTGCCTGATCATAAAACTCAACCTGGGATTTTTTTTTGATACAATACATCTAATAAATGTGGGGTCTTCTGAAAATACACATTCCTGGGTCCCAATCCAAATCCACTGAGACAGTGCTGTCAGGGGAGGGGCATAGCAGTGTGTTTTTCAAAGCATCACACATGTGAGTGCTCAGCTGTGTCCAACTCTTTGAGACCCCAAAACTGTAACCCTCCAGGACTGTCCATGGGATTCTCCAAGCAAGAATACTGGAGCAGATTCCCATTTTCTCCTCTAGGGCACCTTCTGACCCAAGGATGGAATCCGCATCTCTTGCATCTCCTGAGTTGGCAGGTGGATTCTTCACCACTGCTCCATCTAGGCTTCCCTGCTTTTCAAAGACAGTGTCCTAAATGACAGTTACACTCTGGCAGTTTGGGAAATGTGTTAAGGAGTAGCCTGTAGCTGGAGAAGACTCTTGAGAGTCCCTTGGACTGCAAGGAGATCCAACCAGTCCATCCTAAAGGAAACCAGTCCTTTGGACTGGTGCTGAAGCTGAAACTCCAATACTTTGGCCACCTCATGCGAAGAGCCGACTCAGTTAAAAAGACCTTGATCCTGGGAAAGATTGAGGGCAGGAGGAGAAGGGGACGACAGAGGATGAGATGGCTGGATGGCATCACCAACTCGATGGACATGGGTCTGGGTAAACTCTGGGAGTTGGTGATGGACAGGGTGGCCTGGCGTGCTGCAGTCCATGGGGTCACAAAGAGTCAGACACGTTTGAGCAACTGAACTGAAATGCAGCTGGTAATGACAGAGGCTTCATAGAAGTGAGTTTTTAACAAGTTAATTCTTTAAACCCCTTTCCTCTCTGTTTCAGTTCCTGGTGGCAACAATACATTAGGCTAATGGTGATACTTACTATATGATGCTACCTGGAAAACCCGTAAAACCCACTAGAAGTATGTTTCTGCCAAACGTTGGCCTGAGGGAATGAGGGCAATAAAAGGCAAGGAATCTGCAGATGCATGAAGATTCTACAGGCAATGCCACCAGGTTAGGGGTGAGCTGGAAGCTGAACTCTCATGAATGAGGCCCTGGACATACTGCCACCGAAGTACTGTATTTAAGCTGAACTTTTGTTTTCTCTTTAGCTCTATCCCAGTGTGGGAGAACTAGAGTAGAAAAACATCTGGCTGAGGAAATGAATTTTCCACCGTATTGACGCTGCCAGGTATAGACATCTGTGCACCAAGTGAATCAACACAGACAACGCGCCTTTAAAATGCTGAACAAGTCTGAAACGAAGTGTCTTGAAGGAACAAAATTTAACCTGCAGGATTATTTGAATCAGCCCTGTTTTCCTCTTTAGGAAGAGCCATGAGAATTCCTACCTGAGGCCTTCATGAAAACAAGTGGAAGGAATCTGAAGCGAACGCTGGAAGAAGCACTTGGAGTCATGCATAGAACGAGAGGCCAGGGCCTCCTGGTGGCTCAGTGGACAAGAATCTGCCAGGGCAGGAGACATGGGAAGATCCGACATGCTGAGGCCAGTGAAGCCTGCTCACCACAACTTCTGAGCATGTGCTCAAGAGCCCGTGCCCCACAGAGAAGCCGCTGCAACAAGAAGCCTGCACACTGAGACTAGAGAGCAGCCCCCACTCGCCACAACTACAGAAAAGGCCAAGAAGCAACGAAGACCCAGCACAGCCAAATTAAACAAACAAGCAAATAAATAATTTTTTTTTTTTAAGAGGATGGCCTAGTGTCATTTGCACTTTTCCACTAACAGGCTGACCACGCAGCTTCACCTGGGCCATGGTGCACCACTGGTAGCTGAGCAGAGAGCTTGATTTGGGACTCGAAGTTTAGACAAGAGGAGACCAAGATGATAACAATTCTCACCAACATCTATCAGTTTCTGGCAAGCTCTGGCGGGACCCAGTGCTCATCTGCTTGCCCATAGATCTTATTCGTCAAGACTACCAGCCTGCCTCTTGAGCTGATCCAGATGTTGTCCTGCTGAAACGGAGTGATTTTTTTTCAAAGCACAGTCTTCTTTTTGGTCAGGAGCCTCACCTAAGTTTCAAGCAGAAACGAAATAATGAGCAGTCTCTGCAGAGCTTTGTGTCAAAAGTTCTTATTCTCCGAGAACACGGGAAAATTACATATGCAAGGTTCACGGGCAGAGTGACATGCACTGCTAGAAACAGAGCCCCATTCTGTCCCCCGAAGAAGAGCCCTTGGGATGTTTAACTTGCTTTTCAAATGCAGTGGAGAAATTGGAGATATTTTCCCCTTGTATTTTCATCTTTCAATGAACCTATTGGCCTGAAAAGACAAACAAGGGAAATCTACAGGTAGAAACCAAAAACAGTGCAGAAGAAATGAGCTGACAGAGAAGGCAGGGTATTGAAGCTCCAATACTACAATCTAATAGAGATACATTCTAGAAAAGTAATTGGCATACAACATTACATAAGTTTAAGGTATATGGGTTTAAGGTGTATTTGATATATTACATATCACAAAACGATGACCACAGAAGGACTAGCTAGCACCCCCATCACCTCAGTTCAGTTCGGTCGCTCAGTTGTGTCTGACTTTGTGACCCCATGGACTGCAGCACACCAGGCTTCCCTGTCCATCACCAACTCCCAGAGAGCTTGTTCAAACTCATGTCCATCGAGTCAGTGATGCCATCCAACCATCTCATTCTCTGTTGTCCCCTTCTCCTCCTGCCTTCAATCTTTCCCTAATTATAATTTGTTTTGTGGTAAGAATATATAAGATCCACTTTCTCAGCAACATTCAAGGATATCATAGAGTAATGTCGACTATAATCACCATGCTATATATTAGATTCTCAGAAGTTACTCATCTTTTTACTTTAGGCTTTATGAGGTTATAATTGGCATATAAAATTACAATGTATTTAAAGTTTACATCGTGGTAACTTGATAGACACACACATTTGTGGAAGAATTCCCCTCATTTAGTTAATTAACACATCCATCACCTCCCTTGTCTTGTTTTCTTTTTTCTTTTCCTTTTCTTTCCTGGTGAGAACATTTAAGTTCTACCCCCTCAGAAAATTTCAATTTAGGTGACTATCAACTATAGTTGATAGTTCAATCCCCTCTGATCACATTCATTTTAGACCTGAAAGTATGTACTGCCTGTCCCATTTTCTCCATTTTCTAACCCCTGCTAATCAGCATTCCAGTCCTTTTTTCTACAAACTTGTGTTTTCTTTTCTTTTTTTTTTCCGATTCCACATAGTAGTGATACTGTGCAGTATTTGTCTTTCTCTGTATGATTTATTTCACTTAGCATAATGCCTTCAAGGTCTATCTATGTTATCACAAATAGCAGGATTTTGGGGGGGAAGGCTGAATTATATTCCAATGTATATGCAAAGAATTTCTAAGGCAGTCTGAACATGGATGTAACAGAACAGGAAGGAAACATTAAGGTATTAGTAAGAATAGTGAAGGGGAGAAAAGTGTATATGTCCTTTACATATATGCTGATTTACCACAAGAATAACCTCTGACCACTTTTAAGCATTTCATATACCCTTTCTTCAGTACGTTGACACCAACAGCTGATAATGCTACTCTAGATGATAGACTTTGCTATGCCTGTCCCCTTATTACTGTGATTAGTGTTAGCCACTCACTCGTGCCTGACTCTTTGTGTCCCCATGGACTGTAGCCCACCAGGCTCCTCTATCCATGGGATTCTCCAGGCAAGAATACTGGAGTAGGTAGCCATTCCCTTCTCCAGGGGATCTTCCTGACCCAGGGATTGAACACAGGTCTTCTGCATGGCTGGCAGATTCTTTACTATCTGAGCTGCCAGGAAAGCTTCAGTTGGATGGCCATGATTGTTAAATGTTAAGTTAAATTTAGCTTATTAAATAAATTATTAAAGCAAATATAACATGAAAGCATATTAATATTTGCCTTATTAAAGCAAATGGAAGATTTGGTTATGATATTTATGAATACATCACTATATAGCTTCATTTTATTTTTTTTAATTTTTTAAAATTAATTTGTTTATTTTAATTGGAAGCTAATTACAGTATTGTAGTGGCTTCATTTTAAAACATACGTATGCAGTTTATGGAGAACAGTGTGGAGATTCCTTAAAAAACTGGAAATAGAACTGCCTTATGACCCAGCAATCCCACTGCTGGGCATACACACTGAGGAAACCAGAATTGAAAGAGACACGTGTACCCTAATGTTCATCGCAGCACTGTTTATAACAGTCAGGACATGGAAGCAACCTAGATGTCCATCAGCAGATGAATAGATAAGAAAGCTGTGGTACATATACACAATGGAGTATTACTCAGCCATTAAAAAGAATACATTTGAATCAGTTCTAATGAGGTGAATG
>SJYQ01005248.1:386292-623682 GCA_006410935.1 Redunca redunca
GGGGAAACAGTGGAAACAGTGTCAGACTTTATTTTGGGGGGCTCCAAAATCACTGCAGATGGTGATTGCAGCCATGAAATTAAAAGACACTTACTCCTTGGAAGAAAAGTTATAACCAACCTAGATAGCATATTCAAAAGCAAAGAGATTACTTTCCTGACTAAGATCCGTCTAGTCAAGGCTATGGTTTTTCCAGTGGTCATGTATGGATGTGAGAGTTGGACTGTGAAGAAGGCTGAGTGCTGAAGAATTGATGCTTTTGAACTGTGGTGTTGGAGAAGACTCTTGAGAGTCCCTTGGACTGCAAGGAGATCCAACCAGTCTATTCTGAAGGAGATCAGCCCTGGGATTTCTTTGGAAGGAATGATGCTACAGCTCAAGCTCCAGTACTTTGGCCACCTCATGCGAAGAGTTGACTCATTGGAAAAGACTCTGATGCTGGGAGGGATTGGGGGCAGGAAGAGAAGGGGATGACGCGAGTCTGAGTGAACTCCGGGAGATGGTGATGGACAGGGAGGCCTGGTGTGCTGTGATTCATGGGGTCGCAAAGAGTTGGACACGACTGAGTGACTGAACTGAACTGAACTGAACAATGTTCTGAAAAGTAAATGACCTAAAATTTAAAAATTAGAACCACGCTTGGAAAACGGCAATTCTCAAGGACTTGTTAAACAAGTACAATAATACCACTGCTAATTAGTTACCCTTTACTCATTTTTTACTTTGTGCTAGATACTATCCTAATCACTTTACATATATTTACTCATTTAATTATCACAGAAAAATATTATGAGTTACTATATTATTATCTCTATTTTATAGACAGGGAAACTTGAAAAACACAAGTTTAGAAATTTACCTAAAGTCATGGAAGGACATGAGACGTCAGAATTCAAACCCAAATATTGCTAACTTGATTAAGGTTCTTAGTCATTATGGGACAATTAATTTTTCTGGTAATTTATAGCAAATTAGTGATAGCTATAACAAAAATTCATAATATTCAAGATTTGTCTAATATTAATTAGTTGATATTAATGCTTGCTATTTAAAGAATAGAATTGTTTGTCATAAATAATAATTGAATCATTATTGATAATTGAAATCTAAAAAATCTAATTGTTGGACAATACAGCATAACCTTTATCACCATCATTGCTGTGGTGACTTTTAACAAAAGTCAGTGCCAGGAGAAAATAAACATTTCGTGATGACCTACTCACATAAGCTCAAACCTATACAATCATGAGAAGATATGCATTCCAACAACAAAGTTACTGGCATGAATGCACCAGTTCATTTTGTTATGGCTATTCCTTATATGCTAATGCACCATTAAAAAAAATAAATTTGGCATGTACCTTAAATATTCAGGTAGTCTACCCCAGTGGAGGTCTACTAAGGGATCCACTTAGAAGTATTATAATAAGGAATATCTGAGGTCCTGCTTCTTATTCTGGGAGTGGGTATCAAGGTCCACTCCTCATTCCCAAATATATGTGGATTAATGGGGCTGCAAAGTGAAGGACCAGAAAAAAAAAGTTCCAGTTTCTACCTCTAAACAGTTAATGAGCCGTCAGGGCAGAGATGCTCATCTTGTGACGTCAGCGGCCCCTCTCAAGAATACACCATGTACTCTGAGGAAGAGATTCTGGGAAAACTCTTCATCACTAACAAAAGAACTATCAAAGGATTGGCAAAGCCTTAAAATTTTCTTGTCCCTAATATAAATTGTAAACTGTTCATTAAATGCCTCTGAATACATTCTAAAGAACTTTTCAGCTTGGAGAGGCTGTTCTGCCACGCTCTCTGCTGAGCCCGGTCCCAGAAAGAGCAGATTCTATGATTAAGGTGATTAAGGTAATCAGCCAGTCTGATTCAGACACTCAGTTCTGCTGCTGTCAGTGGACCTTCTGGTCATCACCGGAAGAGTGCACTTTCAAGGAGAATTTCTCTCTACAAGTACTCTTGTGTTCGTTCAACTTGAAACTAAGCTGGAGAAAGAACTGTGCTTGAAAGTTTTCTGGTTGCGTGAACAGCAACTTGCATGACAGGGTGTCCCTGACCACATACAAAGCCGCACGTGCTTTTGGCGTCTGTTATCCCTTTCTTATAGACTTCCTGGATGAATCAATGGTAAAGAATCCATCTGCCAATGCAGGAGACATGGGTTTGATCCCAGGGTCAGGAAGATCCAACTGAAGAAGGAAATGGCAACCCACTCCAGTATTCTTGCCTGGAAAATCCCATGGACAGAGGAGCCTGGCAGGCTACAGTCCATGGGTCACAAAGAGTCAGACACTACTGAACTACTGAACACACACACACACACACACGTATGCAGTGAATCCTGGATAAATTGTGATAAGGTGACTGGAAAAACTCCAGCTTTAATTAATCAAAGTCACTTAAATTTTATGTTTGTATAATTAAAGGCACCATCTTTAAGATTAATGATAGCTCCCACCCTTGAGAATTTTTAATTTTGTACCAAGTACCAGCCTATTTACTAGCCATATTGACCAAGTCCCTCCTGCCCAAATACCCAATACCCTTCTCTTCTTCTGACTATGCTATGTAGATATTCCTACTTATGGAGACCCTATAGATTCCATTTTAAAAAAATTTTAGGCCTGGAAGAAACTTGAGAGATAATTTAGCAACACCTCATAATCTACGTCTGCCTGTTCCAATGTGGTAGCTACTAGCCACATGTGGTGTGAGGGGAAGAAGCCAAAAAGACCACATGTGGGTACATCAGACATTTATGGGGGAAAGCACAAAACCAGGAGAGAGGATAACTTTCCAGTTTGGGGAAAAATCAATAGTCTAATGATATCATCCCTCACAATTATTTACAGAGTCTTGAGCTTTGATGTGTACAGTGAATTTCTGACATGAACAAATTTCCCAAACTCTCAAAATTGTAATCTCCCTCACTACTTTCACTGGCTACCGTACAAATTTTATTAGAGAAGACTTGAGTGAAATGGTAAGAGCAGCCACAATAAAAGATTGTTTAATCTCTCAAGTAAATTTTCTAATTTACTGATCCTTGAGTTAATCCAATAATACCTTGCAATCTTGCCAAGTCACATTTTAGATGCCGACAGGGGTTACTCCAGTGACCTATCAAGCAATCCCAAGTGTTCATTGCATGTCCAACAAGGTGACAGAAGAGGCTGTGACGCACACATGTGATTTCACTTCCCAAATCTAATGTCCCCTGGGGAATTTTTAGTACTTTGAGCTAGACAGAAGAAGTCCAGAAGACCCAGGGATCAGACTGCCAGCGTGTATGTAGGGAGCAGACATAGTTTTTTCACAGCAAGCATGAGCAATTGAGGCAGAAGGGAAGTGTCTTCTTTGAGGAACTGACAGACAAATGCCATCAGCAAGAGGTCCTTGCAAAAGAAGTTGGCACAGCTGTCTTGAGCACATGACAGGTTGCCTGGGAATTCTAGAACTACTTGGATGGATTTCTGGAGCATAGAATGCAAGGTGTAAAGTACGATGGTTTTGAAGATGGAAGTAGCTGGCTAGAAAAATCCAATTATAGATACAATGCAAGGTGCTGTGTGTATCACCGCAGATGCACACACATTCTCAAGTAGCTTGAATTGCACTTGGCAAACACGTCTGACCTTCATCTCATATACACCCTGTATTATCCCCATCAGCTATCATTGCCACCTCACCAAGGAAGGTCCTGAGGTTCAGAGGAAGTGTGTTTCTCAGCTTAGTTTGGCATCCATTTCCCCAACACTCCCAGATCCCAGATTTCTTTAGTGGAAACACCTTCACCAGTTCCTTGTGGGCAGACTTTGCAGGACAGTAGATCTAAGTGCTTGTTCGCTCACTATGGAAACTATAGAGAGTCCTTCTGCCAAAATATCCGACCATCATCATACCATCTAACCATATGCTGCCTAGGAATGGGCATGTGACCCAAGCTTGGCCAATGGAGTGTTCTCCTCCAGGATCTTGAACCTTGACTTGCACTGTTCAAGGATGGAAGAAACAGAGCCCGTCTTCCCAGCTGCAGGGTCTGGGACAGGCTCTTGAGCAGTCCCAGTCGCTAAAACCTTTCAAAATTTCCTTATACCTTTGCAATGAAGTCTATTTTTCACTTATGTGAAAGTTTCCGTTAGTCGTTTAACTATCATGGGTTGAATTATGTCCCTCCAAAATTCATGTGTTGAAATCCTGATCCCCAAGACCTTAGGATGTGGACCTTATCTGGAAATATGACCTTGGTAGATAAGGTGAGGTCAGACTAGAGTAGAATAAGCCTCTAACCCAATATGACTGGTATCCTTACAAACAGAGATATTTGGACATTGATATACATACAAGAGGAAGACAATGAAAGAGGATGAGATGGCTGAATGGCATCATCAACTCAATGGACATGAGTCTGAGCAAACTGCAGGAGATAGTGAAGGACAGGGGGGCCTGGAATGCTGCAGTCCATGGAGTTTCTAAGAGTCAGACACAACTGAACAACAATGCAGAGAACACCACGAGAAGATGAGGGCAGAGGTCAGGGTGCTGTTTCTACAGGACAAAGAACATCAGATTGCCTGCAAAGCACCAGAAATTAGGCAAGAGGCATGGAACAGATTCTTCCCCATTGCCTCAGAAGGAACCAAATCTGCTGACACCTTGATCTCGGACTTCCCACCTCCAGAACTGAGAGACAACATATTTCGGTGGCTTAAGTTATTCAGCCTTTGTTACTTTGTTACAGTAGATTTAGCAAAGGAATGCAATCATCTAAACACTCAGCCTAATTTTTTTTTTTTTAAGAGAGATGAATATCCTGTTCCTGGGGAGTTGAAGCTATTGATTAGGAGAGACTTGAGCAGCCTGAGGAGATGAGTTGCTAAACTGGGAAATTTACATGGAAAGTTAATAGGCTGGTCCCTAAATATAGATACAAGTACTTCATGAAATGCCTATGTTTTCCTTGAATTCACAGGAAAAAAAAAAAAAAGCAGATGCTTTTGCAGTGAGCAGATAAAGAAAAAGCTGGGGATGAATAATCACACAGTGTGAACAGTTTGAGTCTGAGAAAAAAATGTATGATGCACAGTTGTCAGGATAATTTCTCTGCTAAATGCACTAAGTTTTTTGCTTCTGCTTGGTGTCTAAAAATGATGGATTATATTCACTATTCTCCAGCTGATTCTTTGATATAATGTTAGCATCTGCTCTGAGTCAGAAGTTAATACAGTGTGGGCAGGCGGCCTAGTTTTGATCTGATTACGGTAACTAACTTTATCTTTTTAGTGCCCAAGGATTAAATGGTCCCTAATTAACTCTTATTCTTTCATCAAATAGCTATTGAATATATACTCAGGGACAGGACAGAATAAGACCAACAGGTTTTCAACCCCACGTCAGAGAGAGCAACAAATGATACAGGAATTAATGGTTAAGTGTATTGTGTAGCATTTCACCTGCTAAGTGCAAGTCAAGGGAGAATTAGCAGGTCCAAAGCAGAGTACAATGTCTGAGAGGAAGAGTGTTCCTGGCAGAGTAGATGGTACTATTATGAAAACCTAGAAATGAAAGTGAGTACTTTGGCAAGTTGGGACACTGAGAAAAGGTCACCATGGCCCAGAGATGAGGCTAGAGAGACCAGGAAAGGGAAATGGAGGAGTCTGAATTATCCTAACGGTGAATCATGGGAGAGTTTTAATTTGGGAAGTGGCATGATTAAATTTGCCCTCTTTAGAATCACTCTGGGATTCCCAGATGGTGCTAATGATAAACAATCTGCCTGCCAATGCAGGGAATTCAGGAGATGCAGGTTCGATCCCTGGGTTGGGAAGATCCTCTGGAGGAAGAAATGGCAACTACTCCAGTATTCTTGCCTGGAAAATTCCATGGACAGAGGAGCCTGGCGGGCTATAGTCCATGGGGTCGGAAAGAGTTGGACATGGCTGAGCACATGCACAGAGAAGATCATTCTAGTAGCTGTCTGTAGTCTAGATGCACAGGTATCAGTAAGAAATCCATTGGCATGATGAGAGACAGACTGAACTGCCTACACTAAGGACCAGGGGAAAGAGAGAGCATTGTCTGGAGGAGAATACCACATCACTTGACTGGGGAGGTTGCATCTCATACTAGTCTGGCCAACACCACCTTTCTTGCTTGTTGCCCAGGTTCTATGAGGCCCACCTGAGAGCTGCAGCGTGACCCACTGCCGAAGATCAGTGAACTCCTAAGAAATCTCCCCAGGCAGTGACCACGTCCCATGAAATTTGGATGGGAACTCTGTAATGTTGGCAGTTATGCAACAGACTGTCCATAACCAGTGCCTGTCCCCTCTGGTGGCACAGCAGCTCCGGCAAGCCGACAGCCCCCATCGCATCTCTCTTTTCCAAACAACTCCTGGAAGCAGGAAACACCGGATTGTGGACGACTAGGAAGAGTGTCTCAGTCCCAGCCCTCCCCTTACCTGGAGGTTTCGTCAGCTCTCTACTGACTTGCCTTTTCCCTCTTTCCAACATCGTGGAGGGCACGCAGCATGTCTGAGTACTCACAGCACAAGTTAAAATCTTGTCCAGCTTCTGACTGAAGTCAGTCAGACGTTTCTTCCTAAAATCATTTAGGGTACCAAAATGTGGGGATGATAATTTTAGTAGGACATTCTTTAAATGGCAGGATGGGTTAGCTGCCTATATTCTTAAAGCATTTGTTTGAACTATACATTCTTAAGTATTGAAATACTATACTTTCAAGTATATAACCTACTCACTTGGTAGGGAGTGACTACTGTAAGTTTTTGCTGATATACATCCCATAAAAGGGAAATGGAGGAGTCTGAATTATCCTAATGGTGAATCATGGGAGAGTTTTAATTTGGGAAGTGGCATGATTAGATTTGCCCTCCTTAGGATCACTCTGGGCTTCCCAGATGGTGCTAATGATAAAGAATCTGCCTGTCAATGCAGGGAATTCAGGAGATGCAGGTTATATATGTATATTTATTTATTTATTTATTTATAAGTGTGTGTGTATATATATATATTTATATATNTGTGTGTGTGTGTGTATATATATAAATATATATATATATAGCTTCCTTGATAAGATTGACAAAGAAATGGAAGTGGAAAGTGTTATTCACTCAGTCATGTTCGACTCTTTGAGACCCCATGCACTGTGGCCCGCCAGGCTCCTCCGTCCATAGAATTCTCCAGGCAAGAGTACTGGAGTGGGTTGCCATTTCCTCCTCCAGGGGATCTTCCCAACCCAGGGATCGAACCCAGGTCTCCTGCATTGCAGGCAGATGGTTTATCCTCTGAGCCACCAGGGAAGCCCTGAAAAGCATAACTAACTGTAAGAATGGCATTTAGAATATGATAACACAGGAAAAAAAAAAGATGATGAGTGGCCATCTAAGCCCCAAACCAGCAATCTCAATTTTTTATTAAGAGTTGATTTTGGTTAACAGACCAGGTCAGCCTGTCAGGAAATAAAATGTAAAGTCATCGTTAAGTCCACTGAACTTTAAGTTCCAAAACTTTCCAGCAGTCAAAGGTAGTACTGCACTTAAGTGGACAGTGAGTTCTCGACACAGTCAAGGCTGGCGATTCTGTCTTTCTGAGGTCACTGTCTTTACGTGGCTGATTAGATTGCACCACTTTTGAGAACAGATACTAAACACATAGAATGCCTAATTTAGAGCTCTTAGTTAAAATAGTTAGCAATTAAGACTCCAGGAAATTACAGTTAAATCACTCCTGTAGAATCCTTGAAAAATTCTAAACCAGTTCAGAAGTTCCTATAAGATAAAAGAGTAGATGGCTCATTGTGAAAGTTTCTGAACCACCGTTTCCTCTGCATTTTTAATTGAAATCTAATGTAGCCTTAAGGTAACTCTTAACAGAGCACTAGACTCAGTTCCAGGATTGCCGAACTGGTGAAGGGGCACATTTGCTGTGGTATTTTCTTCGGCAATTTAACCAGTGGCTCCTCTTCAACTTCACCTAAGACAGGAATTCCACCCCGTCCCAGACCCAAAGATTTCAAAACACGCTTTCTGATTACAAAAAAGAGTCTAAACTCCTTCTGCCTCACACAAGCAGTTCCTGGTGAACTGGCATTCGAGATGGGATTCTGGGAGCTGCTCTCATGCGCTGCAGCGATGCTTCTCTTTGGCTCTGCCCCATCCTCCTCTCTCCATCCCTCCCTTTCCCTGCTGTTCAGGATCTACTGTGTCCAAGCCCGCAGGGTCCTGGGCCAGGGGCTCAGCGGTGAAGAATCCGCTTGCCAAGCAGGAGACTCAGGTTCAATTCCTGGTTCAGGAAGATCCCCTGGAGCAGGAAATGGCAACTCACTCCAGTAGTCTTGCCTGAAAAATCCCGTGGACAGAGGAGCCTGGAGGGCTACAGTCCATAGGGCTTCAAAGAGCTGGACACGATTGAACGATTAAACAAGTGTCCTGCTACTGCTGCTGCTGCTAAGTCACTTCAGTCGTGTCCGACTCTCTGCGACCCCATAGACGGCAGCCCACCAGGCTGCCCTGTCTCTGGGATTCTCCAGGCGAGAACACTGGAGTGGGTTGCCATTTCTTCCTCCAGTGCATGAAAGTGAAAAGTGAAAGTGAAGTCACTCAGTCGTGTCCAACTCTTCACGACCCTGTGGACTGCAGCCCACCAGGCTCCTCCATCCATGGGATTTTCCAGGCAAGAGTGCTAGAGTGGGGTGCCATTGCCTTCTCCAAAACAAGTGCCCTGTGTATCCTTCAAAATGGCAAGGATCTCCTCCTAGCTCACCTATTGATCAAAAAACTACTTGCCTTCTGTCCCAGAATCTGTCAGGGAGTCAGCAACTTGACATGCTTATCTAAAAGCCAGTTAATGAACAACAACGGCATCACTTCTTCAGAAAAATATTTGTTTTTAAATTTCAGCCTCCAATACCTTCATCAGAAACAGTGACACTCTGGCAGAGACAGAGGACTGTGAGACAAACGACCTCCTCAATTCATATATTCCAGTCAGCACTTAGTTTTATGATTGACTTCACGCACATATTTCATAAAATTATAAAACCAAGAGCTGGAAAGGATTTATAGATAAGTCCACACTTCCACTTTAATGATAAAAACCAAAAAAAAAAAAAAAAAACACCAGCACAGAAGACCATCCTACAGTTACTGTACAGAGAGAAGCCAGGACTCCTGATTCCAGTTCTGACACTTGTTTGCTTATCGCCCAGACTTGCTGTTAATGAGCTTTCTGGAAAATATGTACGCACTCCTAATTCTTTTTATCTGTCATTCACAACAGGGCAAGGTGAGATGGGATTGCAGAGAGTGTCTACAGCACCTCCAAAAAGCATACTCAGATTAAAAAAGCATAATTAATATTAGAATAGTCTTCCAAATTGGGGAAATGGAAAAGCTACTGCTTTGATTAAAAAAAAAAAACTACAGGTAGTAAGTTGTAACAAAATACTGGCGGGAAACAATTTCATCCTGTGCATATCAATGATTTGCAAAGACTGATGAGGGAACTAGGGGCACATCCAAACCTCACAGGAAGAAGGCGGCTGTTAGCTTTATCTGAGATGTATAAAATACTTTTAAGAGCTTTTTAAAATTTTGGTTCTAATTATGAAATATTTCCAAATAACAGAAAAATTTAAAAAATATAACCATCCTATACTCACTCATCATATTGAAAATGCTGTTTGATCACATTTGCTTAATATTCCTCTTTGTTATATAAATTTTTTTAAGATACAAAACATCCAGGCTCAGATAAAGCTCCATCAGCAATGTGCATTCCTGCCCCTCTCTCTCAAGTGACAAGCACCCTGATAAAGAATGAAATATCTTTGCCTTTTAATTTATTTTACTTTACAACATATGTATATGTTGTATACGAACAAATAATGTGTTATTCTTTGAGGAAGGTTTAAAGCATGTATAAAGGATAATACTATTGCATTTATCCTTTTACAGCTTGTTTTTTCATTAAACATGCTACTCATGAGATCTTTTTCATATGGATATACTAGATGTAGTTAATTCATTTTAACTTTAAAATATTGTACATTTAACTTTAAAGGTGTTTTTCACTGTACAACATTTATGGTGTAATAAACTCAGCTTATCTTTCCAGTGTTCTATTAAGGTACAGTTACATTGTTTTCATTCCAGTGCTGGAAATTTGACTCGTTGTACATATGTGTGTAAAGGTTTTCTAAGCTATATAACTGGAAATGGAACTTTAGAATTCAAGGATACTTGCATTTCCATGCATTCTAGCAGTGAAACACTGTTTTCCAAAGTAGTTGTGCCAATTTATCCTTCTTCTAGCATTACATTGCAGTCCACGGGGTCGCTAAGAGTCAGACACGACGGAGCGACTTCACTTTCACTTTTCACTTTCATGCACTGGAGAAGGAAATGGCAACCCACTCCAGTGTTCTTGCCTGGAGAATCCCAGGGACAGAGGAGTCTAGTGGGCTGCCGTCTACGGGGTCACACAGAGTCAGACACGACTGAAGTGACTTAGCAACTTAGCAACAAAAGCATTACACTAATTCATACCAACATTTAGTGATGTCAGATGTGTCTTTATCTCTTGGTGATGAAATTATATCACCAATGATATTATTTTAATTTCTATTCCCTATGTAACAGTGAAATTGAGCATATTTTCATATAGGTATGCAATACCCCATTTCTCTTTATGTGAATCACTTTTTCATATGCTTTTTCCATTTCTAATGGATCATTTTCCTCATTGATTTATAGCAGTCTTTATGTTTTCTAAATACTATTCCTTTGTCACTTGTATAGATGGAAAATACCTTTTCTCAGTATGGGTTGCTTTCTGCTCTATGATATATTTTATCATGTGCAGGCTTTTAATTTAATGAAGTCAAATTTATCACCATTTTGTTTTGCTATTTTTATTTGTTGTTTAAGAAATATCTCTTATCTGACATTATAAAACATTATTCTTTATTATTTTTGAGTTTTAAAGGTTTGCTTTTTATATTCAGATTTTAATATCAGTTCAATTCAGTTCAGTCGCTCAGTCATGTCCAATTGTTTGTACCCCATGGACTGCAGCATGCCAGGTTTCCCTATCCATCACCAACTCCCGGAGCTTGCTCAAACTCACATCCATCGAGTAGGTGATGCCATCCAACCATCTCATCCTCTGTGATTCCCTTCTCTTCCTGCCTTCAATCTTTCCTAGGATCAGGGTCTTTTCCAATGAGTCTGTTCTTCACATTAGGTGGCCAAAGTATTCGAGTTTCAGCTTCACCATCAGTCCTTCCAATGTATATTCAAGACTGATTTCCTTTAGGATGGACTGGTTGGATCTCCTTGCAATCCAAGGGACTCTCAAGAGTCTTCTCCAACACCACAGTTCAAAAGCATCAATTCTTTGGCGCTCAGCTTTCTTTATAGTCTCAACTCTAACATCCATACTTGACTCCTAGAAAAACCATAGCTTTGACTGTACAGACCTTTGTCAGCAAAGTGCTGTTTCTGCTTTTGATTTTGTCTCTGTCTAGGTTTATCATAGCTTTTCTTTCAAGGAGTAAGCACAGTGGCTTACTTTAATTTCATGGCTGCAGTCACCATCTGCAGTGATTTTGGAGCCCAAGAAAATAAAATCTGTCACTATACCACTTTTTCTCCATCTATTTGTCATTCAGGATAGCCCATTGTCTTAACACCACTATGCTCTAATGAGCCCAGCTTTCCCCCATGAATGTTCAAGGCTCAGTGGTAAAGAATACACCTGTAAATGTGAGGCAGGGTTCAATCCCTGGGTTGGGAAGATTCCCTGGAGAAGGAAATGGCAACCCACTCCAGTATTCTTGCCTGGAGAATCCCATGGACAGAGGAACCTGGTAGGCTAGAGTCCAAGGGATCCCAAAAAGTAGGACATGCCTTAGCAACTAAACAACAATGCTATATATCTACCTAGAGATGGGTCTGTTTCTACAAATCTAGTCTCTTCTGTTGATCTATTTGTTTCCTCCCATGTCAATAACTCTGCTTAATTTGTTACAATTATAGAGGACATTTTACTCCTGGTAGGATCTCTTCTTTTTATCCTCCTCTTTTCTCCACCTTAGTCTATCTCTTTCTATAAAGTTATTTTAGGCTACTCTTGGTGCTTTTATCTTTGTATGACATTAAGGGTCACCTTATAAAGTCTGTGAACTTAAATTTACTTTATAAACCAATTAGAGAACTGTAACCCTTCTAAGATTAAATCTTCTAGTCCTTCCATATGTCTTCTCTCTATGTGTTTAACTCTTCTTTTAGGTCTTTCAGGAGAATTTTGAAATGGCCTTCATAAACATATCACACTTCTCTCATTAGATTTGCCTTTAGGTGAATTTGCTCCATTTTATGGAGTCTGTGAAGAGATACTACTGATTTTACACATTGGTTTTGAATCCACAAATTGGGATAAACTATTATTGCTACTAATAGTTTGCAGATTTTCTTATATTTGCCCATGTAGACAATTATATCATTAGCAATAATAACTATTTTTTCTTTTTATGAATTTTTCATATTAAAAGTTTTTTCAGTAATTAAAGTGTCTTACTACACTGGCTAAAATCTCCAGTAAAATATTAAAATTAAGTGGTGATATTAAACATCATTTATAATGTTTCCCATTAAGAATTACATTGCTATAAATTTTTGGTTGATATTGTATATCAAAGTATTCCCAGGTGGCTCAGTGGTAAAGAATCCACCTGCAAATGCAGGAGACTTGGGTTCGATCCCTGAGTCAGGAAGATTGCCTGGAGAAGGAAATGGCAACTCACTCCAATATTCTTGCCTGGAAAATCCCATGGAAAGAGGAACCTGGAGGGCTTCAATCCATGGGGTTGCAAAGAGTCAGATATGACTTAGCAACTAATCAACAGCAGCAACATTCTAAATCAAATTAAAGAAAATTACTCTTATCCCAATTTTGGTATGAATGTATGAATTGCCTTTGTTTTTTTAGATCCTAAATAGGTACTGAATTTTATCAAATAACCTTTCTGAATCGGTTGGGATAATTATAATTTTCAACTTCAATTTGTTTATATGGTGAACAAAAATAATAGATTTGTTTTATTTAAATAAGATTGGTATTTTTCAAATGAACCCCACTTGGGTATGCTATATATTTTAGTACATTGTTTTGTTTTTTATTAATAGTTTATTGATATTTTGCATCATTTTCAGAAATTAAATTAGACAGCAGTTTTTCTTTGTGGTGCTATAGTTCTGACAAGTTTGGTTTTCAATTCTTTACAGTCCTCATGGTACAAATGCTAAAGCATTTCTTTTTTTCTACTCCCTGAGTTTGTTTAAAAAACTAATCATACCTTTCTCAAATGTGTAGGACTTGCCTATAAAACTCTCTGTGTCTGATTAACTTTATCTGTTTTTGTTTTTTTAAAACTACTGATCCAGTTTCTTTAACAGGTATAGAACACTGCATCTTCTGTGCAGGTATTTTGGTAAATCTGGAATTTTAAAAAATATTTGCTCTTTTGACTAAATCTTTCAAATTTATTACCATACATTTTCCAAATACATACGTACAGGCATGCACGCATGCACGCACACACANATTTTGGTAAATTTGGAATTTTAAAAAATATTTGCTCTTTTGACTAAATCTTTCAAATTTATTACCATACATTTTCCAAATACATACGTACAGGCATGCACGCATGCACGCACACACAGTATATGTATACAGATTCAATCTGCAGTTGTTGTTTTTTAATCCCTGATAGGCCTACCCTCTTTTTGTTTCTTTATTAGTCTAGCTCAAAATCTTTGTGTTTTATCTCTTCAAAAAACCAATATTTGGTTTTGTTGACATTCATTATCAGTATTTTTTTTTCTGTTTCATTAATTTCATCATTTCACTAAATTTCATTCATTTTCTTTGGACAGATTGTATATAAATGTCTAGGTTCAGGGTTTCCCAAACAAAGTAAGAATTGTAAAATCAGATCTGAACTCCAGGGAGGCAAAGCCAAGGGCCCCTGACTTCCAGGGCACACATCTTCATTTCTGCTCAGCTTCTGCACTTCCTTGTCATCTCCTCATGCTGCCTGGGTGGTCTTCTTGAGGACACCTTTTCATTTACACTGACCGCACTTCCAGGGCCTTGACTCTTGGCAACGGTTGTTAAATCCCAAGCATCTGGATTCCCAGGGACCATACGCTCCTCCCCAAGACAGAATTAGCCTCCCTCAATTGCCATTGGGGGGCTTACCCAGTGGCGCAGTGGGTAAAGAATCCACCGGCAATGCAGGAGATGAAAGAGAGGTGGATTGGATCCCTGGGTAGGGGAAATTCCCAGGAGGAGGGTAGGGCAACCCACTCCAGTATTCTTGCCTGGAGAATGCCACAGACAGAGGCGCCCGGTGGACTCCGGTCCATGAAGTCAGAGAGAGTCAGACACGACTGAAATGACTGCGCACAATGTATGCAGTTGCCACTTGAGTTTCCAGTCTTTGCTCAGTTACTGTGAGTGGGGAGAAGTCCGTTTCTTCCTTGGGGGCTCAAATATGCTATAATGTTGTTGTGGTTATTGGTACACATTCTTCCTGTGTTTCAGGTATTTGTAGCAAAAGGGTCTCTGTTTCCGAGCTGACCATCTTGTTGGAACGGTGAGTTTTTAATTTAGATTTTAAGATAGGCAGGTTCAGCATTTAGATATTGCTTCTGTTTGCCTGTTAAATATTAATAAATTGCTACATTTATAGCAAGGCAACAGAGGTGCAACATGGTTCATATATATTGTCACGTTTACTTTTCACAACAACTATTTCATAGATGAAGAAACTGAGAATTGGGGTTTTAAAATAATTTTGCCTGTGATGGCAACAGTTATTCAAAGGCAGAGCCCGAACGCATCTCACATCTGTCTGATCCCCAAAGAGACAATTCCCAAGCTCTCAATTTTGTTGTTGTTGTTGGCTGGTTGGTGTCTTTGTGTCTTTGTGTTGTGTTGTTTGTGCAGGTTTTTTTTTTTTTTGCTCTTCTGTCATTCAATATTATCTTTTTCTTACACAAACCTACTAGTTCCTGAGATTTCCATAAAAACCTAAAAGGCAAGAAAAACTCTCTGTGGACTTTCACCTTCAAGTACCTCCAGACTCTACTTACCCAATAAAACTGAATCGCTATGTTTTAAATAAAAATTTACAATCACGAATGTTACAACTTAAGGAGAAAATTAAAGGAGAAAGAGATTTCCACAACATCTCAGGGATCATCTTTGGAGCTGAATTCCGAGCATGCAAATGTATTGCAAACCTTCCCCGAGGACTGAGTGCAAAGCAGCTGGCTGGCACTTCTGAGCCCCTCACCGTTCGGCACAGTGGCTCCTAACGCTGGCAGAGCCGCTGTGACACGGCGCTCTGCGGAGCGTGGCAAGCCAAATGAAAGAGGAAATTTGCAATTAATTAAAAATAAATGAAAACAAAAATCTTCCCCCAGTGGCTTGCTTCTCATCTCGGTTGTAATCCACAGTCAACATGTGGGGCCCACGTGGGGCCTTTACCAAATGGAAAAGGTAGAGGACTGTGGCGAAGAGACCGCGGAGTGCGGCTCTGGACCGCAGTAATAATTCTTTTAAATCCTCTCATTCCACCTCGTCAGGAGACACAGCAGCATTTTAAATCTGACTGACCCATATAAATTACCTTTCTACTCATCCGGCTGTGAAATTAACAGCGGAGGAAGACAGGTCCTGTCAAGCTTGCCGTGCTGAGCTGCTGAAAGGTTCAGAGTCAGCGGGGGCGGGGACAGGAGACATACGAGGAAACAGGGGCCTGAGCTGTGATCTGCTCAGTGGCCTCCGATCCAGGTGCCTGCTGCTGGGGGTCCAGCGCCATCACCCCCAGGGGGGTTACCAAGAAGGCATAAGTGGCCAGTGGCCTGATCCCTTCTGTTGCACTGAAGCGCCAAGGGCAGCTGGACCAGGGGGCATAGCAAAGACAGATGCCCTCCTACAGCTTAACGACTGGAATTCAAATCATAAACCCAGAGGTACTTTCCATTCTTGGGCTTCCCTGGTGGCTCAGTAGGAAAAGAATCCGCCTGCGAGTGGTGAAGAGGCAGGTTCAATCCCTGGGTCGGGAAGATCCCCTGTAAGAGGAAATGGCAAGTCACTCCCTGCATTCTTGCCTGGGAAATCTTGCGTATAGAGGAGCTTGATGGGCTACAGTCTATGGGGTCACACAAGAGTTAGCATGACTTAGTGACTAAACAACAACTTTCCATTCTGAGTGGCCCCTAAACTCACTAGTGTCCTGGAATAGGGCATTTAAACTTTTTTGATCTTGGTTTCCTATAGTGTTAAGTAACACTTACCAGTTGTCGATAAGAAAAGAAAAAGAAGCTAATTCACAATGAAGTTACATCACTAAATCATGCTACAGTGTCATGGTTTAGAAAAGAAAGAACCAATGGAACCAACATCCTACTCCTAAACCCCCATCATTTCTTCCACAGCCTCATCCCTCTCTGCCATGACCATGTCCGTGAGACAGTGTGTCTTCTATCTCATACTGTACTTGGATAGCCAGCCGAACTTTAGGAAGAGGTGGGTCTTATCTTTTGTTCTACAGCAAAGGCCAGTCTTATCATCAAATTCTTACAGACTAGAAAATGAAAGAAAGTGAACGATCGCCTTGCCAGCTCTCCACCACGGGCACATGCCTCTGCACAGATGTAGATGGAAACCTAGACGGATGCCAGGGTAGTAGCACTGATGCCACTGGGGGCTGCTGTCTGAGTGATGTGGCATGATGCCAGCATAGAAGGGACTAGGCGAACATACCTGTGATTGCATTGCATGCCAGTAGACCAGAGAAACACAAACAAGACTAGGCATTAGCAACTGTTTTCAACCGTTCTACTAATATTGTGGGGATGAAGGATTGTGCTGATGGCCTTACCTTTATTATTGCAGGTTTTCTTCAAAAGATGTGGGACAGGTTTTATTATCCCTTTTTCATAGATGAGACATGTTGGCTCAGAGATGTCATGTAGTATCAAAGATCACAACTTTTATGAAAGAAACTGGAATTTGAAGCAAGGTCTGACACTAAAATGTCACAAAGATTTTCAACTCCAGAGTCCATTAAAATTCAGAAAGAAGAGACAAGGCTAACACTGAAATAAAAACATTCATTGAGCAGTAGAGTTTCCCCTTTCTTCTCTTTCTCAAAGCTCAAACTTCTAAAAAGCAAAACAGCAAGGACATCCTAAAACGTCTTGTTCTGAAAAGCTTAGAGATCATCGTCCAGACTCTTCTTTCACACAACGGAACCCCAAGGCTCAGAGAGCTACTTGCTAATGGGTACAGTCTTTAATGGTAGAGCTTGGACTAGAAACAGGCAATGTAAACTTAGTGCTCTTGATTTTATACTAAAAAAAGGGGAGGTAGCATTTTCAAGATCAGGAAATTGTTTTCGTTATCTTTCACCTTTCTTAATAGTCCTCAATCTGAAAATCCTAGAAAAATCTGAAGAATGGCCAAGTTTTCTTTCTTTGCATACCCAAAGCATGAATGTATGACCAGTCCTTCGCTCCAACATGGAGGCAATCGAGACGTGAAAAAATCTTCTGCCACTTTTATTCAGAGAGAGAAGGCTGTATTTCAACATCAATATATATGTTTTCACTCTCACACTCTGACAAGGAAAATTTTCAATGAGGTCAGTGGTGTTAATTCTAATTCTACTTCAGTTTGAACTTCCCAAGTGAGTTAGTCTATAGTGCCTCTATTTTGGTAATTTGAGTTTCAGTAGTTAAGTTGTACACTGATTTTCTGTATTTCATGAAATTAGGCACTGGAGGGAATACATCTGAGACATGAAGAAGTCTCCAAAGAAGAAATTCATAATCTTCAAGCTAGAGGAAATTTGATTTACAGGAAAGCTAAACAACAACAAAACTCATGCAAAATAAATAGGAATGACTGGAGCAGCTTTTCCTGTGTGATGCATATGAATAAACAGGCAACACTCCACATTAGGAATTTAATCCTTCTTTGAAAATATAATTGAACTCGATCTGCCTTTATTTGAGTTTCTAAGTAAAGTTAAGAAAAATGCATTTTTGAAAGTAATTTTCTGGGCCATTTTCTCTCAATTCTAAATCCATCCTTCTTGACTCTGTTTTGGAAAACTGGGGCTGAAAGTCTGAAAAATCTAATTCTCCTTTGTCAGTTGGCTTCTTCTTAGGTTCTGCAGGTAGGAAGTGCTGGAGGGAGGGAAGACTAAAAGACCAGAAATGGTCCTGTTGGGGCCAGCCTCTGGCCTCCTTAGTTACTCCTAGAGGCAAGGTCACCACCATAGATAAGAACCCTGGCAGGCAGCCTCCCAAACTCAAATGCTTAGCCTCCTCCGAACTGCCAAGGTGGTTATGGGCACCATCCTCGCTCCAATTGTCTGATTGCCAGCATCACAAGGCTCCTTCCAGAACAACCAAGGTGTAACAGCAGCCTTCAAAGGGCATCCCAGGTGGTAAAGAATCTGCCTGCCAGTGCAGGAGATGCAAGAGATGTGGGTTCAGTCCCTGGGCTGGGAGGATCCCTTGGAGAAGGGAATGGCTACCTACTCCGGTATTCTTGCCTGGAGAATACCATGGACAGAGGAGCCTGGCAAGCTACAGTCCATGGGATTGCAAAGAGCCAGATGAGCATGCATGCTCACACACATACACACACACACAGTAGCCTTCAGAAGTCTGAGGGCCAGCTGCACAATGCTCCCCTTGAGGCTCCTGAGAAACCAGAAGCAATCCAGACAGCAACTCCCCTCCTCAATCTCAGCTCTGGGAGACTCCTCCACCAAACACTGGACTTTGTTGTCTTTTCCCAGCCCTAGAGCAAGAACCGCATCCTGCAGTCGTTACCTCTGTGTATTTGCTTTTTGCTCATTTCAGTCCTCCAACTCCTACTCAGCTGATTCCCTGTATTAAAGTATCTTGTGAAATACCCTAATGTGTTTTCTATTTTCTTAACTATACCCTGACATGGAAATAACAATAAGAGAATGCAGAAAAAAACAAAAACAAAAAACGGTTGGAGTTGGTGGCCCAAAGTTGGTGGAATGAGGAACACTCAAGCAGAAGACTCAGAATTATTATTTTGATTCTAATAAGAAAATGAGAGAAAGACTCTATCACTCACTTTAAATGCAACTAACTGTCTTTGGTTTTCAAAGGACTGCCTGTGGTAGAGAACTTATAATACTCCGAGGTACCAAGAAGGTAAAACTAAGCACCCCAGAACACAGCGGTATGGCAGAATAGAACTTCATTTTCTAGGAGAAAGAACTTTCTAACAGTCAGCCCACTTCTTGGCTGGGATGGTCAATGGATGAGGATATTGTAAAGATTCCATTTAAGATTTTCAAAACCCTAAGATTCAGTGAGGGGACTTCCCCGGTGGCACAGTGGATAAGAATCTGCCAATGCTGGAGACAGGGGTTCAATCCCTGATCTGGGAAGATCCGACATGCCGCAGAGCAACTTCTGAGCCCATGTGCTGAAACTACTGAAGCCTGAAGCCTGCCCTCCTAGAGTTTCTTCTCCGCAGCAAGAGAAGCCCCTGCGATAAGAAGCCCATGCATGTCCAGGAAGAGGAGCCCTCACTCACTGCAACCAGAGGAAGCCCTTGCAGCAATGAAGGCCCAGCACAGCCAAAAAATAAATAGATAATCAATTCATAAATAATTGTTTTAAAAATATTCAGTGTTTGGACAGAAACAGAAAGTAAAGAAGGGCTGTGTATCGGGGCATCCTGTATGTTAGGTTTAATCTTACAGTCTGGAAGCAAGCCTGCTTGCCTGTAGGATCAAATTGATTACCCAGAAATGGATCTTTAGAGTGCCCAGAAAAAAAGATGCAAGTGATAATTGACGAACGTAGTGACCTCCTTTCAGACATACCAAAGGCAATGTGAAAAGTGAGGTGTTATCTCTAAGAATTAAATAATGCAGGGTTGAGGCATCAGTTGTTTCCTCCTCAGCCACTCCATCATGGTTGAGTTCCATCAGGCAGGAAAACTAGTTACTGAGCAACATGAAAAACTCTGGAAACTGGAAGCAAACTCACTAAAAAAAAAATTCTTCTGACCTTCTCTGAAGACTCCTTGCTCAATATTGCAAGAGTGGCCAAGGACACAGCATTCCCTTGCGTTCAGTGGATAACATCTTGCCTTCTGACCCAGGAGGTGTGGGTTTGATCCCTAGTCAGGGAACTAAGATCCCACATGCCTTGCATTCAAAAAACCAAAACCTAAAACAGAAGCAGTATTGTAACAAATTCAATAAAGCCTTTAAAAATGGTCCACATCAAAGAAATCGTAAAAATAAAAGAATGACCAAGGTAGACAGTCTCTGATAAAGTTTATGATAGAACAGAAAAGTGAAAACGAAAACACAGAGCCGTTAGAATCAGCAGTGTTTCTTATGCTGCCCTTTTTTCCCCTCATTCCAATGTAAGTTTTCTCCCCCAGTCCATTTGAGATCTCCCCCAATGTATTTGCAGTATATTCCAGTGTTCTGAATCTGAATGTTCAAGCTCTATGGTACAAGTTTGGTTTTCCTTTTCCTCTTAGAAAACAACATTCTCAGAAACATTAAGGAAAGGAAGATTCTCAGAGTACTTACGCCACAAGAAATCTGCAAGTAACAATAACTGCCTGCAGCAAAAATAATTAGTGATAAAAGGCCCAATAACACATATATTTAGCATCTTAAAGGCTAGCTGAATTTCTAATGTTTGTCTCTCAGTAAGCTTTCTGAACGTAGGTAATCAACATGGAAGGAAAACACACACACACACATACACACACACATCTCATCTGTTCATTCTCTCTTTCTCTCATTTTCTTAAAGTCCTAAGTGCTATAATTCCCCCCAAAACAGCTCAGAATGTATGTCTATGATGGGACTTTCATTTGATTCTGAGAAACATTTCTGCTTCCTAAAAGCCTCTTGGGAGGTATCAGTTTTCACACTCATTTAGAAACCAATGGATGGAAAAGAAAACCAAATTCAATTCAAAAGAGCTAAAATTTAACTCAAACCCCAGAGCCAAAGAACAAAGCTCTATGATATTTTTCCCATATTCTCCACCTAATAAATATTTGCAAATGCAAATATAACAAGGCCTATCCCAAGAAACAGCATTATAATGTCATCTCTGAACAGCTGTTTCTTAACATTCTATGTGTTACAAAGAAATCTCACAGCCTGTTTGCATCCTTTAGAAAACAGATTGTCATACACGTCTGTAATTACAATTACATGTGATGACTCTTTAAAGCTTTAGTTTTGTTTTGTTTTAACAGGTATTAACATCATGGGCTTTTTAGGTCTGATTTTCCCATATGCTTGCTCAGAAAGCACGAATTCTGGTCTTAGAGACCTACAGTCAAGAAGTCGGCACTCCTAAACAGGAGCATGCTGCTACTGCTGCTGCTAAGTCGCTTCAGTCGTGTCCGACTCTGTGCGACCCCGGAGATGGCAGCCCACCAGGCTCCCCCATCCCAGGGATTCTCCAGGCAAGAACACTGGAGTGGGTTGCCATTTCCTTCTCCAATGCATGAGAGTGAAAAGTGAAAGTGAAGTTGCTCAGTCTTGTCCGACTCCTCTGTCTTGTCCCACCAGGCTCCTCTGTCCATGGGATTTTCCAGGCAAGAGTACTGGAGTGGGGTGCCATTGCCTTCTCCGAAACAGGAGCATAACTCAGTGCAAAGTGGAAGAATTTAATCAGCATCTCCACATATTTGCCAAGAATATGGGGGTCCAGCTACACCTCTTCCCTTAAGCAAAAATGGAATCTTGTGTGATTCAAAGACAACCTAAAATTGACCTTCCAGAGGGTAGTGATTGCTTTTCCTCAAAGTTCTTGCTAACACACCTTAGAGGCCACAGTGGCCCCTCTGGAGACCATGTGCATGAATCTAGAGCTGATAACACACAAGGATCCAAAAGCAGTCATTGGACTCTTAATTTCACAGGGATGTGGCAAAAATAATTATGTAGATAAGCTTATTACCACTAATGAATTACAATCAACAATATTACTCCATCCTCATAATAATGCAGTTCTAAGGCTTCACGACTGAGCGACTGAACTGAACTGAACTGAAGGCTTCTGAACTCTAAGGTTCAGAAAGATTATGTAATCTTCCAAATTTTCCACATCTTACAAGTAGCAAAGTTGAGATGTGGACTCAACTTTCGCTCCCAGTGTTAGGGTCTTTCTATGAGTCTTCCAAACCTAAAGACAACGGGACAGCCAACTTAGCTTTGATGCTACAGAATGGAGTTCACTTTTTTTTATCTTCAGTTTCTCATTCTTTAAGATTCAACTCAAGTCCTATCTCCCCACAGTGAAGTGAAAGTGAAGATGCTCAGTCGGGTCCGACTCTTTGCAACCCCATGGACTATAACCCATCAGGCTCCTCCGTCCATGGGATTTTCCAGGCAAGAGTGCTGGAGTGGAGTGAAGGTTTATCTCCCACAATAAACCTTCTTAATCATACTCAGTCAGTATTCTTTCCATCCTCTAAAATCTGTAACATTTATTACTTACTTTAGGTAGCAGTTATCTTGTCACAGGCATGCAGTCACCTCTCCAACCATGTATTACATTTCTTTATAGCTTCTAAAATACCTTATTATCATCGTTTATCCCCTAAGTCATGTTCTTCTAAATACCTTATTATTGTTGTTTAGCCCCTAAGTCATGTGCAACTCTTTTGCGACTGCATGGACTTGCCAGGCTCCTCTGTACATGGGATTCTCCAGGCAAGAATACTGGAGTGCGTTGCCATTTCTATCTCCAAGGGATTTTTCTGACCTAGGGATCAAACTTTGGTCTCCTGAATTGTAGGCAAATTCTTTACCATCTGAGCCATGGGGGAAGCCTTTAGTGTAAAAGACAATAAAAACTCAAAAAAAAAAAAACTTGCTGATTGGATAATCTGTTAGTTGGGGATTCTATCCAAAACTATTTTAAACATTCCTTCCAATCTTCAGTCCTTTTTTGACCAGGCAGGGGGATACCTGGCTGGTTTTAACCACTTCAGCATTCAAATTTATAAGGTTTCTATCTTCGTTTGCCCATGTAGATTTAGTCCAGGGATGATGAACCTAGAGCTTGTTATATAGAGTGATGTAAGTCAGAAAGAGTGAAACAAATATCATATATTAATGCATATATATGGAATCTAGAAATATGGTACTGATGAACCTATTTGCAGGGAAGGAATAGAGAGGCAGACCTAGGGAACAGACTTACAGACACAGTGGGGGCAAGAGAGAGTGGGACAAATTGAGAAAGCAGCGCTGAAACATATATATTACCAAGTGTAAAATAGATAGCTAGTGGCACGTTGCTGTATAACACAGGGAAGATTAACACAGGGAGCTCAGCCTGGAGCTCTGTGACAGCATGGGGGTGGGGTGGGGGCACAGGTTCAAGAGGGAAGGGCTTCATGTATACTTATGGCTGATTCATGCTGCTGTACAGCAGAAGTCATACATACAACATTGTAAAGCAATTTTTCTCCAATTAAAAATAAATAATTTTTTTTAAAAATCATTCTGCTCGGGTACTGACCAATCAGAGTGGAGCAGGTACCTGAGACCATCTATTGGGTCAGGCATAGGCCCAGAGATGTAAGTGGATGGGCTGAATGGCCAGAATGATGAGAAGATCCTAACAGAGCAAGGAGGCTTAGGGCAAGTTCTCCCTAGCAACAGAAATGGAAGTACTTCAACAGTTTTCAATAGTTTAACAACTGGCATGGCCAGAGTGGCACAAACTATTCATTATCCTCCTTGGCCTGGCCCGCAAATCTTTGAAAGTAGCAATTGCCAAAAGGGAAAATAAGCAGCAATCGGGAAAGGTCTAAAGAGAGTTGAGTTCTTGCTTTCTTATGTGGAGGTTTAAAAAAAAAAATAGAAGAATTCCCCATCCTTTCTCCCAGTCTTCTGTAGCCAGAAGTTATATGTTCTTTAGAATTAACTGAACCAGAAACTAGCAGGACTTCATGCTTCTAAACTATAGCTTGAAGCAATTTATGTTAGGATTACCTAATGGTACTTAGCCTTTAAATATTTATATTGTTGTGTTTTAGGCTTTCACTGCTAACATAATTATGAATACTTATTATCTATTTCACCTTGTCCCAAGAAAAACATTTAAGAAAAACTTTAAAAGATACAATGCATCAAGTTAAAATGTATTTGTTATAAGTGGGATGAACTGGATAAAAGTAAAGGAAGGAAATAAGAATTAGGAGTGATGTTTGTATTCAATGTACTTGCTATAGAATCTGATACATTTGCAAAAAGTGAGCTATGGATTTGGGCTCTAATCTCTAGTAGATTAAATGCAGAGGGAAACATCAGTTATAAAACACACAGAATCCATTGAGATAAAAACAAACCAATTGTTCAGAGAAAGACACTGATTTCCTTCTCCTGAGACAGCTATCAGTAATGGAGGTAACTGCTTAAAATGGCATTCTTTTACACAGCTGTTTCCTTTCATCAAAAACAATGTAGAAAGCTAATAAACAAGAAGCTTAACTTTCACAGGTTTTCTACTTAAACTGAACTTAGTTTATTCAGTCCTCTCTTCTCCCAACAAAGTTCCAAGAATGATCTAGACTTTTAAAAGGTAAATGAGCCAATCTTACAATTCTGAATACCGGGCTAAGTGCGTGCATGCGTGCTCAGTTGCTTCAGTTGTGTCCGACTCTTTGCGACCCCCTGGACTGGAGCCCGCCAGGAGCCTCTATCCAAGGAATTTCCCAGGCAAGAATACTGGAGTGGGTTGCCATTTGCTACTCCAGGGGCTCTTCCCAACCGAGGAATCGAACCTGCATTTCTTCTATCTCCTGCATTGGCAGGCAGATTCTTTACCACTGTGCCACCTGGGAATCCCACTAACCTATGCAGTTCTGAGCAAAACGATCATATTAGAAGCATCTGTTTCTCCTAAACTGTCGAAACCTAGACCCAGATTTATATAACATGTGTTTTGGCCCATGGATCTCCTAAAAGAAAACCGTAATCAAAATGTCAGACAAGTTCAGGCCTTGTAAACATGCCAACCTCAGACCCAGAGTCCCATTTTGAGTAATTAGTAGGCCTGTTTAATTTTAAATTCAAGTTATGTAGCTGTTAATTCTAAGCAATGCCAGTATGAGAGAGAGGCGTTTAGAGTATACATTTGGGATATGTCCTTTTGTGTTTCAGAGAAGAGACATGTTTTAGAACTTTTTATCATAGATTGATGTAATTGGCTTTAGTGATTCAGAAGCAGCATTCATTTCTGAGGCATTTATGGAAAATGCATATTAATAAGCAAAGACTCACTCTCGCCCTCCATATCCCAAGAGGTTTCTGAGAGGAAACCAGACGGTGTGATTTCTTTCAGTCATTCAATCACACTGTCTTCTTGTCCGATATACTAAGTCAGGTAACCACAAAGAGCAAGATGGGAGCAGGGTTGGAAAAGGTTACACATCGCGTGATCACAACCGCCCTGAGAACTCGCTGCCCAGGAGCTACAAATCACCGCTGGGCCTGGGGCGTGCAATTAATTACTAGGACACAGTGGAAGTGAGTAGGAGTGCAGGGCGTGTGTCACGCTGATGATTTTGCTCTCAACCTCCGAGGCTCAGTCGATTTTCACGGTAACTTTCACAACGTATGATAAGGCGAGTGAGGTATAGTTTCAACTTTTTCTAAAATTCATAATGTAAAATTAGAAATAATTGGCTTATTTTAATTGTTCTGAAACCTTAGGGGACTTGAGGAACTACAAAATTTTATTTGGTTTAATGAACTCAGTTTTCAACTTATCTCAGTCACTAATCTTATTTCCCTTAATAAGGGCATGAAGAAAACTCCCCTGGCTCATTAATCCTGAAATCAGAAGTTGAGTCCAAAGGGGAAAGTACTTGGCATACTTAAAATATTGAACAATTTTTACAGCCTTTTCTCATACAAAATCTTATTTAAATCTGTCTTGTGAGAAAGCGTTTTTGTTTTGGATTTTTTTAGTTTTGAGTTTTTCCCTTAGCATAGGTGCCCTCAATGGACACATAATAGACTTAATAAATAATTAACAGAAGGGAGGAAAAAAGGAAGGAAGAGAAGAGGGAGGAAAGAAGAGAGGAAAACACTCATTTTGTATATGAAAAAATTCAGGAGTTAGTGATTTATCCAGGTATATTGGACTGGTGGAATTCAAATCCCAAATCTTCAAATTCATCATTCTTCATTACTGAAAATTGCTTTTGCTCTGCCTAGAAAATCAAATAATATATTCCAATTTATAGAAAATCACAATGTCATGTTATCTCCAAATATTTGTTTACTGCTAACATTTGATTTCCATTCTTCACCAGCCTCTTATTCTGATTATTTTTATTATTATTCCACTCACTGTGATAAACGGAGAAAGCAATGGCACCCCACTCCAGTACTCCTGCCTGGAAAATCCCATGGATGGAGGAGCCTGGTGGGCTGCAGTCCATGGGGTTGCTAAGAGTCAGACATGACTGAGCGACTTCCCTTTCACTCTTCACTTTCATGCATTGGAGAAGGAAACGGCGACCCACTCCAGTGTTCTTGCCTGGAGAATCCCAGGGACCGGGGAGCCTGGTGGGCTGCTGTCTATGGGGTAACATGGAGTTGGACATAACCGAAGTGACTTAGCAGCAGCAGCAGTAGCAGCACTGTAATAAAATCTTAAATCTAGCTGCAAACTTACTCCCGAATTAGAGCAACACAGTCAAATGTTACTAGCAGTTTCAAGGCATGATTTCAGTATTTAACTTTTTATGTTAATTCTTAATTTGGTTCCAAGGCTTTGAAAAGAAATTTCTCATTTGCAACTCATACCAGAGGGGCATACTTCCTTACTTTTTGATTGTTGCCGATTTCTCCATGTCACTGATTATAACTCCTAAGTGAATAACTGAATTTTTCATTTAAACTTTTGAGCGATATCACAGTAAGAATAAAACCATGAAAAGATGCAAGACAAATGTGGAAGATAATACAGGTTCCTCAGGCTTAACCAGAATAAAAATGTGTGCTCATATTATTTGTTTCATAATACTGTTGACTGTACAATCCCACTGCGGTGAACTGAATTATACCCCCTCAAATAATCCCAATGTGATAGTGTTGGAGATGGAGTCTTTGGGGGAAAACTAGGGTTAGATGGGGTCATGAGGACAAGGATGGGGCCCTCGTGATGGAATTAGTGGCTTTATAGGAAGAGGAAGAGAGAGATTGTGTTCTCCCTACAATTTATTGACACTGCAAGAAGACTGCCATCTGTAACCCAGGAATAGAGCTCCCAGGAGGAACCAAGTTGGCCCAGACCTTGATCTTGGACTTTTCAGCATCCAGAACTATGAGAAAATAAATTTCTCTTGTTCAAGCAAGCCATACAGTCTATGGTATTTTATCATAGTAGCCCAAGGAGGTTAATGCACATACCACCAATTTTACTTTAAAATCGAAATTGTATTTAGTCTGAAGTTAATGAGATAAGACTGTATTAGAGCTATTAGCAAATGTTTCCTGGTCATTTTCATTACTAATCTTTACCAGCATCACAAATGACATGTCAGTATTCTCACCTCCTTTTAATGAAGGACCTTTGGGCAGGCAGGGCTATTAAAGTAGCACAATAGGGACTTGCCCGTGGTCCAGTAGTTAAGAATCTGCCTCACAACGCAGGGGATACAGGTTCGATCCCTGGTCGGGGAACTAAGATCCCACATGTTGTGGAGCAACTAAGCCCAAACCAAAACTTCTGAGCCTGCATGCCACAACTAGAGAGTCCATGTGCTACAGTGAGAGTTCCTGCGTGCTGCAACTAAGAACCAACACAGGCAAATAATTAAACAAAATTTAAATTTTAAAACATAGCATGATCGTTCACCAGATCAGCCGTTGAGCCAACTCAGAGACCAGACTTCATCGTGGGAATCAAAGTTTGTTTCTTTAGACCAACTCAAACTCAACTTATCACCGAGTCGATGGACATGAGTTTAGCAAGCTTCAGGAGCTGGTGATGGACAGGGAAGCCTCGAATGCTGCAATCCATGGGGTCGCAAAGAGTTAAACACGACTGAGTGACGGAACTGAACTGAATTGAAACTCAACTTTAATGAGTCACATTTTTCTGGAAAGGACATTCAGTGCTAAGGAATGAGTGGTATAAGTTAAACTGCACCCATCTCCTTGGCCTTGTATTTTCTTCTATCAAAGTCCTTGTAGTATCATATTTCTACATATCAAACTCTCCTGGGCCCAGACCATGTCTTATTTGTTGTTGTTTTTCTTCTTTACAGCTGGCAAGGAGCCTGGGACAAAATAAACTTTCATAATTGTTTGGTGAGTAAATAAAAAACTGAATGAGAAGGCTGAACTATTATATGAATATACCATGATAAAGTAATTAAGAGTATGGCNGGCAAGGAGCCTGGCACAAAATAAACTTTCATAATTGTTTGGTGAGTAAATAAAAAACTGAATGAGAAGGCTGAACTATTATATGAATATACCATGATAAAGTAATTAAGAGTATGGCATCAGAGTCAGGCAATATAGATTTGAATCCCAGTTATGTAATGTCCTGGATAGGTGATGGCAACCTCGCTAAAATTCCTTTCCTCCTCTGTAAGTTGGGACTAGTAGTATTATTCCATTCAAGTGAGGCCAAAATAAAGTAATGCATGTAAAGGGCTTAACACAGCATCTGGCATAAATTCTCATGAATTATCCCATCTCTGTAAATACCCCCATAAACCTAGACAAGACACTTAACTTCCCTGAGCCTCAATTATCTTCTTTCTATAAAATAAGGTGGTCTATATAGTTTCTCAAATCTATTCTACCTCTAAAATTATATAATTTTATAAATTTAATTATACAAACCTAAATCACTGCCATTTATAGATCTGAATGTTTATGACTGGTCTGCTGATACAGCTATGAACCATCACCATGATGGTAGTCAACAGATATTCTAGAGACAGGCAAACTGAAATGCTACCTGACCAGTCCCCAGTCCAGCCAAGGTTAGTGGTAGGGTAGAGGACAGATTCAGAAAAAGAGATGTTTATGCCCAATTTGGGCTTCCCTGGTGGCTCAGATGGTAAAGAATCTGCCTGCAATGCAGGAGACCCAGGTTTGATCCCTGGGTCAGGAAGATCCCTTGGAGGAGAAAACTGCAACTCATTTCAGTATTCTTGCCTGGAAAACCCCCTGGATGGAGGAGACTGGAGGGCTACAGTACATGAGGCCACAAAGATTCAGACATGGCTGAATGAGTAACACTTTCACTTTTTTTTTTTTCACTTTTCATGCCCAGTTCAGGAAAATGCTTTTTCCAATGAATTTAAAATGATTCTGTATTTAAAATTATCTTAGTTAAGCAAGTTATGGTACCTATCTAGGTATACAATATTCATTAAAGTGAATGTTTAATAAGGTAAAAGATATTGATGAAAAATTGTTACAAAATGAACAGTATATATTCAGTACGTACATACACACATGCCATTAGAAATAATGAAAGTCTCTGAGGATATGAAGACTCATAAGAATGGGAGATATGGTAAAGAATTGAAGGTATATTAAAAGCCTTCAGCATCAGGTCCAAGGACTGAGTTATATGTCTCTCTACAAGTGCATGATTCCCCAGGACTTCAGATTTTTGTGCCTTGTTTGGAAACTATAAATGTGGATGCTATTGCTTTCTCACCAGTTTTTTTCTTTCTTAAGAAAATTAAATGAGAAAAAAATATATTAAAGCCTCTAGCCCAGTGCCTATACACACAAAGTGTTGGAGAAATGTTAGTTATCTTCTACTCCCTGTGTGAGGCTCTGCTTAGTAAGGGCAAGAAAAATGCAATCCTGCATTCTTTCCCCATAATTTAATTCCATTTCTCAAAATGGCCTCCTAAGGAATACTTCCTTAATAAACCCATTTCTCTCCTGATTTTACAGTGAGTGTCCTCCTGCTTTTTCAGTTTGAAAAACAGTGGTTTTACTTCATCACTATATTTCTTCATTTTTATTTAACTCTAAATACTTACTGTCTGGACATATTTTGGTAAAAAGATTGTATGAGGTTCAAAAGGAAAGAGCTCCTTTTTTTAATTGTGCCTACAATATAGACACATAATATATAGATTTTTGTGATCTTACTCTTTCATCAATATCTCTTTAGGTCATTAAGCAGTTTTCTGAGTGCACTGATAATCACTCCTTATTGCTGAAACATCTTAATTTCCCTGCCCATACACACACTTATTCCTCAGACCTTCCATGTTTTTTTTCCCTAACTAACCATTTATTGACAAAAAGGAAGGGCATCTTTCAGGAACAGAGTAAATTAGAAATGCACAAACCTAAAATTGACTTAATGAGTTACAGTACGCTGTTGTACATAACATTTTCCAATGTTCCCTTATGTGGGTATAATAATAATGAAATGCCTGAAACAGCTAAATCAGATGCAACTGCAATTTGTTGTACATAAAAACATGAAAAGTCTTTTTTAAATTTCACTGTCTTAATTATTTTGTTTAACTAGGGCATTATGTTCCTATTTCTCTCCTAGGAAACTACTCTTCCTTCTCTCAAGGTACAGCCAATTGTTTCCGATGACCTCACGACTACATTATCCATTTAATTTTCCAATGTTCCCTTATGTGGGTATAATAATAATGAAATGCCTGAAACAGCTAAATCAGATGCAACTGCAATTTGTGTACTCCCTAAAATATTAAGATACAGACTTCTGTAATATCCAGTTCTCCTAAATACTATGTATCAAACCACAAACAACAAATTAGCTTAAAAGAGATTAATCGCCCCCACTGTCTTAGTTCTGGGAAGTACAGAGGAAATTGGGGAGGAGGAGCAAACATCTGAGAGATTTGTTTACTACCATGAAATCCTGCCAGTTCCCCACAATACCTACAAGTCTTGGATATTATGCTAAGCCTTACTCTCAGCTAAAGAAATACACATTAAGATAATTATAAGGCAGTAACATTGAAACTATGGAGTGCTTAAGAATTGCCTTGAAAGCTTATTCAATATGGAGATGTTCAGATCCTGTCTCCAAGATACACCTGGAGTAGACCTACTAGAAAGCTAGGTTCCTGAAATTTTTAAGAAGTGATTCTGAGGCAGAAATTTCATGTCTTGCTCTTTGAGAAAAATTACTTAATAACACCAAAACAAGCCTGATTAAGTTAGCAAAATAAGCAAAAATTATAAAATCCAAAATTGGCGGGACTGCAAACAAGGACATTGCCAATTGCACTATGGATTTGCTACAGATTAGAGAACAATGCACACCAGAAGCTACAAAAACAACAAGAGCTTGTTTCTTTCTTTTGGGGGAATCATATCCCAAGGAAATATCCTAGAATATTTCTTTTAAAGTTAATATCCAAAGACAGTCAACGAAGTACTATTTACAATACATAAAGTCCAAAACCCTCTACAAATATGACCGTTTAATCTTATTTTAAGGAAGCCTTATTATGGCTAAGCAAATAAGATTTATTAACATGAGCATATATTATGTGGGGGCTTCCCCAGTAGCTCAGTGCTGCAATGCAGGAGACACAGGTTTGATCCCTGGATCAGGAAGATGCCCTGGAGGAGGAAATGGCAACCCACTCCAGTATTCTTGGCTAGACAGTCCCTTGGACAGAGGAGCCTGGTGGGCTACAATCAATGGAGTTGAGAAGAGCTGGACACCACATATATTACGTGTATTTTAAAATCATACATGTGTAGGTCATAATGATTCATGGAGACACATAAACCAATATAAGGTAGAAATGGCAGAACACAAAATATTAATAATCTAATCACAACTATTTAATAGGGACATAGGGATTATCAAAGATTACAAAAGGGATTCGTGACAGAAGAGAAGAGCAGTTTATAGGTATTAGGTATTTTTTTTCTATTAAATGATTACCTTTATAATTTTTTTTAAGAACACATAATTCTGGATATTCCCAGGCTGAGACAAATGTTGAAATTTTTCTGTATGTCAACAACATGAAGATTAGAGAATGGAAATTTGTAAAAACAACCAATACCTACAAATGAATCGTGGTAGTACATATGGAGAGACTAATGAGTTTTATGTGATCTGATTACGATCTGAAGTTCCGAGTTAATTCTAAAAGATGTTCTGAAACTTAGAAATGTTTTTCAAAATGCTTAGAGTACATTTTTAAAGTCAAATAAACACTGGATTTTATCACTTCCCCCCAGCTTCTTTCATCAGCATGCCTGCGTGCACGCTCAGTCTCTCTGTTGTGAGTCTTTGCAACCCCATGGACAGTAGCCTGCCAGAATCCTCTGTCCATAGGATCTTCCAGGTAAGAATACTGGAGTGGGTTGCCAGTTGGTGAGCAAATACTGGACAAGTTTTTCTTGCCATCATCAAGTCCACTTGGGCTCCATCTCCTAGACTCCCTTCTTCCAGTAATGAATCATGGTTTCAGTGATTCCCATATATATTGTTAAAGAAAAGCTACAAAGGCAGGCGCAAAGATAACCCCTATGATGGCTTAGATCCACACTGACAGTTTATGTGCAACTCAGTCTTTCACTGAGATTTCTTTTTCAAGTCCTTTTAAATCAGCACATTGCCAGAGAGGGGTTGATATTCTTGATAATTTGTTTTAGTGGACATACACACACACACACATACACACACACACACACACATACACACACAAATTTGCACTGATGTCAAAGTCGGTTGGAAGACAAGTTATTTCAAGTGTATTGACATTTAGCCACTTGGAGGAAAACTGACAGATTCATTCCAAAGTAATTAATTTTTGCTGAAAACACTCGGAGGTCTATTTTCCCCAAGCAGCCCTGTGAGCCATGTGCTGCACTGGCGAGGGCAGACTTCACTGGGCACCAACATTGCCTTCCCATCTGGCAACAGGTGGCCACTAATAAGAAACATTAAACTAACACTGAAATGAAATCCTTTCATAATCAGTGATTTTGGAGAGTGTGTCTGAAAGTCTCAAAACTGCTCATTTTTCTCAACAAGCAAGCCTTCATTCCTAACTCATCAAAAAGAGAGAAAGAGCCACTGGTATCAGCCATAAGGAAGTGAAAACTAAAGCACCTGGAAAAGTGAAGTGTAGACCTGGAATCCTCCTGGTTCAACACAGAGTGAGCACAGCGATATCCCGCAGCAGACCTGATGGCACCGTGGGTCACAGTGCTCCACGGGATCCATTTCATCAGCTGCTGTCCTGAAGAAGACCTTGTGGATCCTGAATGGTCTCTTAGGCGTCCAAGCGCGGTGACAGGAAAATCAGGCAGAGTGTAGCTCATACCCTCAACTCTCCACAAAGGAGCAGCTTTGATAAAACTGTGACTTCAGCCCTTACACACATCAGTTCATGAATCCGGCATGCTCAGCCCACCACGATCCAAACTCTGAATGGTCAGGAGCCCATATTAAAATCAAGGGTTATTCTGAGGAACCTAGATCCATGCCATTATTGAATTCTGGGATTACATCTTTGTTTTTATCAAAAAGCATTATCCATACAAAGAACACTTACAACTCAACAATAAGAAACAGCCTGGCTAAAAAATGGGCCAAAGATCTGAGCAGACAACTCACCAAATAAGATATACAGATGGCAAGTAAACATACAAAAATATGTCCCACATCACATATCACTGGGTAAATGCAAAGTTAAACAAGATGCTACTAAATAGTTATCAAAATAGTCAAAATTCAAAACATCAACAACACCAAATGCTGGAATGGATAAAGAACAACAGGAAATCACTCATTGCTGGTGGGAATGCAAAATGATGGTCACTTTGCATATTACTAAGTGAAAAAACCATGATGGTGTGATCACTCACCTAGAGCCAGACATCCTGGAATGCTAAGTCAAGTGGGTGTTAGGAAGCATCACTACAAATAAAGCTAGTGGAGTTATGGAATTCCCACTGAGCTATTTAAAATTCTGAAAGATGATGCTGCAAAAGTGCTGTACTCAATATGCCAGCAAATTTGGAAAACTCAGCAGTGGCCACAGGACTGGAAAAGGTCAGTCTTCATTCCAATCCCAAAGAAAGGCAATGCCAAGTAATGCTCAGACTACTGCACAATTGCACTCATCTCACACGCTAGTAAAATAATGCTCAAAATTCTTCAAGATAGGCTTCAACAGTACGTGAACTATGAACTTCCAGATGTTCAAGCTGGTTTTAGAAAAGGCAGAGGAACCAGAGATCAAATAGCCAACATCTTCTGGATCATTGAAAAAGAACGAGAATTCCAGAAAAATATCTACTTCTGCTTTATTGACTATGCCAATGCCTTTGACTGTGTGGATCACAACAAACTGTGGAAAATTCTGAAAGAGATAGGAATACCAGACCACCTCACCTACCTCTTAAGAAATCTGTATGCAGGTCAGGAAGCAACAGTTAGAACTGGACATGGAACAACAGACTGGTTCCAAATCAGGAAAGGAGTACATCAAGGCTGTATATTGCCGCCCTGCTTATTTAACTTACATGCAGAATACATCATGAGAAATGCTGGGCTGGAAGAAGCACCAGCTGGAATCAAGATTGCTGGGAGAAATATCAATAACCTCAGATATGCAGATGACACCACCCATATGGCAGAAACTGAAGAAGAACTAAAGAGCCTCTTGATGAAAGTGAAAGAGGAGAGTGAAAAAGTTGGCTTAAAGCTCAACATTCAGAAAACTAAAATCATGGCATCTGGTCCCATCACTTCATGGCAAATAGATGGGGAAACAATGGAAATAGTGACAAATTTCATGTTTTTGGTCTCCAAAATCACTGCAGATGGTGGCCGCAGTCATGAAATTTAAAGACGCTTGCTCCTTGGAAGAAAAGTTATGACCAACCTAGAGAGCATATTAAAAAGCAGAGACATTACTTTGCCAACAAAGGTCTATCTAGTCAAAGCTATGGTTTTTCCGGTAGTCAAAAACAGATGTGAGAGTTGGTCTATAAAGAAAGTTGAGCGCTGAAGAATTAATGCTTTTGAACTGTGGTGTTGGAGAAGACTCTTGAGAATCCCTTGGACTGCAAGGAGATTTAACCAGTCCATCCTAAAGGAAATCAGTCCTGAATATTTATTGGAAGGACTGATGTTGAAGCTGAAACTCCAATACTTTGGCCACCTGATGTGAAGAACTGACTCATCTGAAAAGACCCTGATGGTGGGAAAGATTGAAGGCAGGAGGAGAAGGGGACGACAGAGGATGAGATGGCTGGATGGCGTCTCCAATTCAAGCGACATGAGTTTGAGTAAACTCTGGGAGTTGGTGATAGACAGGGAAGGCTGGCGTGCTGCAATCCATGAGGTGGCAAAGAGTCGGACACGACTGAGCAACTGAACTGAACTGAAAAAAAAAAGCCAGTCTAAAAAGCTACATACCAATGATCCCAACTGTATGACATTCTGGGAAAAGCAAAACTATGGAGACAATTTTTTAAAAAAGCGCTTGTTAGAGTTTACAGAGTGGGGAATGATGAGTAGGCAGAGGACAGAGGATCTTTGGAGCAGGGAAAGTACTCTGTATGATATCATAATGGTGGGAACATGACATTAAACATTTGTCCAAACCTACAGAAGGGATAGCACCAAGAGTGATACATAATGTAAACTATGGACTCTGGGCAATTTTAATGTGTCAAAGTAGATCCATTCATTGCAATAAATGTACTCCTCTGGTCGGGGGGTGGGGTGTTTATGATGGGGGAAGTCACGCAGGGAAGCAAAGGGTACATGGGAAATCTCTGCAACTCTGCAACCCTCAATTTTGCTGTGAACTTAAAATTGCTCTATAAAATAAAGTCTTGGTAAAAGAAATTTTCTAAGCAAAGATAATTCACTGGACTACAGGTCCACCCTCTCTATGTAATATTCATTTGGAAAGCTAATGCAAATGTGTCCTAGAAGTCTCAATGCCTCAGAGGTACACTCTATAAAGAACACGAGCTCAGAAACAAGAGACCTAGACTTTTGATGTTAATTGTTGGGTGCATGCTTGGTTTGTATGTTTTAATATACACCTGCATGCCTACTCATACCACTGAAGTATATCACATAACTATTTGACTTGTAAGTCCGATAAGAGAAAGTGTTAGTGGCTCCATCATGTCCAACTCTTTGTGACCCCATGGACTGTACCCCTCCAGGCTTCTCTGTCCATGGGATTCTTCAGGTAAGAATACTGGAGGGTATAGCCATTCCCTTCTCCCGGGGATCTTCCCGACCCAGGGATCGAACCCAGGTCTCCTGCACTGCAGACAGATTATTTACTGTCAGAGCCACTGGGGAAGACTGTGTCCAATAGAACACAGGCTAAACCTTGACAAAAACTTAGGAGAAGCTTGCAGTACTCGAGTCTGGGTAGGAACCATGAAGAACAAACCAGGATGTTCTTTGAGTCCACAGGACAGTATGCCTAATGTGAAAAATATTCTGCCCTTACCCTAGGGAATGTCTTGTAAAAAGCTAGGTTTGTTAAGATTATGTTCTTCTGTTTCAATGCGTCCCTTTGATGCAAATAAGCCTGACTAAGCAGCTTGTTGTCTCCTCTCACCAGGATGCCTCCTATTTATTTCTGTTCAATTTGTCTCAAGTTTGAAGTTTGCCAAGATCACAAGCTGCTAAAACAAACTTTTTTTTTTTTTTAATTTCCTTCTTTCCCAACTAAATCCTTAATTGTCAAAAAATATCAAAATGGAGGTAATCTCTCACTGGAGCATTTGTGAAAATTAGAGAGTCCTCAGTGACTTCCGGTGTGACGGGGATCTGCTGCTGATAGCACTCAGATAACAATGTATTTCAAACAGCTAATCTAGTGAGGCTTTCTAAAACTATTAATCAAAAAGTCCAAGTGATTTAATTTCTCTCGGTGAGTATAACGCAAGCTCACCGACTCCGTGCGTCACTGGGCTCTGGTTGCTAGGAAATCCGTGAATAGCAGTTAATATGCATTCGGCAACAGGCTGCAGATGCAATTTATCTCCATGGACGCTCCCTCAATTGCCTTTGAAATGACATTAAGATAACTTTGAAGCCTCTGAGCCAAGCCAGTGTCAGTGAACACAAAGGAAGCAAGCCATTTTTGGACAACCGTCTGGACTTCCGGCATAGCCCTGTGAAGCTCAAACTCCTCCACTGTTCCGGTCTATCTGTATCTTCTGTGTAGGTAGGAATTACGAGGGAGGGAGCTAAGACTATATTTTTGAGGTACAGATGAGAGGCCAAGAACGATGCACCCGAGAAAACCAACTCGCAAGTCAGTAACTTGCTAGCTTGTGAATCCCAATTTTTCTGAGCTTCCGTTTCCTCTCCTACAAAATGAAAGTAACAGCGTTCACCTTATGGAAGGATTGCAAACATTAGACATGTGCCCCTAAGACCCCTGACATACAACAGCACGCGTTATGATGTTATACAAAGTATTAACACCAAATCTTAACACAAAGAGGAGTGGAAATAGCAGGAGCAGCATGAGTGGAATTACAGCAGCAGAAAATAGGAGGAGTTATTGTTATCAATACTGCCGCCACTATGCCAGCTGCTACTGGTGTTACTAGTACTGCTATTAAAACTGTTGCTCCTGCCACTACCACCATGGAAATCACCATGGAAGAAGAGAAGACTCCTTTAGCTATAGTTTTGCACTATCACTGCCATCTAAAAACAAACTCAAAGAGATGTACTTCTGGCAGACTAGTTTGTAAAGAGCCCCAAAGCTGTCGGTTTCACCAAATTTCACTGCGTTTTGTATTATTATTGCAGTTGCCTGTAAAACAAACGAGGTGGACGATGGTGCCATCCTCTGGCAGGACAATTTCTTGGTGGCAGTACTTGGATTTCTTTTTGTTGCCCGAGTCCCCTAATTAACATGATGAAAAATTCCTTGTTTTTACATCTTAGTCCTCATGGGAGAGATGAGAAAGACTTAGAAAGTATATATCCCTTCATTTTGCACCAGGAGGTATCTCTCTCTTCCTTCATCAATCAATACAAAATACATTTCACAGAACTTGACTTTTATTTCCTAAAGGACAGTGTGAGGTCCAGTCACAGTAACCCTCTATATAATGAGCAACGTCTACCCCAGCCAGTAGGAAGAGAAGTTAAATAATCCTTATGATTTAGAAGAGTAAACCCCTCCAGTATTTTCCCAGTGTGACTCAAAACTCCATGCATACATTTCTTTGCTCATTCCTGAAAGTGAAGTTCATTCAGTTTGTGACCCCATGAACTATACAGTTCATGAAATTCTCCAGGCCACAATACTGGAGTAGGTAGCCTTTCCCTTTTCCAGGGGATCTTCCCAACCCAGGGATCGAACCCAGGTCTCCCACATTGCAGGCAGATTCTTTACCAGCTGAGCCACAAGGAAAGCCCAAGAATACTGGAGTGAGTAGCCTATCCCTTCTCCAGCAGATCTGTCCAACCCAGGAATTGAACTGGGGTCTCCTGCATTGCAGGCAGATTGTTTACCAACTGAGTTATCATTTCTAGGAAAGTTCTAGTTCTGTCTCCTTTCTAGATTCCGAACCAACATAAGCTTCTCCAAACCCTAAATAAAGACTCATCTGATTTTAATTCATGGAATCACTTCTTTTTAAAAGATCCCAGAAAATGACGCTGCATCCAAACTGTCTTACATATGTGGTTAGAAGGATTTCCCCCAATTCTTCTCCTTCTTAGATTAATAGCTATACTTGGAAAAGCAACAGCGTTACAATATTTTGGCCATGCAGCTCTACCTAAGAGAAATACTTCTCAAGAAGAGATGGATTATAAAGTTCACAGGAATGACTGTAAGAGACCTTGTGAGGCATCTTAAGCTTATCCCCTTCCCTTCCATCTTCAGGCTTTCACCAAGAGCTTCTGCCAGCAAGCTGTGCTTTTCCAGGGGCAAAGTGTCCAAGGTCACTTGAGGACAAGATTCCCATTTGGAGGTAAAGGAAGGAGAAACTAGAGGGTATTGTGGCTTCCCCGGTGGCACGTGGTAAAGAATCCTCCTGCCAATGCAGGAAGACTCGGGTTCAATCCCTGGTTTGGGAAGATCCCCTGGGGGAGGAAATGGCAACACCTTTCACCTTGTCTGGAGAATCTCATGGACAGAGGAGCCTGGCAGGCTACAATCCATGGAGTCGCAAAGAGTTGGACACGACCGAGTGACTGAGGACACACACAAACAGTATCAAGAGACAGTTTATCAGGTTGTCAGTTACAACAAGGATTGTTCTGATCACCATATTTCTGCAGTTTCTGGTTATCTTACATGAAAGTCATTTGACAGCCATCTCACTACTGAAGGCACAAAACGTTCTGCTATGTCTATCAAAACTTTCCCTGCGAGGATATTCGTTGATAGGGATGACTGAGGTCATAGGTCAGCTGAGTTTGTGTTCAGACCAAAGGAACAGGAGCTTGGTCTCCAAGCCCAGGCTCAAGTCGGTTTCTAATTCCACCCATGAAAATGAGGATTTTTGAAAAATATTCCTCCTTTTTTTTTAGTAAGTGTGAAAGAACAGCGAGTTTCGTTTGCCTGTTGTTTTCATTTTCTACTCTTTGCAGAGAGAAGAGTGTGAAGCATATCAAAGAAATAGGAAGGGCATCCAGGAAGATTTGACTTAAACTGCGTACTAGCTCAGGGTGGTAACATTTTGCTTAAGGGTTAAGTGCAGTTAGAAGAACTCACACATTACATGGATCCAGTAACTAAAAGGAAAAAAAAAAATCACAAGTGACATCTAGACAATTGGTTTTTAAAAAGTAGTTTGGCTTGAAATTGTTCAGTGTGAACAGGAAATTATAGAGCAGCGGCGTGAAAAGGGCTGAGAGCAGACTGGTTTGGGCCCTGGGTCTGGCCTCTGCTGGCAGAGTGGCTGTCTGGTGGGCATGGAGCCTTGCCAACCTTCAATTCCTCCTCTGAGAAATGAGGAAATCAAACTTGCCCTTACAACCTTCTGAAATAGGATGTCTGCTGCAGACAAGATAACTCACTCTCAGGAAGTCCCAAGAATGGCCAAGTTCACAAAGTTGGTAGGTAATGGGTAAAAATCCAACACTCAGGGCAGCTCATGCCAAGGATGGCAGGCAACCTGTGCTCTGGGGTCCCCTGCCAGGTATTGGGCTGGGGAGGGAAGTAAGCGACAAAGGAGCAGGGATCCAGAACCTTCCACTCCAATGCAGCATGAGCTGCTCTGCAAAGATCATTTGTATGTATTGAGTTTCCATATGCAATTTTGTTCAAGAACCCTGGCATGCTTCAGTCCATGGGGTCACAAAGAGTTGGACACGACTTGGTGACTGAACATCAACAGTGCAGTTTGTTCAAGAAATTATTCCCTAGCTAAAAAAGTACACTGAAACCTCTCCTCTGCCATGTTGCCCTGCATCACGTGCTTTCAGTTTCGTGAGCAACGCTTTTCCAAAAGGATTTTCAGTGGTGGTGGGGATATTTCATATTGTCAATACAGTGACTTGTGGCTATTGAGCAATTTCAATGTGGGTAGTATTATAAGCAAATGGAGTTTTACTTATATGAAATTTTAATTAATTTAAATTTAAATATTGGAACCCCATGTGGCTCCTGGCTACCACATCAGACAGTGCAGTTATCCACAGCAAGAGACGAGGGGCAGCCCTAGAGATGACCAATATTGAGCTCTGGTAAGGACCAAAATTTATTTTTAAGGTCAAACATCTTTCTTGGCAGTCATGAGAAGCTGAAGTGCTTTCCCTTCAAAAGATGAAATAAGCAGACAGTGTGGCTTCAGTTCCCGTTGCTGCATCCCTCCAGGGCTGAGTAGATGGCTGTCATCATCTCAGCACTCTGCAGGGGAAAGAGAGAGGAGTTACCTGTGTTCTCTGCGCAGCAGCTTGCCCACACTGAAGCAGAAGCTCTGTGTGTTTCTCGAAGTTATTATACATCCAACTTGTTATATTTACAGACAGGTGATTGGTGATTTTCTTTTTCTTTTTCAAAATTTTCCTGAAGTCTAGCTGCTTTACAATGTTGTGTTATTTTCTGTTGTGCAGCGAGGTGCATGAGCCATATGTATACATACGGTGATTTTCTGATGCAGCAATATTTTGTCTGTCAATAGGATAATTGAAAGACTAACCTCAATTTGCCTGCTCTTGAATTGTTTTAAAGCAGACCCTCTTCCCCCTATGTTGTCTCTCATCTCCTCTGGGGGTCCTGCTGGTCAACGGACCCCATCCCTAAGGGAGAAAGGCCCGCGTCCCAGAGAGCAGACCAGAGGGAAGTCCCCACCTCAAGTCACTGCTCTTGGAAGTGAGAAAGCCTTCAAGTCGAATGTCTGTCTCTAAAGCATTATTGTTACAGCTAACTTCTTCTTCAGTGATTGAATATACACAAAATCAGATTTTTTTTTTTTTCACCTGAAATGCACATAGCGCCTTCATAGCTCAGTTCTCTCCCTAGAGATGTATCCTTCCCCACCTGGCTCCATATCTCAGTGAATCCAGAATCAGGCCGCCTGACGGCAGAGGCCGGAGCCATCATCTCTCATATTGTCATCCAGTGAATGCCCGAACAATGCTTCATTTAAGCAAAACCCGAGTCCCGCCATTACCTTTCCCCCAGCCAATTCCACAGTGAGTCCATATTCATTCAGATACACTGGGGATAGCCGCTGAAATCAAAGGAGTTCTGAACCAGATTATTCCTCTCCATGTGGAATGAAAAGGGGTCGAGGGGCCAAAGCTGGAGTACAGGCTGGAGCAGCCAGACAGAAATGAGGCTTGTCAAGGTAGGCCTCTGGGAGGAGACAGCTCTCCCAGCTTTCCCCACCAGCATCTTGCCTGCAGTCTTCAGGCAGGGCCCAAACGCCTCTCTGGCAGGCATCCTCGGGGGCATCAGGGTGCAGGCATGTGTGTTCAGTGGCTGCAGTCACGTCCGACTCTTTGCGACCCCTGGGATTCTCCAGGCAAGAATCCCGGAGTGGGTTGCCATTTCCTTCTCCAGGGGATCCTCCCGACCCAGGGGTCGCACCGGCCTCTCTTTACCACTGAGTCACCGGAAGAGCCCCCGACACATAGTAAGTGACTGATAAATACGTGCTAAATGAAGTTCCACACAGTCATACTCTGTCCTTATACCCGAGAGCCCAGAATTTGCTGTGGGCAAATCTTTCAGCAGTCAGCATCTTCTACAGTGGGAGAGGAGATAAAACCCATTCCAGAAGGAAAAATCCTCTCTTGCTCAGACTCTAAACTCAAAACGGATGCTCCAGTGCACACTCATAGATGCCTTGTGCAGCCCCTCAAATTTCCCCACAGAGAAGCAGCTTAGGAACCATACTGGTTAAATTCTGCATGCCAGTATCTTTTATGGGGCTTACCTTGACAGACACTTTTCCTTGAAGAGAGAAAAGGATTAATATATAGATCAGCAAGAAGAAGTGTAGGAGTATTAAAAGCCAAAAAGAAAGCGTAAGAACCAACCTCTGTCTGTTACACTTTGATTTTCGACACGGCAGACCCCACGATTGCTCACCGTGGCATTCACAGCACCAAGGAACCTGGCGGCTTCTCACTATATGTTTGTTGAGTAACAAACACTTCAGTTGAGAAGACATAATTTACACACATGAAAAATCAATTGGAGAGCAACCAAGAGCAGAAGTTGAATGCCAGGGTGTCCCCACTTTATCTAAGCCCTCAAAGCATAAATCGTCCTCAGAGAAATGAGTTCTTCAATGTACAAGCCTTGCCTCCTCCAGGAAGCCTTCCCTAACTGATCTAGTCCAAACTAGATTCCTATTGCATTCGTCGTTGCTTTTATACTTTAAATCACTAAGCAGTTTTCCAATACTTTAAAGCAACAACCACTTGCCTCCAAGACTACCTCTGAAAACCAAGTATCAAATATTTGTATCAAATATTCATCAACATGCCAGCCCACTGCTTAAAACCATGTGGGAAAGATAAGTGGTAGAGATGATAATTTTTAGGTGTGCACTGGTTTGTTAACAAGCAATCTTTTTCCCATTTTCATTTCTCTAAACCATAAGCAACTTACTACGTTTTTCCTCTCTTATTTGCATATCTACTTACAATGTCATCGTGTTTTACATATATATGTTCATTTTGTTTATACAAAATGAAGCTATTTTTCTGTAATTACTGAAATACTGTTAACATCCAGAGCCTAGAGTTTCCCATCTGGTTGCAAATCCCACAACAAAGAGCCTTTTGGAAGCTTGGTTAAATCCTTAAAAGAGATATATTTCACAACTCAACTTTTATCTGAAGTCAGCAGAAACATATTTTTGCAAAAAGTGGCTCGGATGCAAGTATGTTGAATTCCTACTTTAAAACACAGAAAGATGGAAGGGGTTGTCAGTAAATTAAAATATTTAAATTAGAAAATATTTAGAGAGTAGTCTAATCAGTCAAAGCCCCTGCGAGGCCTTGAGCCATAACGCCCCTGACTCAGGCTCTAAAGGGAAAGGCTTCCAATCAATTAATGTGGCCAATATTTTTCAAGCCCCTTTTCTGGAAAGACATCCTGCCAGAAGTTTGGTGGAGAGATTTCAATCAGAAAAGAGAGATAAAAATCAATAGAAGAATATGAGCAAGATGAATTCTTTCTTTTTTCTTAGATCACCATTTTACCCATTCTGTTCTCTCCTTAAATCTCTCAGCCTGTCTTCTACTTTTCAATCTCAACTGAACTGCCTTCTCAATTCACTCAGGGCAGAAAGCAGGGAGAACTGAATTTCCACAATCACCATCACCACCACCATCTTGACTACCACGTCTACCAAGATGCCAGCATCTGAGTCCACATGCTCTGACTTAACCCCCATGGCAACGGGCAAATGGTCAGCACTCCTGAGGCCACCCCCTCTCTTGCCTATTAAAGGACGCTGCTGCTGCAGTCGGCCCCTCTCTCACATGTGTCATCAAGCTTTCTGTCTCTACTGGATCAGTCCATCATCATGCAAAAAAAAAAAAATAATATATATATATATATATATATATATAGGATCTCCATAAAGAAGGCTGAGTACCAAAGAATTGATGCTTTTGAACTGTGGTTTTGGAGAAGACTCTTGAGAGTCCCTTGGACTGCAAAGAGATCTAACCAGTCAATCCTAAAGGAAATCAGTCCTGAATATTCATTGGAAGGACTGATGCTGAAGTTGAAGCTCCAATACTTTGGCCACCTGATGTGAAGAACTGTCTCACTTGAAAAGAACCTAATGCTGGGAAAGATTGTGAGGGCAGGAGAAGAAGGGGGTGACAGAGGATGAGATGGTTGGATGGCATCATATACTCAATGGACATGAGTTTGAGCAAACTCCGGCAGATAGTGAAAGCCAGGGAAACCTGGCGTGCTGCAGTCCATGGGGTTGCAAACAGTCAGGCATGACTGAGGGACTAAACCACCACCACTCACATATCCTCTAGCCACTTCCTGAGTTCTCTACCTCCTTTACACTACAACATTAGAATCAATCATCTACATTTTCCCCACCTCTTCTCATTCAACTCATTCATTGGGTCAGGTTTTTGACCCCCTTAATCTACCAGTAATGGAGGCCCCACTGAGCAGATCATTGCTTATCGAAAGGTAAATTCATAGTTAGCAATACTGACACATCTGAGCACTACCTTCCTCCCTGAAATGCCTTCTTCACTTAGCATTGGCTCCTGGGTTTCCTTCCATCTTACTGGTGGCTCCCTTGGGGCCCTTCTGCTAGCTTTTCCCCGTCTTGCCATCATTCAAGCCTTCCTGGGGTTCAGTTCTGAAACCTCTTATTCTTTCCGTTTTCATTCAACCTAATAACTTTAAAGTACCCTCTAGACATTGGTGATCCCCAAATGTAAACATTTCCCCCGGGTGTCAGACGCCTGTATCCATCTACCTACTGATACCACCACGCCTCCACTTGTATATCCAACAGCACTTCACATTTTCCAACACGTCCAAAATTGAACTCATGATGTTACCCTCAGATCTGTTCCTCTCATAGTCTTTGTCAAGAAATGGCAAATCTATCTAGTTTCTCAGGCCAAAATATAAGAATATAAAGTCTTCGGGGGCAGGGTCTTTGTGCATTTTATCTTCTGCGTCTGGGACAGTGTTTGGCACGTAGCAGTGAACGGACAAATCCATGCTAAATGAGGCATTACTATGGAGATCTAAGTAAAGACGCAGGAAATGCTCACTAATCCTAAATTTAAGGCGAGAAGAGGGGTAGAGGTCAGGAAACACCTCATGAAAAAAAATTTTAAATTGGTCTGGAGGGATGAGCAGGAATTTGACAGGAAAATAAGGGGACACATTCCTGTCAGAGGGAAGAGCATGAGCAAACATAAAAACGTGCAAAAATGTGTGTTACGTTTAGAGAGCCACAACCACCTCACTGAGGTACAGGGTAAATGACAAAGCCTACCAGGAGATAATTCCCACAGAGTATTTTAAGGCTGAATCTTGGAGAGTTTTGTTAAGAAACTTGGAGTCTATTTTATAGGCAAAAGAAAGCTGTAAAAGTTTATAAGAAAATACCTCATACACAGTGTTGGGGATATAGTAGATAATTAATAAATGTGTCTAGGAAAACAAAATAGACTGCACTTTTTTGGGGGAGGGGGTTGTTAGTGTGTGGGTAATAGGTTGAGGATGCCAAGGGAAGAGTCCAGAATTAACGGGAATCAAGGGCAAGAGTTAACAGCAGATAGAGAAGTATGCCCTGAACTGTGATGCCAAGAATGGCCAGGCGAGGGCAGCAGTAGGAGAGCTGTAGAAGCAATTGCCGGTGGTCCCTTACGGGCGAAAGAGGATCACAGCAGCACAAAAGGTCACTTATCTCAGACTTCGTCCCTGCCACCCCAAGTCTTTGAGAACAACTGGAGGGAGTGCCGGCCCTCTCAGAAACTGAGAGCCAAACGTGTGGGGATCAGCTACTGGCCAAGACTGGCTCCAGACAAGGGAGTCGAAGTCTGTTGCTAAGGTTTACATTTATTTCTCTGCCCAGTGATCCAGTGGGGAAGTCAAGTAGCCATTTCTTCACCATTCTGGTATACTATTCAGTGGGATTCCACCATCGAGGGCTCAGCTGAAGAGAGAGAAAGTGGCATGCCAAAGACTCGAGGGGAGAGAAAACTTCACGTTCACTAAATTTTGTTGATTTTCCCTGTGGCTTCTAAGAAAGAAAAGAAAATTCATTCGGTCTCCCCCTTATATCATATGGCTTGATTCCTCCCTGAGCCCCCAGTTCTTGCCTCTCCTATTAATTTTATGTTAAGCTATATGATGGACTGATATTTGAGAGCTTCCCTGGTAGCTCAGATAGCAAAGAATCTGCCTGTAGTGCAGAAGATCCAGGTTCAATCCCTGGTTTGGGAGGATCCCCTGGAGAAGGGAATGACAACCCTCTCCAGTATTCTTGCCTGGAGAATTCGATGGACAGATGAGCCTGGTGGGCTATAGTCCATGGGCTCGTAAAGAGTCAGACACGTCTAATCAACTAAGCACTAGAGATTTGGAGGCAGAAGCTAATGGGAAAACTCAAAGTCATTCACAAAACTATTACTACTGAGAATAATATGCTGAGTTTCTGACCACAAATTTATAAGTAAACTTTTGGTGTTCAGTCCATTAACACAGGAAATAGGATTTCTTTTTCTGTTCTTTGTGATTCCTATTACTACTTTTCCATCAATTGTTCATTATGATACAGCTTCTAAGAGGGCACAAAGTTAACAATAACAATTATCTCAATGATAGAGTGAGTTATTAAAATTTAGTTTAATAGCCACTGTATTTGTGAGGATAATTATAGTTATGACTAACTGTGATTATAGCAGCCATTGTCATCACAATAAGCTCAAAGATGGTTTAATGCTAATTGCCCCCATCATAAAGAAATTAGAATATAGAACTATGAGTGGATATACTGATGATTGTAATACAAATGAATGTATGTGAATATTAACTACTAGATGTTAGCCTTCTCTATGAAACTAGAGCACAGAAAATTTTGGTAAACCTGGGATTGGTTCAGACCTGCATTAGCCTGCTGAGAGGGGAAAAAATGGGTAGCACTCTTGAAACTCAATGCCTTACCTTGAGACCAACTTGAGATTTAGGGAATGTATTGATAAGATATTGCATCCTTATTTAAGTCCTTCAAGTCCAGCTGGACTAGAAATAGAGATCAACATGGTGGACCATAGTCCTTGAAGCATTCTAGTTAAAGAAACTGCCCAGCCATCGAGATCCTGTGAAAACCGTTAGAAAGGAAGCATTTCCATTGCAAAGAGTCCGGGAGCTCTCTCCTCTTCTCGTGTCTCTTCACCGTGTAGGGCCACTCCGGGGAACTTGTCAGCCTTACGACAATCAAGGACTTCGGGTAACTAACAGCTGTAGAGAGGGATGGGTGAGACTCGGCAGTTCAGAAACCTGATAAAATTTGGCATCCTTGCCCACTGATTATTTGTCCTTAATTCTGAGTTTAGTTTTTCTCCTGTCCCAGAAAGATGCCGCTTTTTTAAGAATGCCAGGAATAGCATGAGAAAGCTGTGAATTTGAAATGAGTCAGTTTACCTTTAGGCATCCAAGGTAGAAGACAAACTGAGCCAACACAATCTTTATTAGATAGAAGAAAATGTCAAACATGAGGCTTTTAAAATAAACACAAGATACACTCATTTTCACACATACTTGCTACAGATGGAAATTTCATTTAATGATGGAAATTTCTTTAATTGTGGACCCTGGCCAAGGGCTTGTAAATACCAAGGAGACATCATTACAGGAGCTAGCCTCACTAATAAAGGAACCACATAGAGACTCCAAGAACACCATCAAAGCTGGATTCTGATGAAATATTTGATGACTATGATAATATCAAGTTGGTCCGTTGAGCCAACTTAAGTTGCTATGGAATCACGATAAAAATCTGCATGATGAGAATTTTCAAGGTAGTTGAGGATACTGCTTTGGAGAAGGTGATGGCTCCCCACTCCAGTGCTCTTGCCTGGAAAATCCCATGGACAGAAAAGCCTGGTAGGCTACAGTCCATGGGGTCGCAAAGAGTCAGACACGACTGAGCCACCTCACTTTCACTTTTCATTCTCATGCATTGGAGAAGGAAATGGCAACCCACTCCAGTGTTCTTGCCTGGAGAATCCCAGCGACGGCGGAGCCTGGTGGGCTGTCGTCTATGGGGTCGCACAGAGTCGGACACGACTGAAGCGACTTAGCAGCAGCAGCAGTGAGGATACTGCTTAACAATTCAGAAAGTCCTGATGGAGAATGGATGATTTATTTCTGATCTTCAATGGTATGAACGTAAATAAGCTTCAGTTATATCATGGGTGGTAAAAATGAGAAATCCTGAATTGATTCCCAAACATGAATATGCCAGCCAAGAATCTTCCAAAGTTTTATTGGCTATCCAAACTCAGAGGGCTTCTCAAGCCTCAGGAGCCTTCTCACCAGTAGAGGATGCTGTTCTTCCATGCATAGCAAGCCCCCTGCCCCAACCCCAGCTCCATCCAGAAAACATCCAGTTCATACAGGGAAAGGATTCCTACTGGGCCATTTTGTGTAAGTGTGGTTTGGCACTTCAAACAAAGAGAGGGGAATCCCTTGTTCAGCTAAAGTTAAGTATTTCAGTGGTGATTACTAAATCTATTAAATATCATTTTTCAAAGAAATGAAAATATTGAAATGAAGTGGGAATAAACGAAATGCTGCTGCCTAAAACACAAACATCAGCTATCAAACCCTGTTTTCTCTGCTTTGAATTTCTAGCTCCCATGAGTGAATCTGGAAACAATGCCTTTCAGTGGAAGGGGGGTGCTTCTTGAATTGATCGAAATTTTCCCCGTGAATAAAGGAAAGTAGACAAAGGCTGTGGGCTGGAGAAAAAGGAAAACAAGATGGTCATTCAAATTAATAATAATAATATATTTTTTAAACATGAAGGAGAAAAATCTGTCTCCAGGGAAAAAAAAATTTTTTAATGAGATAAGGCGATGGGATTTGTCAGGGGAGAAGCAGAGATAAAACACAAAGTTCAAGGGGAAAATGAGCACAATAAAAAGGAAAAGAAAAGAACTCATTTCTCTAGTTAAAAAAAGAAAAAGAAAAAAAGAATTTATAAAAATACAAGCAGGATAAAATTAGACAGGGGCCCTTTCTCTTCCAGTAAGGAGCCTTTCATTCATTTGATAAGCATTTCTTGAAGGTCTTGCCTTTGCAGAGAACACTAGAAATGCAGGTCCGAAGCTGAATGGCACCCTGATCCTATTTCCGGGGATCTTATATTCTAAGAGTGGAGGTAAACCATATAAAAATCATAATGTAAAGAGAAAAGCAATAAATGTTGCGAGACAAATAGGTAGGAAGTATTGTTGTGGCAAGAAGAGAGGAAACTGTCCTTGTACTGATGGATGAGTCAAAGACCTCATAAAAGGAACACATTTTCAGTCTGACCATAAAAGAATGAGGGGGATTTCGATAAGAGGATTTGGACATTCCTCATGGAAGAAAGAAATGACATGATTCAAGATTCAGTGGCGGGAAGTTAATTTGTTTTGTGCCTGCGCGTGTTTGAGGAGAGAAGTGGGATGCAGAACGCTTCTCTCTGGCATCCTCTCTCTACTTGTGAAAGGCTCTTAGAAACCAAATCGTGAAGACCTTGGGAAGTCACACGAAGAAGCCCAGACTCTATTCTTCAGGCAAAAATTTCTTCATCTGGAATTTGTGGATCTTTCTCAAGGGGTCCATAAACTCCTTATACACTTTTGCGATTGAACATATTTTTAGGGCGAGAGAGTCATCATCAGCGTTCATCAGACTCTCAAGTGAGTTGCTGTTGCTCTTGAGTCACTCAGCCGTGTCTGACTCTTTGCAACCCCATGGACTGTAGCCTGCCAGGCTCCTCTGTCCCTGGGATTTTCCAGGCAAGAGTACTGGAGTGGGGTGCCATTTCCTTCTCCAGGAGATCTTCCCGACTCAAGGATCAAACCCACATCTCCTGCATTGGCAAGCAGATTACATAGCTCCAAACAATTTAGAACGTAGGGATGGTATCTCCCTATGTTCCAAAATATCTGCCCAACTCACAGATTCCCCTCTTTTTTTTGGATACCAACCTTGACAGGCAAGGATGTGGCCTCAGGTAGCCAGAGCTATACTATCTGACCAGCTCACAACAGTCACATCTGAATGAGGCTGGGGGAAACCAGCCGTAGTTGGCCCATTCAGATGCCGAAGCTTGGGAAATCCTGAGACCGGAGGTGTGGGAATTAGAATTCTAGAGAAAGTATTCATGAATGAATTATTTTCAAGTATCTGTCACTACTTTAGTTTTTCTCCTTTCTAGAATGTCAAATCGTTCTTGCACTCTGTGAATCAACCCAGTATCCTTCTAATATCCTTTTATTGTGGGTGTGGGGGGGGCGGTCAGGGATGCTGGGAGGGAAACTGGCTTCCTTCACTTGTAACCAGAAGAATTTTAATTAATATAGAAATTGTATTTCAAACACTGAACGGAGGCAGAAAGTATTGAAATGTTGGCACAGACGTGTGTAAAAATTATTTCAAAAATAAAAATTATTTCAGAAACATCACAGTTCTCTTTAAATTGTCTCTCCACCCCCAATCCTCAACATCAAATCGACACTAACTCCTTACCCATTTTGCTTGCACAATGTGTCTAGCATCCATGCCCACTGTAGCTATTCTGGTACGTCCTAGTCATTTCTCACCTAGCCCAATGAGATGAGTTTCTAAATGGTTCCACTAACTCCACTAACTAATGGTTCCTCTAATCCATCCCCCCACTGCTGACAAGCATCTCATATAAGATCATATGCATCAAAATCAGCTCTAAGATCTTAGCTCAAACAGTTCTAGTAAAAAATAAACTGTCTAAACTCTTCAGTCCAGCAGCCACAACTCTTCAGAGGCTAGCCACAACCCACCTTTTCAACATTATCAGCCACAGAAAATCCTCTCCCAGTCATCAGATCACATTTTGGATCAGATCATGGGCTCCAGGTCTCGACACATAAGGTTCACCATGTTTGAAATGACCTTTTTCTTCTTCCTCCTCTGCTCATTCAACACACGTGTCATCTATGTTACCCTTCTCTACTCCATCCAGTTTAAAGTATTCGCTCCATATTCTGTATTCTTGTGGCAGGGATCTGAGTCAGCTTATCAGAGCTGTCCGCCTCTGCCTTCCCAACGATACTGTCAGCTGCCCAAGAGCGTTCTTATTTATCTTTATATTTAGGACCTAAAACAACACCTTCCAAAAGCGGGTATTTGACCAATATTTAATGGACGTTCAGAAGGAACTGGGAGATGTAAGAATTCATGAAGATAATAAAGAAGATATCTATGCAGAAGTGCAGTGAGGACCTAGTATGGAGCATGGCTAATCTCAAAACAGTCCCAGAAGGTGGGATGGAACAATGGTGTCCAAGTCTGGAGAGCGATGAAGGAAAGGATCAGAGGTGGGGGAGGCTTGTGAAATCAATGACGGTAGGCCATTGCTACCACCTATCCATCATGTGGAGAAGACATTTGACTGGGCCAGCTAGAAAGCCAGTGTGTGAGGAGGTGGGAAGAAAGAGAAACCATATACTTCTTTGGGAAGCAGGAAAATAAAACGAAGTTAACAGTGGGACAAGCTCAGGCCTGGGAGGCATGGAGGAAAATGAGAAGGGTCCTAGGAAAGAAGGTGGAAGTCGAAGGAGCTGGCACTGTCAAGAGCGATAAGAGTCGCCTCTTTGAAATAGAAAATAAATCTGGACACAACAATTATTTTGGAAGAAAAATGAGAGCTCTTAAATCTAAGAAAAGGATAATAGAAAGAACTGCATTCTCCTGTGTTATCAGGTTTTGCTCAGCAATACAAAGAGTATTTCCCTTGCCTCTATCAAGAACTCTCCCCTCCAAGCAAAGTTCATCCAATATAGAGTCAAGGCAAAGGTAGAATAACTATAATTTTGTAAATGGGAGACGTTAAGGACATGAAGACAGCAAAGATCACTTGAGTTGTATCTGTTTCCCATCAAGGGCATCCTTATAATCACATTTAGTTACACATGGATGGGCTGTGGAAACAGCTGGGTGGACCTTAATTTAATTTAACTAATTGATTTATTGGTTTCATTAATTGCTGTCAAAGGATACAAATACTGTCCCCAAGGGCCACAGTTTAGTTGGTCATCACTACAGCTTCTAGAAAAGTAATTGGATTTCTTAGTTTAGCCCTCGAGGTGAGCTATCAAAGAGCTAGCAGAATTTAACAGCTTAGTGCCATGGAAAATAAAGACAGAGAGCAACCCATTGATGTAAACAGTGCCTCCTTGTTCCTCATTTTCCTCAGTGACAAAGTCTTTTTCCGTAGTATTTTTTATTCCTTTTTATCAGAGTAAATTACTTTCATTTCTTCCCAAGCACTCTCTCTACTCTCCTTTCCTTTGGATTTCATCTTTCATTGTTAACCTTGGCTTTTCTCTAATTGTCTTGGATGCCATCAAATCATCTTCATACATAAATGGAATAGGAATCAATAAATAATTGATAAAATTGTTAACAGAGAATCTTAAACTGTTTGGTTTCCCCTGTTAAATTGCAGGGATGTACTTCTAAAGCCCAGAACCTTGAATCAGAGATACTCCTCTTTCCTTTTTTTTTTTAATTAAAATATCTACTCAAATTCTTTTGATAAAAGTATAAGGTTTTGGAAAAGAAAATAACAATAATTCAGAATCTCCGATTCATTACCTTTTGATCTTTTCCCTAGGTGTGTCTGAATCTCAAGGAAAAAGAGCTGTAAGTAAAACTTTCAAAAGCTGCTTTACTCTGTAACACACCAGGGTATAAGCAACACTTTTAATCATGAAAAAAAACCTTACTTTCCTCCTTCTCTCCCTTCCTTCCCTACGCAGATTTGGCATCTCTAGGATGCAAAAGGAGAAGAGGGAAACAGAGGATGAGATGGTTGGATGGCATCACTGATTCAATGGACATGAACTTGGGCAAACTCCAGGGGATGGTGAAAGACAGGGAGGCCTGGCGTGCTGCAGTCCATGGGGTCGCAGAGTCGGACACAACTTGGCCGCTGAACAATGATAACAAGGATGCTAAAGATTTGTGTTAGTGCCCAGTAAAAATTAGCAGTGCCAGACATGGTAGCTAACATTCCTGGGAAGCATAGGCATCACTAGGTGGGGAACTATAATGCTGGGCAAGCAGAGGGCAGTGATGTAAAAACGTGTAGCAACACATTTGTTCAGGAAAAGTTGCTTACACCTACACACACAGGAGACACCGCCTGGAGAGACCTTTCAAACTGTTTGGTTGAAGGGTGGGCATTTTGAAGCTGCTTCAGTCCAACCTCAGTCACATAAATCCAATGAAGCAATGAAAGTTGAGCTATGATCATCACTATGACCCCATTCATCTGCCAAGGCCAGTAGCGCCCAGGGGAATCCAGGTGTTAAAGAGCTTCATACACTTCAAGGACATAATAAATTTGTGCCCCATTTCACGATTCGTATTCTCCATTCTCCATATCCCTTCTGTAATTAGTGGATCTGCCCATTACAAAATGTAGATTTCCTTTAAATGTTTAAAGTTTGATTCCTAAATTAATTTAGGATTCCATTTCTTCTGAGAGCATGGATAAGAATTATCTTCTGCTGGCAGGATGAATGCAACTCTGTGTACTGTGATTAAGGCAGGAATAGGCTGAAGCATAGGGATAACTTCAATATACCAATGTCAACTCACAGTCTAGAGGAAGTGTTTTGCAAGAGAAACTCTCTGATGTCCAAAGGACTGTTAGAAATAAGCATGGCTAGTTTAAATCTAGAATTCTCGACTCTCCTATTTGATTTGTGGTTCAGTACTGCCGCTCATGGCATTTTACACTTGAGTAATTTTGTCATATATATATATAAAAACTATGGTGCCTTTGCTATTAAACCATATTGTTGTTATATTAAGGATCTATTGAAACACTAGAGTTCACTCCTTTACAAAGTAATAATAATATTACTTTAACTGCCTGTAAAATAGTTTGATTACTACAGTGACATTCATACTGATTACAACACAATTGTGCCTTCTACAGTTTAAGACCCTTGAGATGCTTTTAGCTTTTGTGACTACTGTTTGGTTTCAACTGTACGTGTAAAATACACAGTATAGTAACATTTGATATAATAAATCAAGTGATCTCAATGTGCTAAACTCTAGCCCAAAACAGTCAGAAACCTTTGAAAACTATCTCAGTGTTTTCCAGCTTGTGAACCTCCTTATCAGCATCACTGCTAATGTCTTAGTTGGGGGCCTTTTGACAGGAGCGTTTGTTAGGCAGCGTCGGGTGGAAATATCACAGCAGTAGGGTCTTGAGTGGCCGTGCAGTTACCTCAACTCTCTCTGGGCAATCAGCCCTTTGGATAACAATCCTGACAGTTGATTTCTGGGCTCTTACAATTGGAAAGGCTCTTAGAGACGATCTAGCTGACCCAGACTCCTTCAATCAGTACCTGCTTCTAGCCACACTGTGGGTGTTGTTCTGCTCTTGTTATTTCTCTTAGTTTTGCATGTTCCAGACCTCTTCCTGCTCCAAATTAAGAGCTATAGCAGGGGTCTCAATACTATTGCTAAAAAAAAAAAAAAAAAAGTGTTAGTTGCTCAGTTGTGTCTGATTCTGTGCAACCCTATGGACTGTAGCCTACCAGTCTTCTCTGTCCATGGGATTCTCCAGGCAAGAATACTGGTGTGGGTTGCTATGCCCTCCCCCAGGGGATTCTTCCCAACCCAGGGATCAAACCCAGGTCTCCCACTTTGCAGGCAGATTCTTTACTGTCTGAGCCACCGGGGAAGCCCATACTTATCCCCACACTGCTTCCAAATTCCGCTTCACGTCCATTAACCGAAAGCTGGTGCCCCTACAGCGCGGCTCCTTCTATTTAGCGTGAAGAATGGGGGTCACCAGAAGAGACGCTGGACGGAGCCAGAGGCACTTGGCACAAGAAACGAAAGTCGCACAGCTCCAAGGACGGAGCTGTCCCCCTCACTGAAGCTTTCCCCACAATTGCCAGTGAGCCGGGGATCAAAGAGGACACACCCACAGACCGTGAGTTGCCTCTGATATAAGGGCTCTCAATCCTGCTCCTTCTTCAAACCCAGTTTAAAAAGCTCATCCTCCTTATGAGCTAATATTAATAATTAATATCATTTCCCCTGAGTCCCCAGGATGTTGTATATATCTCTACTGTAATTGTTTAAGAGTCTACCTTCCCGGGAAATAATGCAGTTTATTGAGGAAAGTGACTCTATCTTATCATTTTATTTTATTTTATTTTTGTATTTTCAGTGCCTGGAATAGAATAGCTATTTAATAAATGTCTGCATGTAGAAAAAAAAATGTTAAACAAAAATGAAGACGACAGCATACTCTTGTTGAACATCAGGAAGCATTGAAAAAAGAATGCAAAAATATATGAAATCTCTTCTCTTCTTTGTATGAACAGGAAAAGCCAATAATATAGTCAGACAATCCTAAACAGTGCAGTAAATTCATTTCTGAAAATGAGGCATATTTACATTGCCTCTGCACCTCTGATAACGCCGGCTATGTTGTTTAAATTGTTTATTACGTGTTCAGACAATTCTCAATGCCACTCATCCTCCAATAATGTTAACCAACTGCACCCTTGAAATATGCAGACAGATTGTAGAAAAGGGCCAACATTCTCTTTTGTAAATACATAGCACGAAGCATTGTTATTGTAAGTCATTTTATTAATGTCATCTGAGAAACAGATTGACTCCAAGAGCTATTGTCTGTGGTATTTTGGGGCTGTTTTCCTCCGGTCGGTGTTCTATACTGTAGTCTTCACAAAAGAACGCTAGAGGGATCAGCTTCATAGTTTTCAGAGGCCTTTGTGTTAACCAAGCCAAGTACAATTATGGCTCTTCCCAGAAGAAGAAAAGAATAATGTTGGCAACAGGGTGTTACCACCCAGAATCACACACAAAAAAAGCTGAAAATGTAACCAAAGCAGCTTTCTCAGCCTTTATAAACCCAGAAACCTACGTGGCATTTTCTATGGCCAGAGGCAGCACTTTGGGAAATTACCTTTAGAAAACTGAGTAGAGGTCTATCAGAGCTTTGAAAAAGGGCCTACAACCTGGGGAGGGATTGGAGGAATAAATAAGCAGACGTGTTGTTTAATAAGCCTGCCAATTTTTTTTTTTTTTTTTNCAACGTGGAAGTGTCTGGAATGGAGCCTTGGGTCCCAGCCGTCTTAGGAATTACTCAGTGTTTCAGGGCCCCAAGCCAGTAACCGCCTCCCAACCACTGCCCAACCACCTCTGCCACGTTAGCTCTGACAAGGGGATGGGTGAGCTGTAGATTCCAGAAGGCCAGAGTGCTGGGTTCTCCCTGGCTCAGAAACCCTCTAAAGGGTCTACACCAACTCTCAAAGGCAAAAGGCACCCACCCTCTTGTCCTACTCTACCCTTGATAGCAAGTGAGTGAGTTGTTCAGACTTCATTCCTGTCCAGGCTCCCCAAAGTTTGAGGCATCAATACCCTGGTGGCTCAGATGGTAAAGAATCTCCCTGCAATGCAGAAGACTGGGGTTCGATCCCTGGGTCAGGAAGATAGCCTGGTGAAGGGAACAGCAACCCACTCCAGTATTCTTGCTGGAGAATCCCATGGAAAGGGCCACCTTGCGGGCTACAGTCCATGGGGTCACAAAGAATTGGACATGACTGAACGACTAACACACACACACACCCCCTTAGAAGCAAGCCCACCCACCCAAGCACGCTGACCCAGAGCTGCCCTCATCCACTTGGAGCTCCTTTTTCTAGTTTGCAAGCCAAAAAGGGAGATTTGGAGAAGGCTGCCTTGTACAGATTTCCTCCAGTGATGCGTGTGTGTGCGCTCAGTTGTGTCCAACTCTTTGTGACCCCTCTTTGTGGACCGTACCCTGGGCGGCTCCTCTGTCCATAGGATTCTCCAGGCAAGAATATTGGAGTGGGTGGCCATGCCCTCCCCCAGGGGGTTTTCCCAAGCCCGGGGAAATCTCTTGCGTCTGTCTCCTGCATGGGCTGGTGGCTTTTTTACCACTGCACCATGTATCTTATTCAATAACTCTAGTAGAAAGGCCACATTTTGCTAGTTCACTCCAAGAAGCCATGTAGAATAGCACATGACACCGAAATGATTGAACACATTTTGGGGGGAGGCGGGTGTTGAGGTGGGTAGATAGCTCACTGGTCCCCAGCTGTTATGCCTGTACCAGCTCCTTCGGTTTTTCCTTAGCATTACAGGATCCTTAACCTAGAGGGGGCAAGCTTGAACCAGATGCACAAGTGTGAGTCTGAATTTGTAATCAAAGTAAGCATGAATAAAAAGGTGAGGCTTGTTGGGCTGTGTGGGTCCTGCCAGAAAGATGGATCTCCTTGGTTCCGGGCAATCTGACTAGTTATCTTGCTCCAGCCAGCTTTACTGACCCATGTAAAGAGGTGCTGCCTCACCTGCGGGTCGTAACGCGCGCGCGCGCGCGCGCACACACACACACACACACACTATACACTCTGAAGAGTCAGTTTGAATCTTGCTTGCCTCTAACACTTACACTCTGGACATCTCATTATCCATAAATGTCAGTATGTTTGTCTCTAAAATGTGGTAGCACCATATCAAGCCCACTCTCCTGCCTCATGGTTTACCCTCACTTTCCTAATATTTTAACATGAGCATTCCACAGTCTCCTTCGGTAATCTAATCTAATGTCAAATCACTGTTAGGGTCATGATGTCCTTCTCGTAACTACAGAGACCTCATCTGTTGTGTTGCTTGGTATATTTGACACCTAAAGAGGTGCTAGGCACAAGAACATGGGTTGAATGAATGATTGTCAGGAAAACCTCCTCTGTCTCCCGTTTCATCTCTGCTGCAAACAAGCTGTAAACTTCCAGCAAGTCATCTGTGCTGTCTTGCCTACAGCTTCTTCATCTGTAACACAAAGTGCTTGCAGTACCAAGATTTTGACTCTCTGAGACACTCTTTACCCCCATGGACTATAACCTGTTCATGGGATTCTCCAGGCAAGAATACTAGAGTGGGTAGCCATTCTCTTCTCCAGGGGATCTTCTCAATCTAGGGATCAAACCCAGGTCTCCTGCATTATAGCTGGTTTCTTTACCATCTGAGCCACGAGGAAAGCCCCTATCATACAAGACACTCTTTCTCAGTTAGGAGATTATTTTGACCTCCAGTTCTTTTCTTTGCTGAGCTTTTATCATTTCAGGCACATCTCCCATCAAAAAGACATCCATAGTGTTTCAGAATGTGGACTTCCAAGCCAGACAACCTGGGATTGTGTTCCAGCCCTCCAATTAACTAGCTCTGGAGGTAAGTAAGCTCTTCAACCTTACTGAGCCTGTTTCCTTACCTGTTAAATGGAAATAATACTAATACTACTTCAAGAAGCTGCTAGTATAAGTCACTAAATTCATGGAAAGATTCAAAAGCGTATATGATCAACAGTAAGCACTCAATAAAAGTTCACTATAATCACATCACTGTCTTTTATTCCCATCTTTTGAATTTAGATAACTAAGAGTGGCTGGCATTGGGGACTTTTCCAAAGCATTCCAGGTTTTACTTCAAATCTCTCTTTTTGATCAATGGTAGTCTAAATTCCACATACAGCAATCTAACTGGGCATCAAGAATAAAGATAATTTAAAAATTCTGAATTCAATATCCATCTTATTTATTAGGAATATGACTAACAGCATCTTCTAAAAAATCACAGTGTATGTAATCCTTGGGCTGATCTGAAGAAAGCCACAAAATGAAGGACTTCAGCCAGCGTCAGCCATCCTGACTTCCACGTCTTTACTCTCATGAGAAAGAACTTCATTTCCCTGCATTTAAGATCAGTATTTTTAAATTTTGCTCATTAAGGTATTAGGAGTGAATAAACATGGACAAAATTACATTGACTGTTATGAAAGTTTTTATTGTTACTATCACTAATCTTGATCTAGCCATAGAACCGGAATATAATTTTCCCTTTCGTGGAACTTGGTCATTTTGCTACTTTGCACAGAGTTTGGGAAGTCTGAAGTTGGAAGAACTGTGAACTGCAGATAACCCATACATTCCTTAAAGGTTGTTACATTATTATTTTTCTCACAATTATCCAAGAAAAAGAAAAATCCACAGATTTATTTGGAAAGACTCAGAACAATGAAATAAATACAGTACTGATTTCAGATGCAAATGCCATGTCATTTCTAAGTGAGTCAGCCTTCAAAAGACAATGATAAATCAACCAGATAATTTCTGCGTGTCAACGAGTTTTAAAGGTGATAGCTAGTAAATGGAAGTACACATCAAAGTTTCTCAAATAAAAATGTTAAATATAAGTTACTTCTTCATACAGATCTAAAACCTGTCAAGTACAGGGGAAAATAATCTGTCCCGCCCCCACCCATTACCTGAACAGATCACAGACGTATCTGGGAGCTTTCCACCTCCCAGGAAGTGGCCTCAAGGTAGAGTGGCAGCTGCGTGGTTCCAGCTGCGGGGAGGGGGGTGGGGGGAGGTTGTTGCTGAGTTTTAGCCCCTCTGGCAACAATCATGGCAGGGCTGTGGCCTGCCACATCCCAGTGGCAATGCCCAGGACACAGCCAGAATGCCCAATTCCAAAATAGTTGTGGATCTGTCAAGGCTCTAGGCTGTTGGGTTCTAGCATACTGCGCAGCTAGGGGTAAAGAACCCGCCTGCCAGCGCAGGAGACATAAGAGATGTGGGTTCGATCCCTGGGTCAGGAAGATCAAGAAGGGCATGGCAACCCACTCCAGGATTCTTGCCTGGAGAATCCCAGGGACTGAGGAGCCTGGCGGGCTCTGGTCCAAGGGGTCACAAAGAGCTGGACATGACTGAAACAACTTAGCACGCTTACTGGACAGCTCAGCCAGAAAGGAGAAGGAACGACTTATGAATACATGCATATGCCCCCACAGAAATGCACGTGGAGTCGGATTCTCTAAAACACGGAGCTTCCCTCATGCCAGCAGACAGGGTCTTTTACTTTAAGATGTGGGTGTTCGAGAAAATGACAATGCCGATTTTCACAGGCTCAGGAAGCCTGAGCCCCCCAGGATACATGTGTCTACCACGTTTTGAAGAGAGATTGATGCTACCTGTTGTTAATTTATGAAGTGAGTGGGTTGAGAATCAAGGAGGCGGAAAAATCTTGTGATGTGCAAATGATTTTTCCTCCCCCTATGGATCAGAACTTTAATCACACAATAAATATTCTTGTTCTCCATGTGGATGAGGCAGGTGACCTCAGGGTCACAGGGCATCTAAAATTTCATCTGCTTTTCTCCATTGCCAAGTGAACGGGATCTGTAACAAACTCTTGCCTTTTCACTGGAATTTGTTTGTCAACAAAGCTTCATAAACAAGGCAGCTGGAAATTAGCAAGTGGCAGCCCAGCTGCTTATTAGCGCCCAGCTCCTCTCTTAAGCTGGAATCCACACACGTGCTGTGCCTTTAAGGCCTGGGGCCTGCTGGCAACTCCGGGCTGAACTCTGCCCTCCCCAGGCAGTGAGTCAGACTGGAAGGCTCAGACAAATGGAATCTCCACCCCCTCCCCACCCCCGCCTGAGAGCCCACAGCCTTCACAGGGAACAGACATCAGAGTGAGTGCCTGAGGGGAGTGTCTCCCCAGCCAACTGACCTCCCAGCACAGAGGCCACGAGGATTCTTTACTGAGAGGACCAGAATGTCCTAGAAGCCTCTGGAAACTTAAAAAGTTTAATTCATGATGCAAGCAAAGCTTTCCCCTGTCTCCATCATCTGGGACCACCTAGGAAAATACAGGCCTGGACTAATGCCAGGTTCCAGGGAGGGGGACCACAGCCAACTCTTTTTTTCAGTTTTTCCACAATACCTACATCACACACACACACACACACACACACACACACACACAGGCACGCGCACACACACACACACACACACACACACATCCAGACCATGGCTTATTATCTCGGGTTTGGTGAAACCAATGTTTCAAGACATGGGAGAAGAGAAACTATGTGAGGGACTACAACTCTCACCCCAAAATGTGTGTGTGTCTGTGTGTGAGAGAGAGAGAGACTGCTGCATCTCAACTTTTAACAACTTGTAAATTTCTGTAGTAGCGTAAATTTCTTTAATCTTATTAACCTAGCAACAAATTTATCCGCTAATCAAACACACTAGATATGAAAGAGCATTAAGGAAGGAAAGAAGGAGGGAGGGAAGAGGAGGAGGGGAAGGGAGAAAGGAGGGGTGGAGGGAGGGGGGAAGGGGAAGAGAAACAGGGCCCAGGGCGGGAGAGGGGAGAGAGGGCTGGCGAGAAAGCCAGAGAGTGAACTGAAAGAACAAAGCAAAGTTCCTTCTTCCTTGCTCCCACACTTATAAGACTTTTAAGCAACTTCCAACCCTACTGACATTCCCAAGGGCAAGCTTTAAAGAAATGCTCAGGAGGCCCGAAAAACGCAGGGTTTGGATACTTTCTGAGATAACCGTTGGATGGCAGCTCTTAAAAACTGAGCCTTCTAGGAGGCTTGTGACTCAGCATGCTGCTCTAAAAAAGGATTTTGTAGCTGGGAGGAGCTCACCCTTTCCCCTCCTAAGCCTGCTGGAGTGGTAGTTGGGTAAGTTAGCGCACCTCCTCCCAAGGTTGGGGCCTCCCTGGTGGCTCAGATGGTAAAGAATCTGCCTACAACCCAGGAGACCTCAGTCCAGTCCCTGGGTCGGGAAGATCCCCTGGAGAAGGGAATGGCTACCCACTCAAGTAGTCTTGCCTGGAGAATCCCATGGACAGAGGAGCCTGGTGTGCTACAGTCCATGGGGTCCCAAAGAGTTGCACACGACTGAATGATATGACAATAAGCTCCCAAGGTCAGAAGCTCAGGCATTGCAGTGGAATTTGTTTCCCTTCCCCTGCACTGGCTGGGGAAAACTTCACAGATGCCATCTTCTTTTTAACCTCACTTGCTTTTGTTTATAAAAGTCCCATTGTTGTTCAAGTGTGCATGATAGTATCAGAAAAAAACCAAAAGACTGTAGTGACCTAAATGGGAAGGAGATCCAAGGAAGAGGAGAGGCATGTCCGCGTGTGGCTGATACACTGCTATACAGCAGAAACTAACTCAACACGGTAAAGCAACCTGTGCCTGCATGAGAAGGCGCTCAGTCGTGTCCGACTCTTGCGACCCCATGGGCTGCAGCCCGCCAGGCTCCTCTGTCCATGGGATTCTCCAGGCAAGAATACTGGAGCGGGTTGCCATGACCTCTCCAGGGCATCTTCCTCATCTAGGGATCAAACCCCAAGTCTCTTGCCTCTCCCGCATTGGCAGGCGGGTTCTTTACCACTAGCGCCACCTGGGAAGCCCCAAAGCAACTACACTCCAATTAAAAAAAAAAAAAAAGAAGTACTATTACTAAAAAGAAAGAAACCAAAAGGGACAGCACCTTTAAATACAAAGAAAGAGTTGATGTCAATACATTAGGTGATATGGGACTGCATTTTGCATCCCAAACTGAGAAAATGGAATCGATTTTTTACATAACTAAAAAGTTTTCCGAAAACCATAAATTAAAGTTTACTTAAGTTTTGTTTTGTAACAGTTTAGTGCAGTGCTAGCTTGTAAACTGCTGCTGCTGCTGCTGTGTCGCTTCAGTCGTGTCCGACTCTGTACGACCCCAGAGACGGCAGCCCACTAGGCTCCCCCGTCCCTGGGATTCTCCAGGCAAGAACGCTGGAGTGGGTTGCCATTTCCTTCTCCAATGCATGAAAGTGAAAGTGATGTCGTGTCCGACCCTCAGCGACCCCATGGACTGCAGCCTTCCAGGCTCCTCTGTCCATGGGGTTTTCTAGGCAAGAGTACTGGAGTAGGGAGTGTTATGCTATTTGGTTAATATTCTATAGTGGCATTTTGACTAAAATTTGAAACACTATGATAGTAACTAAAGATTTGCTAATAATGTATTCTTAATCAAAGGATGCTATTCAAGAAGTTGTAACTTTTAACAACTTTTTAGATTGTTTCTTTGTAACATATAACCTATAGTTAATCTTACTAACTTAGCAATACATTTATTCACTGATTAAACATAGTAGCTGTATATTGTCACCCTGCTTATTTAACTTATAGGCAGAGTACATCATGAGAAACGCTGGGCTGGAAGAAGCACAAGCTGGAATCAAGATTGCCAGGAGAAATATCAATAACCTCAGATATGCAGATGAGACCACCCTTATGGCAGAAAGTGAAGAGGAACTAAAAAGCCTCTTGATGAAAGTGAAAGTGGAGAGTGAAAAAGTTGGCTTACAGCTCAACATTCAGAAAACGAACATCATGGCATCCGGTCCCATCATTTCATGGGAAATAGATGGGGAAACAGTGGAAACAGTGTCAGACTTTATTTTGGGGGGCTCCAAAATCACTGCAGATGGTGACTGCAGCCATGAAATTAAAAGATGCTTACTCCTTGGAAGGAAAGCAACCTAGATAGCATATTCAAAAGCAGAGACATTACTTTGCCAACAAAGGTCCGTCTAGTCAAGGCTATGGTTTTTCCAGTGGTCATACATGGATGTGAGAGTTGGACTGTGAAGAAGGCTGAGCACCAAAGAATTGATGTTTTTGAACTGTGGTGTTGGAGAAGACTCTTGAGAGTCCCTTGGACTGCAAGGAGATCCAACAAGTCCATTCTGAAGGAGATCAGCCCTGGGATTCCTTTGGAAGGAATGATGCTAAAGCTGAACTCCAGTATTTTGGCCACCTCATGGGAAGAGTTGACTCATTGGAAAAGACTGTGATGCTGGGAGGGATTGGGGGCAGGAGGAGAGGGGGACGACCCAGGATGAGATGGCTGGATGGCATCACGGACACGATGGACGTGAGTCTGAGTGAACTCCGGGAGTTGGTGATGGACAGGGAGGCCTGGCGTGCTGCAATTCATAGGGTCGCAAAGAATCGGACACGACTGAGCGACTGAACTGAACTGAACTGAAACACAGTAGACAATATTATGAAAAGATTCAGAAACCATTGTAATGTACTACTGTTTTTTTTTTCACTCCTGAAGAGATTTCCATGGGTCTTCTTTCTCCAACTGATTCTTTACCTTTGAATTCAAAGCCTAATGATCTGATTATGACCCTTTTTCTTCTTTTTTTTTAACTTTCTTTCCCCCCCCTTCCTACCAATGTCCTTATGAACTTAGAGCCAGCTGAATCCATCAGTTTGTCACTACATAGCTTCCCTCATGTTACTTCCTTTCTCTGGAATGACTCCCCACCCCTTACATTCTGTCCATTTTAATCCTACTCATCCTCCAAAGTCGAACAAATACTGCCATCTATTTAAATTCGTCCTATATCTTACGGATATAGATGATCAGTGGATGCCCTCCTTTGTGGCCGCCTTTATTTCTTGTGACTCTTAGTACATGACATTTCCTGTGTCATTATCACATTCTATTCATTATCATACCCTGTCCCCACTATATCTAGCATAGCCTTCCTGTGGTAGTTTATATATATACACATGGTTTACATATACACAAGTGAAAGTGCGTGAAGTCACTCAGTCGTGTCTGACTCTTTGCGACCCCATGGACTATAGCCTACCAGGCTCCTCCCTCCATGGGATTCTCCAGGCAAGAATACTGGAGTGGGTTGCCATTTCCTTCTCCAAGGGATCTTCCCGACCCAGGGATAGAACCCAGGTCTCCCACATTCCAGGCAGACACTTTAACCTCTGAGCCACCAGGGGAAGCCCCAACACACACACACACACACACACACACATATAGGTTTCCCAGTTGACGCTAGTGGTAAAGAACCTGCCTGCCAATCCAGGAGAGGCAAGAGACTCAGGGTTCAGTCCCTGGATGGGGAAGGGCCCCTGGAGGAGGGCATGGCAACCCACTCCAGTATTCTTGACTGGAGAATCTCATGGACAAGGGAGCCTGGTGGGCTATTGTCTATGGGGGTCACAGAGTCACACACCTCTGAAGCGATTTAGCAAGCCCGCATGTGTGTGTGTGTGTGTGTGTGTGTGTGTGTGTGTGTGTGTAATTCCCTGATCCTTCCTCCTGTAAATAATCAAGACAGAAAAACACCAGAAGAACAATTAAAAAATTTTTTTTCAATTATCTGCTCACATGACCAGATGAAGTTCCCTTTAGTGTACCCAATTATCATCTCTACGTAATAAACACAAAGCAAAATGCTCAGTCTCAGCCACACAGGGCTGCCAAGTAAAACGAACGATGTGAATAAATGTACCAAGCCGGATTCCCAGAAATCCTCCTCCCCTTGGGTCTCCAGGCCACCACCAACCCCCTGCAGCTCTGGCGCTGAGCCTTGGGAAATTGAATTGACCAAAAGTGTCCGTTTGTCTGATCTGCTTTGCTTAATCAATACGAGACAGCTTTACCCCCCAAGGACCAAAAATGCTCTTGTCGGTTCCTCTAAAAATCCTAGATCTTAATCTGCTTTCACAGAAGCAGCTACTTGAGGTCTTCCTTATTTTCCAGAGGCTCCCACTTAACTTGTGAAGCACTCCACTGAGTTGCCTAAAGGTAGATACTAATTTACTCCCAGGAACTGAACTGTTTTTCCCTTAATTAAACACTGCCTTCTTCACCCCATTATGTGCTTTTCAGAAGAAAAAGACAAAACCGAAAAACATATTTGCTGAAAGGGTTGAGGACTTTTCTGAAGCCTTTCAGCAGCTTCGTCAGAAAGCAATACGCGGAACAGCTGCTCTCTACCCTGCAAGCTGGCCTCTCGGATTTCTTTCAGAGCTTTTCTTCCAACCTCTCTCCCGCCTGCCTTCAGGCATACTTTCCATCTCTGTTATTGCTCTTTCTGGCTTTCTCTCCGCCCGCACCCTTTCTCTCCCGGACACACATCCCCCCTAGTGTGTCCCAGAGGTAGGAGGCGGGGCTGTGAATGAAGAGTACAGTCAAGGGGCGCCCAACCACCTCCTTAAGGAACAGGAGGAGAATTCACTAATCAGCCAAACGCAACCAAAGCAAGAAACACAGAAGAGGTACAGAAATACATTTTCCAAACAACTCAAACCGACACACAAATGATTCTGCCCTTTATGAGGTTAAAAAAAAGTACACTGCTCAGGGAAAATAATGTATACCTCAGATTCTCCTACCAGATATAAATCAATGCATTTCAGAAGGCTAGATTTTTCTGCATAAAATTCAGAACTTGGAGTTCAATTTCCATATTCCTAACCAAACAAGCATCACGTCCAAGAGAACTTTACTTACACTAAGAACAGTTCATGGATTAAGATATTCTTCTTCACCAGCATTGACTGTTGGATGGTCTTTCTCAGGAGCAAATTAAGAAAATAAATGAGGGGATTCCCCAGTGGTCCAGCAGTTAGGGCCTGGGTTTCACTGCAGTCGGTACAGGTTCGATCCCTGCTCGGGGAACTAAGATCCCACAAGCCACACGGTGCACTCAAAAAAACAAAAGACAATGAAATAACATAAAATAGGGGACTTCCCTGGCAGTCCGGTGATTGAGACTTCACCTTCCAGTGCAGGGGACTGTGGATTCAATCCCTGGTCAGGAAGCTGGGGTCCCACGTGTCTCACAGCCAAAGAACCAAGACATAAAAGAGAAGTGATATTGCAACAAATTCAATAAAGACTTTTAACATGGTCCATCTCAAAACATGAATAAAATGAAACCATTAAAAAGAGAGAGAGAGAAAAGAAATCAAACACACCCCTCAACCTTTCAAAACAATGAAAATTCAAATGCTTGATCTAGAAGTATAAGAGATGTGTTAGGTTCAAGATGGAAAGGGGGCAGGGTCAGATCGAAGTGTCAGAGGTCACTGGGGTCAGTAGAGGGGTTTCTTCCTTCTCCTCTTTCTTTCTTTTCTTACTTGTTAAATGAGAAAACTCACACCATGAAAGAAATGATAACGCTAGAGGATAAGGAAACAATTGTAGAGTGATGTCCTTAAGGCGAGTGCAGAGATGAGAACGGCTTTGGTTACAAATCACGGCAAGTTCACCCATGCAAAGGAATGAGGACAGAGCTGCAAGTGGGATAGGAGAAGCAGTGGCAGGAATATGCCCACATCTTCTATTTGGTTCCACACCGTCAGGTCTTCAGTGAAGAGCAGGGGTGGGGCATGCTTCCCATTATCCTTCCTACTTAGCCCCTGACCAAGTTACCACCTCTTGTCACCATTCAAGTCCTCCACCGTGCCCCCTGGAATGGCTGGTCCATAGCCAGGAAACCTTACCCCTGCCGGTAACTCAATGTTTTCTCTCAGCCCACACCTCTCCTTCTACACTTGGATATACATTGCTGGGCTTGGGAGATTGCAAACATATTTTTGCAGGCTCCCTGCCAGCTGGCTTCCTTCTGCCAATGGAAGATAGTGAAGAACAGAAGGTGGGAGGGAGGAAGCAGTTTCTTGCTTCTGGCTCTGATGGTGTGATGGTTGTTGGCAACTGTGACTACGGCAGGGGAATCAGGGAGTGCAGCCCCGGAGAGGAGCAGTAAAAGCTGGTTCCCAGTCATTAGCAGCTTCTGACCTCTAAGAATCTGCTTCCACCTTTAGACTCCTCACCTCTCTCCTTTTGTTCCTCCAATCTTGCCAAAAACTTTTGGAAACAACTCCATGAATTAAAGCCCCACAGTATGAAAACCATGGGGTAGCTTCATTTTCTTGACCACGGGTCCCTGTCTGATACACAGTCAATACCTTCAAGCCCCCTTTCAAGGGTTTCCTACACCTTGCTGCTTTAATCAAAATGTGTTTCTGCTTCTATGACACTGTTTCTCGGCAACACACTTGCTCTGTTGTTTAGTCGCTAAGTTGTGCCCAACTCTCTTCGACCCGGTGGACAGTAGCCTGCCAGGAGTGGGCTGCCATTTCCTTCTCCAGCAACACACTCATTCAGTTCAGTTTAGCCGCTCAGTCCTGTCCGACTCTTTGCATCCCCATGGACTGCAGCACACCAGGCTTCCCTGTCCATCACCAACTCCCAGAGCTTACTCAAACTCATGTCCGTCGCGTCGGTGATGCCATCCAACCATCTCATCCTCTGTCATTACCTTCTCCTGCCTTCAATCTTTCCCACGATCAGGGTCTTTTCAAATGAGCCAGCTCTTCGCATGAGGTGGCCAAAGTATTAGAGCTTCAGCTTCAGCATCAGTCCTTCCAGTGAACACCCAGGACTGATCTTTAGGACTCATAGGTCACTGCTTATTATCTCATGTCCCAGCAATTCTAGGGCCAGGAGGTAGTGAGACCAGGTATGGAAAATGTCATGTCTCCCCATTGTTGCATTCAGAACATTCTTCTAACTAACTGTCTTCTCAAATCCTTCTCAGTAAGACCAATTCCATTTGACTTTAGACTTTATTTTTGGGGGCTCCAAAATCACTGCAGATGGTGACTGCAGCCATGAAATTAAAAGACGCTTACTCCTTAGAAGAAAAGTTATGACCAACCTACATAGCATATTCAAGAGACATTACTTTGCCGACTAAGGTCCATCTAGTCAAGGCTATGGTTTTTCCAGTGGTCATGCATGGATGTGAGAGTTGGACTGTGAAGAAGGCTGAGCACCAAAGAATTGATGCTTTTGAACTGTGGAGATGGAGAAGACTCTTGAGAGTCCCTTGGACTGCAAGGAGATCCAACCAGTCCATTCTGAAGGAGATCAGCCCTGGGATTTCATTGGAAGGAATGATGCTGAAGCTGAAACTCTAGTACTTTAGCCACCTCATGCGAAGAGTTGACTCATTAGAAAAGACTGTGATGCTGGGAGGGATTGGGGGCAGGAGGAGAAGGGGACGACAGAGAATGAGATGGCTGGATGGCATCACTGACTCGATGGACGTGAGTCTGAGTGAACTCCAGGAGTTGGTGATGGACAGGGAGGCCTGGCGTGCTGCGATTCATGGGGTCGCAAAGAGTAGGACACGACTGAGCGACTGAACTGAACTGAACTGAATATGTAACCAATCCATCTTTACTCAAGCCACCACCTTGTTATTCCCTTTCTTTAATCAAAGGGTTTGTTATGTAACCCCACACTTGATCTTTATCCAAGCCCTGATGAAAGCTTGAATGATCTCTGTCTACATGGATGACCAATTGGCCCATCCAGCATCCAGAGTTTCAGCATCTTGGCCTCATTCAGGTTCTTCTCCATTCCATTCAGTCCCTCTTTCCTGTCATCACCTGTTTCATAACTAAAATCATTAATTCTCTGTTTTATAACCAAGGTCATTAATTCCCATACTACCTTTTTACTCTATGACTCTCCTGTATGTGACGTTCTTGACTGAGTACCCCCTGGCCTTTATTCAACCTTGTCAGCACTAATGGTGTATAGATCCCTCTATTTTCTGCTATTTAATCAACACTTTCCTTTCCTCATTTCCCTCCTGAGATAACCTCATTTCATGACATTGTTTCAGCAGCCCTCTTGTCATCATCTCTTCCTATACCATCTTTTCATCATATAAGTCCAGCAAAATCCCAATATGAGTTGTCCAAGTCTTTCTTCATGCCTGTATTTAAGTATCTAAATATAGCCGGGGGAAAAAACGACAAAGCTCAATCACAAACAGGCTGTGAACTAACCAGCTCTATTTTACCTCTGGTCCTCACTCTCCTACTTTCTCTAATGACTTTTTCAAAATAGGTTTTTTTAAAATTCTCCTTAACCTAACCTTCTGTTTTGTTCTCAGCACATAGCCATCTCACATCATATAATAGATGCCGTAATACATAGATCTCTCCTCAACTCCTTGATAACCAGCGCACAAACTCAGCTATATCTGCCCATCACTTTTGCTTCCTTCCTGTTACAATATGAAGGAGCCATCCCACAAACTTGTTTTAGGTGAATCTCTCCACTTTTGCTTTAATTCTCCATCACAAATTCTCAGAGTCACCACTCTGGATTAATTCTCTGTTTTTCAACAAGAGTCTTCTCAATAACTCATCTTTTCCTTTGAAAAAAATGAGGTGAAGTTCATGTAACAGGAAATTGTCTATTTTAAAGTGTAGAGTGGAGTCACGGTTAGTATGTTCACAGTGTTGGACAACCATTTCTGTGCCTGTGCCCTGTGCCTGGTTGTGTCTGACTCTCTGCGACCCCATGGACTGTAGCCCACCAGGCTCCTCTGTCCATGGAATTTTCCAGGCAAGAATACTGAAGCGGGCTTCCACTTCCTCCTCCACAGGATCTTCCCAGCCCATGGATCAAAACCCACGTCTCTTGCATCTCTTGCATTGGCAGGCAGATTCTTTACCACTAGGCCCACAGTAACCCTTATTATTATTATTGTGATGTCACTCTGTCATGTCCAACTCTGTGTGACGCCATGGACTATAGACCCCCAGGCTCCTCTGTCCATGGATTTCTCCAGGCAAGAACACTGGAGTGGGTTGCCATTTCCTTCTCCAGTGCATGAAAATGAAAAGTGAAAGGGAAGTCATTCAGTCGTGTCCAACTCCTAGTGACCCCATGGACTGCAGCCTACCAGGCTCCTCCGTCCATGGGATTTTCCAGGCAACAGTACTAGAGTGGGGTGCCATTGCCTTCTCCCTACCTCTGTCTAGTTCCAAGTATTTCATAACCCTCCAAAGAAACTCCTTGCCAGAATTATTTAGCAAGCATTCTTCATTTCCTTTCCTACAATCCCTGGAAACCACTGTTTTTCTGTTTTATATCTCTATAAATTTAGCTATTCTGCATATATCATATAAATGAAATTATATGACATGTGACATTTTATGTCTGATTTCTTTCAACCAGCATAATACTTTCAAAGTCCACTTACATAGTAGTAAATATCAATACTTAATTCCTTTTTCATGCTGAGTAAGATTCTTTGTAGGGATTATACAACACCTTGCTTATCCATTTATCAGTTGATAGACATTTGGGTTGTTTCCACCTTTTGGCAAATGTAAGCAGTGCTGCTATGATCATTTGTGTACAAATTTTTGTTTGACCACCCATTTTTTGTTTTTGTTTTTGTTTTTTTTGCATGTACACCTTGGATGGAATTACTGGGTCATTTGCTAATTCAGCGTTTAACTTTCTGGGGACTGGCAAACCATTTTCCACAGCAGCTTCTTATCAAATTTTAAAAATGTTGATGTCAGGACTTCCCTACTGGTCCAGTGGCTAAGACTGTGTGCTCCCAGTGCAGGGGGCCCAGGTCCAGTCCTTTGTCAGGGAATTAGATTCCACATGCCCCCAACTAAGTAGGACTTCTCATGCTGAACTAAAGAATCTACGTGCCAGAACAAAGATTGATGATTCCATGCAACTAAGACTTAGAGCAGCCAAATAAACAAACACATAAAATACTTAAAAAATAAAATGCTTACATCTATCTAATTAAAAAAAGAAAATCTGAATCCCATGTCCTTCTTCAGCTACTAACTTTTCTTTTACCTTCTCCCACCCAGAGAACTTCTTGGAAAAGGATGTCCATAGCCTCATCCTTCCTTCCCCAGTGATAAAATATTGGCCCTCTCTTGACCCAGTCCTATGCCTTTTCTTTTGTTTTTTCTATATTGTTTTCCCCATTGATTCTGACATCCTTCCAGTCTGTTCTCCAAACTACAGTCAGTGTAACCTTTTCAAAATGCAAATCTGATCATGCCACCCTTGTTTCAAGAAATCAAGAGATTTCTGTTGTTCTTTGGTGAGACAGGAATCTCTGCCCCGCCTGTCCCTCAGGCCCTCACTCCACATCCTCTCTGTCACCAAGCACTCTGTCCCGCTGGGAACCCAGTCACATGCCCTCCTGACTACGTGCCCTTCTGTCTGCGATGGGCCTTTTTTCTCACGGTGTTCTCCTCTTGGACTGTACTTTCTCTACCACCCAATCTTCAATGGGTAATTTCCTTTTTTTCTCTTCCTTTTTTATTATTTAAATTATGAAAGAATAACACATTTATAGGAGACTTGGAAAATATAGAACAAAGTTACATATATAGGTCCACTTATATTATAATTATTTTTAAGTAGATAAATTAAGATTTTTTTAGTTGCAGTTTCAATATCAAACTCTAAAAAATTAATAGAATGAATATACAGAAAAGTGGAAAGATACAGTAGACCTGAAAAGCACCATGAATGAATTCAGCATAATTAAGATTTATACAATTTTCACGCGACAGGAAGATACAAGTTTTTTTCAAGTTCTCATAGACGATACACCAGGAGACACTGGAACATATGACTAAGTCAAAGATCTCTCTTGGGAAATGTCACATTGCACTTGAAAATATGTGGGTTATTTTCAAATATCTTTTGACACTGATTTCGAACCTAATTCCACAGTGAAATCTGTATGATTTCAGGGGCTTCCCAGGTGGCACCAGTGGTAAGGAATCCACCTGCCAATGCAGGAGACCAAGAGACACGGTTTGATCCCTGGGTCAGGACGGCGCCCCACTCCAGTAGTGTTGCCCAGAAAAGTCCATGGGCAGAGAAGCCTGGCCAGCTACAGTCCATGGGGCTGCAGAGTCAGACACACCTGAGCACACTTTATGATTTCAACACATGACCACAAAATTTTTGCACCTTGTTTTCTGTTCACTGGTTAATTTCTGTTCTTCACATCGATATTCATTTCTATGGAGCCATTCTTCACCTCCATGATTAGGTAAAATTCTGTCGGTGCTTATAGCACTCTTGACTTAGTTCAAGCTGCTATACTGAAAATACTGTAGATGGGGACCTTAAACAGCAAACTCTATTTCCCACAGGTCTGGAAGCTGGGAAGTTCAAGGTCAAGGCTCCGGGAGAGTGATGAGATCCTGGTTCTTGGTTTCTCTCAGCCACCTTTTCGCTGTTTTCCTCACATGGCAGAGAGCAGAGACAAGAGGCAAGCTTTCTTGTGTCTCAAGTTACAAGGACACTAACCCCATTTATAAGGGCTCCAATCCCAGGACAAAATCCCTCCCAAAGCCCCTCCAGTCACTATCACACTGGGAGTCAGGCTTTAACACATGAATCTTGAGGGACTCTAACATTCAGTCCATAACAATGGTAACAGGCTGGACTGTGACCCTTCAGGATTCCTATGTTGACATCTTAACGCCTTAGGAATGTAGACAGTGACTGTGTTTGGATAAAGAGCCTTTAAAGAGGAAGGTAAAGTAAAATAAGATCATCTGAGTGGACCTTAATTCAATATGACTAGTGCCCTTGTAAGGAGAGGAGATGAGGCCACAGACAACATACCGACCGAAGGGCAACACTGTGAGTTGCCCATCTCCAAGCAAGGAAGAGAGGCCTCCAAAGAAACCAAACCTGCTGACACACGGACCTGGGACTTCCACCCTCCAGAACTGTGAGAAAGTTAATTTCTGTTTTTCTGTGGTATTTTGTTGCGGCAGCCCTAGCGAACTAATACAATCACCCAGGTTCTTTCTATTTTGATCCTCAGAGTCATCTGGTTGTCCAAGATGGTAGCTGGAAGAAAGAAGAGAGGCAAAGAGATTTTTTTTTTAATGACTTTGTTGTTGTTTAATCGCCCAGTCGTGCCCGACTCTTTGCAACCTCATGGACTGCAGCATGCCAGGCCTCCCTGTCCTTCACCATCTTCCAAAGTTTGCCCAAGTTCATGTCCATTGCATTGGTGATGCCATCCAGCCATCTCATCCTCTGATGCTCTCTTCTCCTTCGGCCCTCAATCTTTCCCAACATCAGGGACTTTTCCAATGAGTTGGCTGTTCACATCAGGTGACAAAAATACAGGAGCTTCCAGCATCAGTCCTTCCAGTGAGTATTCAGGGTTGATTTCCTTTAAGATTGACTGTTTGATCTCCTTGCTGTCCAAGGGACTCTCAGAAGTCTTCTCCAGCACCACAGTTCAAAGGCATCAATTCTTTGGCACTCTGTCTTCTTTACGGTCCAGCTCTCACACCCATACATAACCACTGGGAAGACCATAGCCTTGACTATATGGGCCTTTGTCAGTAGAGTAATGTCCCTGCTTTTTTCAATACACTGTCTAGATTTGTCATTGCTTTCCCCCAAGAAGCAATCATCTTCTGATTTTCATGGTTGCAGTCACCATCTGCAGTGATTTTAGAGCCCCAAAAGAGGAAATCTGTCACTACTTCCACCTTTCCCCTTCTCTTTACCATGACGTAATGGGGCCGGATGCCATGATGTTAATTTTTTAATATTTAACTTTAAGCTGCCTTTTCCACTCTCCTTCTTCCCCCTTATCAAGAGGTTCTTTAGTTCTTCTTTGCTTACTGCCATTAGAGTGGTATCGTCTGCATATCTGAGGTTGTTGATGCTTCTTCCACCTATCTTGATTCCAGCTTGTAACTCATCCAGCCCAGCATTTCTCATGATGTGCTTGGTATATAGGTTAAATAACTATTCTCCAATAAATCATTTTCCTATAAGGGCTTCCCAGGTAGCACAGTGGTAAAGAATTCACTTGCCAATGCAAGAGACACAAGAGATGTGGGTTTGATCCCTGCGTCAGGAAGATTCCCTGGAGAAGGAAATGGCAACCCATTCCATTATTCTTGCCTGAAAAACTCCACTGACAGAGGAGCCTGGCAGGCTACAGTCCATGGGGGTCACAAAGAGGGGTGACTGAGAACACACAAACAGAGAGCTTTCCTAGAAATCCCATACAACACTGACACGTCACCAGCCAGATGTTGGTCTCATGCAAAAATGTTGTAAAACATAATTTATCTGACCTGCTGCTGCCCTGAATAAAATCAAGATCTGTTGCTAAGGAAGAACAAGAGACTGAAAACCGGGTGGCAGCTATCAATCTCTGTTACAATAGGTAAGTGTGATATAAACCTAGAGAATTAGGCATAAATATATAAACAATGAAGTAATCTAAACTCACAGGATTAATTTAGGAGTTACACAGAGACACAATCTGGGTATACTTGTTATTTTTTATATTTTTAGATCATAAGAGAGTTTGGCATATTGGAATCCAATGGGTGAGTCCTGTGATTCCCATTTAAATATATTAGATAATTTATTAAACTTTTTACTTTAATTTCAAAGGCTGAAGAGAATTTAGCATCAAGACATTTGAAAATTTTAAATCTCATCATTTTTGAAAGTTTATTTTGTGGCTCAGACGGTAAAGTGTCTGCCTACAATGCGGGAGACCTGGGTTTGACCCCTGGATAGGGAAGATCCTCTGGAGAAGGAAATGGCAACCCACTCCAGTATTCTGGCCTGGAGAATCCCCTGGTCAGTGGAGACTGGTTGGGTACAGTCCATGGGGTCTCAAAGAGTCGGACACAACTGAGTGACTTCACTTTCACTTTCACTATAAGAACTTAGATTCTACTTGTTAATCAGATAGTTTAGGATCTTTAAAAAAAAATCAAGTATTTTAAATTTACCGATTCAGTTTTAAATGTTTAAACAATTTTAATTAAGTGGGTTTAAAGATCCCCTTGAAAGTGATTGTTGAAATAGGCTACATTTTTAATAGGATAATAAGATTTCTAAGTTGAACGTAAAAAAATAAGGAAAAATTAAGTTGGATCTGTAATATGTCAAATATTAATATATAAATCCAGAAGAATCACAAATAGTCTTTTCGGTGCATAGAAGCTGCCCTCAAGGACACTAGAAAAACTTCATTTTGAGAAACACATGTTACAAAATGACTTCAAAGTATTCAGGGCTTTTTTCTCTAAATAATGTGAGTTCATTGGAATCCTTGGAGCAAAAGAACACCATGATCACATCTGGCTTTTTTTCATGAGATAATTCAGGTAATAGTGAAATGCCCTTCCTATTAATATTTTTCTCCCAGGTGAATTCCACTCAGTTCTTCAAGCACAGAGCTCACCCTCCATGAAATCCGAATGGACACACCCCAGGGAGCACTGCTTGCTTCCCTTCTCTGCTGTACTTTATTCATCCTGTCCTATGACCATTCCATTTTATTGAAGTTGTTTCTGTCTATCACCTCTAGCAAACCATAAAACAATACTATCATCTTCATTTTTAGAGTTTTGGGGCCTAACATGGAGCCAGACAAATACACAAATGTGTATTTCAATTGGATAGAATGCAATTGAAATGCGAAGTTTAGGACTTGATTCTGAATTCACTACCAAAGTAAGCTTCCCAAGCAGCGCAGTGGTCAAGAATCTGCCTGCTGAAGCAAGAGATGCAGACGTGGGTTCCATCCCTGGGTTGGGAAGATCCCCTGAAGGAGGAAATCGCCACCCACTCTAGTATTCTTGCCTGGGAAATCCCATGGACGGGGAGCCTGGTGGGCTACAGTTCATGGGGTTGCAAAGGGTCAGACACAACTGAACATACATGTACACACCACCGTAACACAGGGATAACCTGCCCTTTCACCCCACTTTCAAATTTTCACTGCAATTCTAATTAGATAAATAGCAGCGAGTCATAATGATTAATTCTTTGTGTCGAAGATACATCTAGCATCACAGGAAAAAAGAACTGGCTCTTCCAACATTTCCTATCAACAGGTTTTGGGCCATATACTCACTTGCAAATGATTACACATTCGCAGGAAAGAAACGTTTTGATCAGGAAAAGTCCCAGCAGGACCATTGGGTGGGCATTTGATTCCTTGATAAAAAGCCAAGTCCTGCTGTCTGGAAAGGGGGAAATTAGAAAAGGGGCAAACGACCACCTGCTTCAGGGCCTGAAATAACACCAATTTCAGCAAAAACTGTGAGCAGTAAGATAGCTGAATTAAACAGTGGAGAAAAATTGCTGTCTAAGACTTCTTCAGCTATAAAGGAACTTGGAAAATAATTTCAGAATAATTTCCCAGCCCACAACAATATTTTGACCAAGAATATATTGAAAGATTTAACAAAATGTTTTAGAGGACTTTAACATAGTAAAAGATACCATCTTTTTAGGTCCAGCAGAGGAACAAATATCAACCCAACAACAAAGTCCTTTACCATACCTTTTGATCCTGAGATTATATTTTGTGTAGGTGAGGCATTTCCTTTGTGTATGTGAATATGTATCTCTTCTCTCCCTGTCTCCTTCCCTCTCTCTCCCTTCTCTTTCTCTTTCCCTGTCTCTCCTCCCTGCCCTCTGTCTCTCTGTCTCTCTCTGTCTCTCTCTGTGTAATTACACTGTAAAACTCAAACCAGCAGGAACTGCTTCTTAACATTTAATCACTGTCCACTCTGGCTGTTGTAAATTTTTTTCTTATCTTATTATGGAGAAATTTTTCTTTCTATTGCCTATACTTCTCTCCAGCACATTAATTATCTTTCCAATGACAGGCCCCTAATCCATTTTTTTTTTCTTCCTGTAAATCTGTAGCACTTAATGAAGATTATTCTCACTTTGTAAAGGCTTTAGAAGGGACTTTTCAGGTCCTGTCTAAATGAGGGCCTCTTAAGTCATATGATGAGCTGAGATTGGAGCCTTGTTCTCTCAGATTTGATTAGCAGGTCCCGATGGCTTGCTACTACTTTTCTCAGCTCTGTGATTTTAGCAAGGGGGAAAAAAAGCAAAGAGAAAAACAAGAGTAGCTATCTGGATAATAGCAGGAACAAGTCAGAGAGGGGAACGTCCACCTGCCATATGTTCTATAACTGAATACAGTCATTAGCAGCAGATGCCTGGTAATTTGAAATGGGGGCCTTTCTGCCTCTTATCCGAGGTAGTCTTAGAGTTGAGACCAGTATGTATAAATAAGAGCCTATTCATATTCCACCGGGGCATAGAATTAGGGATCCTAGCATGTGGTTTCCCTTCCTGTATTTTCATGACTTCCCTACCATTTAAACAATCAGGACTTCCTGATTATGGTCTGCTCAGGTCAGCTTTCACTAGTCTTCCTTAAAAAGAAATATATATATATAATGCATTAAGTTTCAATTCTGTAAAAAACAAGGTCCAAATCTAAAAAGCAGATGTCATTGTGATTGTCACTAAGGAGCTTTGATGACACACTTCCCAGCTTCTCTCACACTTGAGGGGAGAGCCATATTTCAGGCTTATGCTGTCAAAAGCACACACACCTTCAGTTCAGTTCAGTTCAGTCGCTCAGTCGTGTCTGACTCTTTGCGACCCCATGAATCGCAGCACCCCAGGCCTCCCTGTGCATCACCATCTCCCGGAGTTCACCCAGACTCACGTCCATCGAGTCCGTGATGCCATTCAGCCATCTCATCCTCTGTCATCCCCTTCTCCTCCTGCCCCCAGTCCCTCCCAGCATCAGAGACTTTTCCAGTGAGTCAACTCTTCACATGAGGTGGCCAAAGTACTGAGTTTCAGCTTTAGCATCATTCCTTCCATAGAACACCCAGGGCTAATCTCCTTTAGAATGGACTTGTTGGATCTCCTTGCAGTCCAAGGGACTCTCAAGAGTCTTCTCCAACACCACAGTTCAAAAGCATCAATTCTTCAGCACTCAGCTTTCTTCACAGTCCAACTCTCACATCCATACATGACCACTGGAAAAGCCATAGCCTTGATTAGACAGACCTTTGTTGGCAAAGTAATGTCTCTGCTTTTGAATATGCTATCTAGGTTGCTCATAACTTTTCTTCCAAGGAGTAAGCGTCTTTTAATTTCATGGCTGCAGTCACCATCTGCAGTGATTTTGGAGCCCCCCAAAAATAAAGTCTGACACTGTTTCCACCGTTTCCCCATCTATTTCCCATGAAGTGATGGGACCAGATGCCATGATCTTCGTTTTCTGAATGTTGAGCTTTAAGCCAACTTTTTCACTCTCCTCTTTCACTTTCATCAAGAGGCTTTTTAGTTCCTCTTCACTTTCTTACCAGATGCTAATTAGACTTGAAGTTTCCAATATTCAGATAGTCTCCCAAATTAATGACAAACACACACCCAGGGGTTTTAAATTATAGCTATACATCTGGCAACTTATGGGGTGCCTGTGGCTAGGTTGGTAAAAATCAAAGTCTGGGGACAAGATACCACAATTCTGAAATAAATCTCAAGAGCAGAGTATAAGAAATGACAGCTTCTTTCAGTAACCGTAATTAAACTGGCTGGCCTGTCCCTTGGAATCAGATGAGACAGGACTATCGACAACAAAAACAACAGTGCCTAGCGTTTACCAAACGTGCTTCTTTCCCTAATTCTTTGAATCATCATAATAAACCTATGAGGAAGCTATTTTTTATTATGGTTTCCATGTCAAATGTCTGTGGGAAATAAGTTGTAAATTTGTGTTAACTTGTCCAGAGTCACAGGTTTTAGAAACACAGAATTGAGTTTCTAGGCTAGGGCTTTATGTTAGAGCTTACACTCTTTTGAAAAAAATATTAATTTATTTAGCTGCATTGGGTCTTAGCTGTGGCACACGGAAGTTTCATTGTATCATGCGGATGTTTCATTGAGGTGCATGGACTCTTTCTAGTTGAGGTGCACGGGCTTAGCTGCTCCGCTGCATGAGAGATTCTAGTGCCCCAGCCAGGTATTGAACTCACGCCCCCTGCATAGCAAAGCAGATTCTCAACCACTGGACCACAGGAGAAGTTCCTAGAGCATGCACTCTTAATGACCACCTCTTCTCCATTAGGGTTCTGTCATCCCTTACCAGATCTCCACATAGAGAGCTTTGCCTACATGCCTACTTCCAAGTCCTACAGAAACCAAAGCCCAGACAACTGGTGGAATCCCACCAGCCAACAAGCATGAAAAAAAGCATAACCAGTTTGTAAAACTTTTATAATGTTAATGAAGCATGACCCTGGGAAAAAACATAGGAATACTATCTCCCATAAAAAGTCCTTTCTTAAACTGATGCCTAAGGTAATCAAAATCCTAGAATGTAGCCTGAAATCTTTTACCTTTCAGTCTTCATGATACTGTTCCTCAGCCTAGAAAAGTCTCTTTTTTCCCCCAGGCCCTGATCGGCCCCAACCTCACCTGGAAACCCTTATTTTTGCTTCCAACACAGCTTAAAACTTACTTCCCCCAACAATCCTTCCCCAACCCCCTAGTCCAGGTGAGAAATACCCATTATGGTTCTGTCATCCCTATACATTGCTTATCATAACATTTGTCATTATTATCATATTTTGTTCTATTGTTCTTCTTTCTTACTAGATTATAAATTCCCTGAAAGTTGTAGAATCACATTTGCCCTATTACCTAATACACAGTAGGCCCTATTCACAAAATTGTTGAATTAGTGAGTATGTGAATGAATGAAGAAGCAACTCATCTTGACAATACCAAGTATTAAATTCTGAAATACTTCTTATAGATAAAAGATAGATATGTCCTTCTTCTGAAAACCCTGAAAAGCAGGATCGATGGTTATTTCTCTAAGATTTAGTTAACTGTCCTTTCTAAGTCCCTTCTAGTCTTAGAAATCTCTTTTTTAAAAAACTGCAAACGCAATCTTTAGATTAATAATAGCATTGTGGTCATTATTTCACTACTTCAGTTGACAAGTGCCTGCCTGAGATGGAGGTGAATAGCAGAACTGCCCCCCATCTAATCAAGACCTCAACAGCTCTTGTCTTGAGGTGTGATGGAAATGCTTTACTTCTCAGCATTCCTGCCATTAGATGAACGAGGCAATAAAGAGATTTTCGCTAAGTAGAAGTCTTAGTCTGGGTAATTTTACCCTCACCACTGATTAGTTTACCAATCTTACCTCCTTTGCTCCAGGGTATACAGATTAAAAAAAGAAAAATAACAAGTTAGAGACACATATTAGCTATGTGAATTCCTAAACAAGTATTTTACTATGTTCATTGAGCAAAGAGAAGTGTAATTTATGACATGCTATTTTAACAATTACCTCTGCCAATAAAAGAATTAATCTGCAACTTGTTTCAGAAATTGAACTGACCAATTTAATGGATAATTTTTAACATAAAACATTCAATGCACCTATCTACATAGATTAGGGGCCATTGAGTATGGAATGTTATTATTTTCTTGCATAACTCAAATATAAAACTTGAGAGTTTGTCATTGAGTCTGTCAACTGAAATATTCAAAAAAATCTAAAAATAGGGGGGGAGGGGGAAGAGCATCACTCATTAACATAAAATACTCTTTACAAATTCCCTGGGCTTTCTACGTGGTCCAGCAATAATGAATCTGCCTGCCAATGCAAGGGATGCAAGAGACGTGGGTTCAATCCCTGGGTCAGGAAGATTCCCTGGAGTAGGAAATGGCAACCCACTCCAGTCTTCTTACCTGAAAATTCCATTAACAGAGGAGTCTGGAAGTCCATGGGGTCACAAAGAGTCAGACATGACTGAGTACACACACAAATTCCCATATTCCCTGAAGGAGCCACCTGAACCCACTGAATCTACGTTAGTTGAGAAAACTGAGGAACCAGAAGTCTAAGTCATAATATATTTTACCAGTCTTACAGGAATTTTAATGTTTGTTCTTGACTATCTTGGTAAAGTAATACTAATTGAGAAGAGAAAATTTAGAGCAGTGAGTACATGTCCATCCCAAACTTCCTAACCATCCCTTCTCCCCAGCAACCGTAAGTTCGTTTTCTAAGTCTGTGAGTCTCTGTTTCATAAGTTCATTTGCATCATTTCTCTTTAGATTCCACATATAAGGGATGTCATTTGATACTTTTCCTCTGCCAATCATAGTTACAATGGATACCTGCAAGGACCTACTGTACAGCACGTGGAACTCTGCTCAATATTACGGGGCAGCCTGGATGGGAGGGGAGTGTCGGGGAGAATGGATCCATGCGTATGTATGGCTGAGTCCCTACGCTGTTCACCTGGAATTATTACAACATTGTTAATCAGCTATACCCCAATACAAAATAGAAAGTTTTTGATAAAAAGTAAAAGAAAACGTAAAGGGCCTAGAAATTGAAATGTGAGGGTTTTAGATACAAAGATCAAAGAAAAGGCATTGGACCATGAGTTCTTTGTAAGCAAACTTTTGTATTCTGGTCTGTACTTCCAGCCCAAAGTCCAGGATATAATTAGTACTTTACACAAATCAAATAAGTGCATGAATAAATACTGGTGATACTGTTTCATCGACATTTAAAATTCAAGAGAGTTTATGAGGTTCCTCAAAAGCTGTCCTTCATTTCTCTCTCTAGAGTCCTCTCTCAACATCCTTCCCTTGCTGACTTCCCTCCAGACCTTCTTGCACTTTTTCCAATGTGTTTCCCAGCCTTTTGCCTTGAGACCTTCAAACATGAGGTTCCCTCCAACTGCGCTAGCTTAAATGGCGTTTTCTCAGGGGAGTCCTCCCCGAAGGTTCAGCCCCCTTGTCTGTGCATTCCCCACACTTGTATTTCCCAATCGCAGCACCTACCCACCACCTTGGCTTTGCCCTCCTCCCTCTGGATCTCCTCGAGGAGACGTTCCTTGAGGGCCGAGACTGTCTGTTTAATAGTAGTCAGATCTCTTTTTGTACAAACGAGAAAAAAGCTACTGAAACTGAAGCTAAAAGGGATTTAATAGCTATGCATATATTCATTCCAAATCCCTGCCTGCAGGTGTCAAGTCTCCTCCTCCGTGTCTCTCGCCTGTGCTTTGCTCTATAGGCTAGTCTCCCTCTGTCCCCTTCATCTTCCCTGTTGTCTCTCTGTTATCTCTTCATCTCTCTTTCATGTGCACTTCTCTCTATACGTTCTTCTTTCTCATTGCACAGAACTTCCTCCATGAGTCTGACAGAAGATGGTGCGTGGTGTGGCTATTAACAGCTCGAGGTTTACATCATCTCGATTTAAAGATCATGAAGGAAAAAGAGTCTCTCTCTCCTGGAGTGCAGGTATAAAATCTGAGGGTGGACCACTGAATTTGGGCCAGTGCCCTGGGGTTGAACTGATGCTTGGACCAAACACTGTAGCCAAGGGGACGAAAAACTAACATCAGTCTTGGGGCGTATTCCCAGCCTTGCATCCTGGGTCAGGGGGTCCTATGACAGGCAGCTCTGCCAGAATTGGAATGGGGAGGGGCCATTTCCTCCAATGGAAAGAGGAACTGTTACTAAGACAGAATAGGCAGTGTTGCTGCGTGAACACACCATTCTACCCATGTTTGATGAACACTGCATTCCCAGGCCCTATCATTAAACCTGCCGTATGATTGCTGAGTAAGAAATATGTAGTGACTAAATGAATACATTAACTTAGGAAAGGACTTGAAAACCAGTATACTTGATGTGTTACTATTTGGAGTAGTGTAACTCTTAAGTGAGAATGAAAAAAACACCATACTTCTTGCTACAAGAAAAAGAGAGCAGCATATAGTGCTGGATAAAAAGCAAATACTATGCTTGGTAAGAGATTTGCAAAAGCAAGATACCTAAACTCATATCACAAGAATGCGTGGTGGAAAGTTAATATATTTTGGCCATTCCATCACCCAAAATGCCTGGAACCTTATTCCTACAGTCAGCTAAGCCTGATTAACAGTTGGGCCTACAAACCTCTTTCCCCAACCTCAGGTCTATTATTTTTAGTGGACCAATAAGCATTTTAAGCAATGGGTATATATGCTGTCATTATTCAGTCACGAAGTTAAGTCCAACTTTTTACAGCCCCATGGACTGCAGCCTGCCATGTTCCTCTGTCCATGGGATTTCCCAGGCAAGAATACTGGCGTGGTTTGCCATTTCCTTCTCCATGGAACTTCCCAACCCAAGAGTCAAACCTGCATCTCCTGCATTGGCAGGCAGATTCTTTACCACTGAGCCACCAGCGAAGCCCAATTGACTTATATCTCAATTTTTATGGCCCTCTGTATCTCAGAACTGAGGCATTCTTATGACATCAATGCCTCGGGGCTGGAAACCCACCTTCTATTGCATTTGAGCCTCTGTATACCTGTATCCTGACCCTAATCATCCTAGCCTTGGACATAAATGTTATTTTGACCCATAAATCTGCTGGGCCCTTTCTATTATGATTTGTCCAATTGGGATAAATAATAATTTTTCAGAAAACTTTGTCCTCTAAGATTCTACAATCAGTAAATAGAGATACTCCTTCATTGGCAGGTGGATTCTTTGCCACTGCGACGTCTGGGAAGCCCCAGTAAAAACCTGCAGTCAGACCAAATACTTCCTCACTCCAGCAAGGAAAAGCCTAAACAATTTACTACACAGGGTTTTTATCAAATATTAGTTTCTCAAGCCTCATGAGGATACAGCACCAGCTTTAAATAATATCCATACTATAATTCCCAGAATATGCTCATTTCAAAATATATTGAAATGTCTGTCTGGCTTTTGTGTTTATACCATTAAACATATCATCTAGGGATATATTTCTAAAATCACATAAACACATAATTGCTCCAAACCCCGAATTGTTTACCGAGCTGTTTTGGTAAAGCTGATTGTGTTCTATATTTCTCTGGACTACATATACGTGACAGAAAAACCACTGACTAACTTAGTCAAGTGGACTGGGGAACTGCTTCTCCCTTCAGTCAGTTCAGTTCAGTTGCTCAGTCATGTCCGACTCTTTGCGACCCCATGAATCACAGCACGCCAGGCCTCCCTGTCCATCACCAACTCCCGGAGTTCACCCAAACTCACGTCCATTGAGTCCGTGATGCCATCCAGCCATCTCATCCTCTGTCGTCCCCTTCTCCTCCTGCCCCCAATCCCTCCCAGCATCAGAGTCTTTTCCAGTGAGTCAACTCTTCTCATGAGGTGGCCAAAGTGTTGGAGTTTCAGCTTTAGCATCAGGCCTTCCAGTGAACACCCAGGGCTGATCCCCTTTAGAATGGACTGGTTGGATCTCCTTGCAGTCCAAGGGATTCTCAAGAATCTTCTCCATCTCCACAGTTCAAAAGCATCAATTCTTTGGTGCTCAGCCTTCTTCACAGTCCAGCTCTCACATCCATACATGACCACAGGAAAAACCATAGCCTTGACTAGACAGACCATTGCTGGCAAAGTAATGTCTCTGCTTTTGAATATGCTATCTAGGTTGGTCATAACTTTCCTTCCAAGGAGTAAGCGTCTTTTAATTTCATGGCTGCAATCACCATCTGCAGTGATTTTGGAGCTCAAAAAAATAAAGTCTGACACTGTTTCCACTGTTTCCCCATCTATTTCCCATGAAGTGATGGGACCAGANGAAGTTAAATAAGCAGTGACAGTATACAGCCTTGACGTACTTCTTTTCCTGTTTGGAACCAGTGTGTTATTCCATGTCCAGTTCTAACTGTTGCTTCCTGACCTGCATATAGGTTTCTCAAGAGGCAGGTTAGGTGGTCTGGTATTCCCATCTCTTTCAGAATTTTCCACAGTTGATTGTGATCCACACAGTCAAAGGCACTGGCATAGTCAAAAAAGAAGAAATAGATGTTTTTCTGGAACTCTCTTGCTTTTTCCATGATCCAGCAGATGTTGGCAATTTGATCTCTGGTTCCTCTGCCTTTTCTAAAACCAGCTTGAACATCAGGAAGTTCACAGTTCATGTATTGCTAAAGCCTGGCTTGGAGAATTTTGAGGATTACTTTACTAGCGTGAGACGAGTGCAATTGTGTGGAAGTTTGAGCATTCTTTGGCATTGCCTTTCTTTGGGATGGGAATGAAAACTGACCTTTTCCAGTCCTGTAACCATTGCTGAGTTTTCCAAATTTGCTGGCATATTGAGTGCAGCACTTTCACAGCATCATCCTCCAGGATTTGAAATAGCTCAACTCGAATTCCATCACCTCTACTAGCTTTGTTTGTAGTGATGCTTTCTAAGGCCCATTTGACTTCATATTCCAGAATGTCTGGCTCTAGGTTAGTGTGAGTGATCACACCATCATGATTATCTTGGTCGTGAAGCTTTTTTTTGTACAGTTCTTCTGTGTATTCTTGCCATCTCTTCTTAATATCTTCTGCTTCTGTTAGGTCCATACAATTTATGTCCTTCTGAGCCCATCTTTCCATGAAATGTTCCCTTGGTATCTCTAATTTTCTTGAAGGTACCTCTAGTCTTTCCCATTCTGTTTTGTTGTTTTTTGTTGTTGTTGTTTTTTCCCTCTATTTCTTTGCATTGATCACTGAGGAAGGCTTTCTTATCTCTCCTTGCTATTCCTTGGAACTCTAAATTCAGATGCTTGTATCTTTCTTTTTCTCCTTTGCTTTTCACTTCTCTTCTTTTCACAGCTATTTGTAAGGCCTCCCCAGACAGCCATTTTGCTTTTTTGCATTTCTTTTCCATGGGGATGGTCTTGATCCCTCTCTCCTGTACAGTGTCACGAACCTCCATCCATAGTTCATCAGGCACTCTGTCTATCAGATCTAGTCCCTTAAATCTTTTTCTCACTTCCACTGTATAGTCATAAGGGATTTGATTTAGGTCATACCTGAATGGTCTAGTGGTTTTCCCTACTTTCTTCAGTTTAAGTCTGAATTTGGCACTAAGGAGTTCATGATCTGAGCCACAGTCAGCTCCTGGTCTTGGTTTTGCTGAGTGTATAGAGCTTCTCCATCTTTGGTTGCAAAGAATATAATCAATCTGACGTTGGTGTTGACCATCTGGTGATGTCCATGTGTAGAGTCTTGTCTTGTGTTGTTGGAAGAGGGTGTTTGCTATGACCAGTGCATTTTCTTGGCAAAACTCTATTAGCCTTTTCCCTGCTTTATTCCGTATTCCAAGGCCAAACTTGCCTGTTACTCCAGGTGTTTCTTTACTTCTTACTTGTACATTCCAGTCTGCTATAATGAACAGGACATCTTTTCTGGGTGTTAGTTCTAAAAAGTCTTGTAGGTCTTCATAGAACCATTCAACTTCCGCTTCTTCAGCATTACTAGTTGGGGCATAGGCTTGGATTACCGTGATATTGAATGGTTTGCCTTGGAAACAAACAGAGATCATTCTGTCATTTTTGAGATTGCATCCAGCTACTGCATTTCGGACTCTTTTGTTGACTGTGATAACCACTCCATTTCTTCTCAGGGATTCCTGCCCACAGTAGTAGATATAATGGTCATCTGAGTTAAATTCACCCATTCCAGTCCATTTTAGTTCGCTGATTCCTAGAATGTCGACGTTCACTCTTGCCATCTCCTGTTTGAGCACTTCCAATTTGCCTTGATTCATGGACCTGACATTCCAGGTTCCTGTACAATATTGCTCTTTACAGCATCAGACCTTGCTTCTATCATCAGTCACATCCACAACTGGGTATTGTTTTTCCTTGGCTTCATCCCTTCATTCTTTCTGAAGTTATTTCTCCACTGATCTCCAGTAGCATATCGGGCACCTACTGACCTGGGGAGTTCCTCTTTCAGTATCCTATCATTTTGCCTTTTCATACTGTTCATGGAGTTCTCAAGTCAAGAATACTGAAATGGTTTGCCATTCCCTTCTCCAGTGGACCATTTTCTGTCAGACCTCTCCACCATGATCCACCCGTCCTAAGTGGCCCCACACGGCATGGCTTAGTTTCATTGAGTTAGACAAGACTGTGGTCCGTGTGATCAGATTGGCTAGGATTCTGTGATCATGGTTTCAGTGTGTCTGCCCTCTGATGCCCTCTCACAACACCTACCATCTTACTTGGGCTTCTCTTGCCTTGGACAAGGGGTATCTCCTCATGGCCGCCCCTCCTGACCTTGAACATGGAGTAGCTCCTCTTGGCTCTCCCTTACCTGCCAAAATAATGATAATTTCAATCACATATCAATTTGCATCTCCAAGACAAAGAACAAGACACCTCATTTTTCTTGCCATTTTTCAACATGGACATCTGAGAACTAGCAGGCAAACTATGTCTCATAGATTCATTTGATTTTATATTCTCTATCATGACAATTGGCATTCATCCTTTAAACAAATATTGAATGCCTAATATATTTCAGGACAATACTAAACACTGCTTATAATATTTAAATAATAGATTTGAGCCATTAAAGCCAATCCCCTATCTCAGTGCTAAAAGAGAAATGCCAAGGACTTCCCTGGTGGCTTCATGTTGAAAAATCTGCCTCCTAACGGGAGAGACACAGGTTCATTCCCTGGTCCGGGAGGATTCTATATGCAGTGGAGCAACCAGCCCACGTGCCACAACTACTGAAGCCCAGGTGCCCTAGAGTCCATGCTTCACAACACGAGAAGTCCAAACACCGCAAGCAGAGAGCAGCGCCCTGCTCTCTGCAACTAGAGAAAGTCCACACACAGCAATGAAGACCCAGCACAGCCATAAATAAAAAATTTTTTAATTTAAAAAATAATAAAAAAGCAAATGCCAAGAAAAAATTTTCTTCCTCTATCATTTGGCAGTAGAGTTACAATCCTCTTTTTATTTTTTTAAGATTTTTTTTTATGTGAACCATTTTTAAAGTCTTTATTGAATTCATTACAATATTGCTTCTGTTATATGTTTTGGTTTTTTGGCTACAGTGCAAGTGGGATCTTGGCTTCCTGGCCAGGGACTGAACCCACATCCCCTGCATTGGAAGGCAAGGTCTTAACCACTGGACCACAAGAGAAGTCCCGTACCTTTAGAAACTCAATTCATATTATCATTATTATGACTCAGATTTACACCATAAATCTCCAACACAAAAAACCTGAGACATACAGATTTTTAACAAAATTAATCCATTAAAATTAAGCATTAGAGAACCAAAATCAAATTCCAGATTAATTTGTCAGCATTCTCAACATTTACTATTCCTAACTCCTTAACAGCTCAACTATAGAGAAAGCTGAGCACTGAAGAATTGATGCTTTTGAACTGTGGGTGTTGAAGACTTTTGAGAGTCCCTTGGGCAGCAAGGAGATCCAACTAGTCCATCCTAAAGGAGATCAGTCCTGGGTGTTCATTGGAAGGACTGATGTTGAAGCTGAAACTCCAATACTTTGGCCACCTGATGCGAAGAACTGATTCATTTGGAAAAGACCCTGATGCTGGGAAAGATTGAAGGCAGGAGGAGAAGGGGACAACAGAGGATGAGATGGTTGGATGGCATCACTGACTCAGTGGAGATGAGTTTGAGTAGACTCTGGGAGTTGATGATGAACAGGGACCTGGTGTGCTGTGGTCCATGGGGTTGTGAAGTGTTGGACATGACTGAGTGACTGAATTGAACTGCTTAACAAGTCATCTCAGATTTGACTGAAGAACAGTTAATTTTATATAAAAATACTTGTGGGTGACTGAGGAATATAATAGAGGAATGAACTTCATTCTGTCTCGCTGAAATGAAATGCATTCATTATCCTCCTCTGATACAGCCAGCAGGAGGTTGCCCATATGTCCGTACAGACCATTTCCAAGGATTAACCTCTGGATTCACCAGGGGTATCCTCACACAGGCCCTGACTTCTTTTTCTTTCTCTCCTTTTGGTTCAACTGCTGCACATCTGTTAAATTTTGGGTTTGATTCAGGTGAAAAGGTTTAGTAGGGAGAGGTTAAAAGTGAGAACTAAATAAGGATTGAGATCATCTATGAATATAAGTTTCACTTTTGCCATGACCACAAATAATAAAGACATTTTAAAGGTTAATAATTAAAGGCAACTCCACCCCCTTTCTCTTTGGTAAACAGGCAGTGAGATGGTGCAGTCTGCAATACTGTGGTTCCAAGGAATGACTGCTAACGTGGTCTCCTCCCTCTTGGAAGGAAACCTATATCATTTGGGAAACCTTTATTCATCATGCAGAAGCTGGGAGACACACAATATTCCAGCTGGTTTCAGAGACTAATGTTACCAGCAGCCACGTCACCTTCTCTCCCTTTCTCATTCCCTTGTTACTTTTATTTTTCTCTTTCTTCCCTCACTTATCCCCTTTGTAGATTCCTCCCTTCACCTCTTCCCTCATTTATTCAATCCTTTCTTCCTTCCAATGAACGTTCAGTTCATTTCAGTCACTCAGTCATGTCTGACTCTTTGCGACCCCATGGACTGTAGCACACCAGGCTTCCCTGTCCATCACCAACTCGCAGAGCTTGCTCAAACTCATGTCCATAGAGTTGGTGATGCCATTCAACCATCTCATCCTCTGTCGCCCCTTCTCTTCCTGCCTTCAATCTTTCCCACCATCAGGGTCTTTTCCAATGAATCAGTTCTTTGCATCAGGTGGCCAAAATATTGGAGTTTCAGCTTCAACATCAGTCTTTCCAATGAATATTCAGGACTGATTTTCTTTAGGATGAACTAGTTGGATCTCCCTGCAGCCCAAGGGAGTCTCAAAAGTCTCCAACACCACAGTTCAAAAGCATCAATTCTGTGGTGCTCAGCTTTCTTTATAGTCCTACTCACATACATACATACATGACTACTGGAAAAACCATAGCTTTGACTAGATGGATCTTGGTGGGCAAAGTAATGTCTCTCCTTTTTAATATGCTCTTCAATGAGCAAGTTTCCCATTTTCCCTGCTTTTTTCATCTTCATAGCTTGTGCTTAGAAAACCTTTTTTTTTATATGATAGCAAACAAAGCTTATTGGTGATAGTCAAGGACTGGGCTTTTATTCTCCCCTAGAAATTTGCCCTGGTGCAGTTACAATGAAGTGAAGTGAAATGAAGTGAAAATCACTCAGTCATGTCTGACTCTTGGCAACCCTATGGACTGTAGCCCACCAGGCTCCTCTGTCCACAGGATTTTCCAGGCAAGAACACTGGAGTGGATAGCCAATTCCTTCTCCAGTGGAACTTCCTGACCCAGGGATCGAATCTGAGTTTCTGTATTGCAGGCAGACTCTACCATCTAAATCACCAGGGAAGCCCCTCGGTTACAGTGGAGATTACTAAATCCTTTCAGAAGGACTGTTGGACAGCCCCAGAGAGCTTGCCCTTTTCAATGAGAACGTTTGCAAGGAGACATGAGGCCAAGCGGCAGTATGCAGCCACCGAGAAAAGATGATGACCAAGAATAAGACAGCGAGCTCTGTCCAACCAAGATCAAATATCTGTAGTTGCTGGGTGGGACCCCATCTTTGATTGGAGGATGAGAATAAGACCGCAACAAGAAACAGTTGATCAGAAGTGAGAAGAATCTCCATAAATAAGACTATGTGTTTTTGTGTATTGAGAGAAAATTACTTTTAAAAGGAATTTTAAAAGAAATAAAGTTAAATTCTGGCTACAAGAAAAAACATACAACGATTCCAGGAATTTATGACAAAGTGTTTCTCAGGTTCTACAACTTCTTGTGAGCTTTTAGTCTTTCAAAAAGTTCCCTGATAATAAAGAGAAAAAGATTATAAGTGTTAAGTTTCTACAGTGCAACTTATATTGGTCTGTCTGCCTGCCTGAAACACCAAGAGCAGTGAGATATGATTTCAATTAGGTCCACACTGCCACAAAATATCTTCTCTGGGAAACAGAAGAAGAGCTAGAAGGTAGCAGAGTTACTAAAGACCTCTTGGATTATCCTTGGGCATTTTAATATACTGTTCATGCTGGATTTTCCATCACAAGACAACCACATTCAAAAGCTTCAACAAAGCGTAACTTGGAACAATATATAACTGATAAATAAATGAAGGAGGGAAGGCAGAGATGGCATTAGTCACAGAACTCAATAGGAAATCAGATGCTTAATGGTTGAGTTCTGGAGAATCTCTGCTTCCATTTTTCAGGCTCTGCCCTCTGAAGAATGGTCAGTTTTTTATTCTCAAAGGAACTTTGTGAGATTTTGTTGGGTAACGCCTCAAAAATATTTCAAAACCCATACAAATGTAGATTTCAAAACACTGTGTCCTCAAGTACCAAAACTGCATCAGCTGTAGCTTTTATACCTCTCAGCTACCCTTCTTTTTTTTCCCTCTAGTGCCATGGAAAAAAATAAAAGCAGAAAGTATCCTTTTTGTACAATCCTTCTGGTTAGCCATATAATCACACCCCAGAAGCTGTAATTATTCACACACTTAGAAGATACTGATTATAAAAATCACTTGCCTTAATTCCATCCACATATAGTCTTTACTATTTCTTTACTTTTTTATTCTTAACTATTTCTTTACTTTAATAGTCTTTACTAATTAAGATTTTAGTTTAATATGTTTAAGTAGAGTTCACAAAGAAAAAATGACTCATTAATTTGATAAGTTAAATTAGTTGTTATTCACTAGTATCCTTTGTAAAGGAAAATAAAAAATTGATCTTTTTCAGAGTTGAAAGCACTGAGCATGTTAGAAAAGAAACTTCCCTCCCAAAACCCTTTGAATATTTACATTCAAATATTCAGATATCTGGGCTTCCCACGTGGCTCAGTGGTAAAGAATTTGCCTGGCACTGCTGGAGATGCACATTGGACCCCTGGGTCAGGAAGATCCCCTGGAGTGAGAAATGGCAACCTACTCCAGTGTTCTTGCCTGGAGAATGGCATGGACAGAGGAACCTGGGGGTTTACAGTCCACGGGGTCGGAAAGAGTCGGCCATGACTGAGCGACTGAGCATGCGCACATTCAGATATCTACGAACTTCTGATCATTAGGATCAGAGGTAACAAAAGTCTCAGCTTAACAAGAACTTTTCAGACGCTTGGGAACAAAATAGCTAATGTGTTTATGCATTCTACTTTGTCTTTCTTTGCATAATTACCTAACACTGAAAATGAACGTACAGATATGTGTCCTGGAGCCACACTCTCTCTGATGAAAACTCTGAAGCCTCTGCAGGATGGTTAGATACATGGAGAGAAGTATAAGAAATACCTACAATTATTCTCAACGGGGATGGCACCACACTACACAAAGCCAGAGGAGTTAGGTCTCCAGCTTGCATGTGAATATCTTACACAGCTAGATGAAGAGTCATGACTAAGGAAGAATTCGAAATCTGGGAGAGAACTTGGAGATTGTCTAACAAGAGCCTCATTCTATGCATAATGAAAACAACGACTAGAGGATTCAATTTCCTTCTTCAAGGCCTTCCAATGGTTTAGTGAGCCAAAGCAAACTGGGACCAGCAAAAACAAACAGGCTTTTAATATTATTTCACAAGTGTAGCCACTGTTTTAGAGAGCACCCCATGTTACCTTTTAATATTTCCTACAGGAGCTGAGCTTCCAGGAAAACGGGTCTGTGTCCCTCTCTGAGGGCTTCCCCAGTGGCTCAACAGTAAAGAATCTGCCTACAATGCAAGAGATGCAGGAAACAGGGGTTCAACGTCTGGGTCCAGAAGATCCCCTGGAGGAGGAAATGGCAAACCCACTCCAGTATTCTTGCCTGGAGAATACCATGAACAGAGGAGTGTGGTGGGCTAGTCTGTAGGGTGACAGAGATTTCAGACACAACTGAAGCAGCTTAGCACGCATGCACACGTCCTTCACTGATGATAGATTTTTCAAGACCATGTCTAACTGGTTTATCAGTGTCAAATTGGTCATGGAATTTTAAAGGTTTTAGAGCCAAAGGGCTTTGTGGGACATTTTGCCTAAACCCCTAAATGTAAACCCTTTTCTTTTGGGATTCCCTGGTGGCTCAGCTGGTAAAGAACCTGCCTGCAATGTGGGAGACCTGGGTTCGATCCCTGGGTTTTGAAGTTCCCCTGGAGAAGGAACGGCTACCCACTCCAATATTCTGGCCAGAGAATTCCATGGACTGTACAGTCCATGGGGACACAAAGAGCTGGACACGACTGAGCAACTTTCAGCTTCTAAAAGTATACTGGGAAAGCTGAGACCTAAGGAAAATAAACTCACTGTCTGGGTGCGGACACAGATGTACTCTTTTCACCCTAGAGGCACAGATGGCCATTTTCAAAGGGCATCAGGGAAGACCTTGTTAAGAAGATACCATGTGAAGAAAGACTTGAAGGAGGAGAGGAAGTGAGCCTGGGGGGGTATCTGGGCAAGAATTTTTCATGCAGAGGCCCTTTCCAAGAGCAGCAAAGAGGCCAGTGTGGCTGATCCAGTGGGAACTAGGTAGAGAGTAGTTGGCGCTAAGTTCAGGGAAGGAATAAAAGGGCTGATTTTATAGAGCTTTGGCAGCCATTCTGAGAACCTTCGCATCTCATCTAATTGATATGGAGAACCCCTGTGATTCTCCAGCAGAGGAATGGTATGTCTTTATCTTTAAAGGATCAGTCTGGCTGCTGTCAGAACAGACTTCAGGGGTGGGGCGCGCGGGCAAAGATTAAAGCAGAGAGGTTACTCAAAGGCTCTTCCAAAAAAATCCAGGCAAGAAATTCTACCAGAGGGGTAGGATGAGGTGGTAAGACATGGGCAAATTCCAGGTGCATTCTGAAACCTGAGGAATGGAATGTGAGGGAAAGGGAAAAAGACAAGGATAACTCCCAAGTTTCTGGCCTGAGCAACTGGAAGGATGATGCTGTCATTAACTAAGATGAGAAAGACTGTGAGGAGAATAGGAAGGAGGTAGGATAGATCAGGAGTTCCACTGAACCATGTGAAGTTGGAGGTGGCTATTATACATAACGTGGATATGTCAAGCACGCTGGTAGATGTACAAGTCCAGAAGATAGGGGAAAGTGCAAGCCAGATATGAAAATCTGGGAGTTGTCAGTATATGTTTGGCAGAGGTGGTACTTAAAACCCCTTTTCTTAAGCTAAACAAATACAAATGCAACATGTGATACATGAATTACACTTGACTGTACTTCGTTATCCACTTTAAAAAGCTAATAAAAATATAATGAAGGATGAACCATACCTTATGAAATTTCAGGCTCACTTTGTGATTGTATTTGTGTGCTGATCCTAAATATCAGGAAACACTGATTTACTAGATGAAAACACAGTCAACAAGATACTGTAAGGTAGCCTTCTAAAGATCTGACTAATTTCCTTGCATGTATACATTACATTGGTTTTATTATTACAATTACTGTATCAAAGACAACCTCATCCTTAGTTCCTACATAAAATGATGTTTTAGCTTGACATCTAATTACAGTTTTCTTCACTTTTCATGATCTGAAAAATTAAGAGAACTCACCTGTGATATTCAGAGATGAGACCCTGGTTGCCTTACCAACAGCTGACAAGTCTTGATCTACTCTAACATCTTGCCTTTCCCCTAAGACAGCACACAAAGGATGGCTTTCATGAGTATGTAATACCCATTAGCAAATAATATGAGGATCAATTAATTAATCATTAAATTTTCCCTATTAAGTATTTTGGTTTATATCTCTATGGTAAAGTCATTAATGAAAGTCACATATACTGGAGTTTCATTTCCCTTAAGAGAGTACAAATTAAAGTGTTTAAATTAGCCCTCTTTAAATATATATAAATCACTCTTCTCTAGAATACTTTAAATAAAACTTTCTACCTAGATTTAGGGATTCCCTCTTTCAAAAAAAATTTAGATGAGTCTAATTAATATCTATTCCAAGAAGGAAAACCTCCCTACTGATTTTATTTTAAATTGAGAAAATAATTAGGATGGTTTTGAAGAAGATAGTTAACATGCAACGTATCTGTGAAAAAAATGGAGGTAAGTTAGTTCCACTGCTAGACTTTTAAGAGTAAATTTTTGTGCTGCCGACAAGATGGATAGACTTGTCTGCTTTCTCTGCAGATTCTTGCCTCCCCCGCAAGAAAACATACTTGGGATGTATTTTTAAAAGATGGGAGATGAGAAAACAATAGTAAAGGAAACTCAAGTGGAGGCAGCTGTTGGATTTATTTTGTTTTGGCAATGTAGAAAGGTAACTAAAAACAGAAAGGCATATGGAAGTGGAAAAAAATACAAAATCTACAAAAGGCATAAGCCATCAAATACCCAAAATACACACGAAAAAAATCAAAACACTTTACGCACAGACCATCATCAGTGAGTAAACAATCTGTACATGACATGTGGTTCCCTTTTCTACTCTTATTGTGAGAGTCTCAACTGTCATACATTAATCATTGGGTCAACAAATATTTTTCAGCACCTCTTCTATCCCTACACTCTGCTAGGCACCGAGAACACAGCAGGGGAAGACCTCACAGGGTTTCCATGCTGGCAGGAAAGATACTAGAGCAGGCAGCAGAAAGAGGAAGGGTATTTCTTTTTAAGAAACTTTTCATTTTACATTGGCATGTAGCGATTAACAATGTTGTGATAGTTTCAGGTGGACAGCAAACACTAATACCCGTGTATCCACTCTTCCCCAAACTCCCCTCCCATCCAGGCTGCCACACTGAGCAGCTATACAGTAGGGTCTTGTTGGCTATCCACTTTAAATATAGCAGTGTGTACCTGTCCATCCCAAACCCCCTAACTCTCCCTTTACCCCGTCCTTCCCCCGCCCGGCAACCGTAAGTTCATTCTCTAAGTCTGCAAGTCTGTTTCTGCTTTGTAAATAAGTTCATTTCTATCATTTCTTTTTAGATTGCACATCAAGGGGTGTCATAGGATATCTCCCTTTCTCTGTCTAACTTCGCTCAGTATGACAATGCAATTTGCAGCAATGCAAATGAGTATTTCTAACAGAACCACTCAGTCTCCCCTTCTTGTACTCTTACTGCCATCGCCTGTCTCAGGCAGTTCTTTCACCGCTGTCTGCCATTTCCCGTCTGCCCAGTAATTTCCACCTGATCATCCAGAGGAGCTGGAGGAGGGCACGGCAACCCCTTCACTACTCTTGCCTGAAGAATCCCATGGACAGAGGAGCCTGGTGGGCTACAGTCCATGGGGTCGCAGGAAGTTGGACACAACTGAGTGCCTACAAATGCATACGTGTTCATAACATTACTGCTCAGGCAGGGGAAGTAATCTGGATTGTAACTGATGTAAATTACTCATACAAGTATTTCAATTCATCTCATATATACTTAGCCCCTTCTATGTAAATACAAGTCATGAGAAAGCCCAGAAAAAGTAAACCATGTTCTCTGTTCTTATGAAGCTGACCCTCCCAAGCAGAGACAGATATGCATATGAACAATTCTAACACAAGCTACAAAATGATGATGCGTCCCAAGTCATGTATAAATGACATTGTTTGGAGGGCTCTCGATTAAGGAGGGGAATGCTCCATTCAAATCAAGAAAGATTACCCAGCTAAAGTCAACATCTGAGATGGACCATAAACAGTACTTAGAGTAGACCAAGGACAGTCCAGTCTAAAGAAAAAAAGATAGCAAAATCACAGAAATGGAAGAATAGGGTGAGATGAAGGGACAAGGATGGTCTGGAAGTGCTGGGCATGGGAAAATATTTCACTCTGTGTTTGTGTTTGTTCCCTTGTATGTTTGTGGGGGAGTGTTACATTTCTTGCATATGATATCCCTATCACTTTCTCGAAAGCATGTCATTGACAAAGCACTGGCCTCAGACTCAGGAAACCTTGAATTCAATTCCAGTGACTGTGCAACCGTGGGTAAGTCATGTATCTTTCTGATGTGAGGTTTCCTCTTCTGTGACATGGAGAAGATAATCACACCTGAGAGAAAAGTCCAGGGTTGCAATAAGATAATATACCTTTGAAAACATCCTGCATTATAAAGATGTTGAAAACGCTTAAGATCATTCCTCACAGTGCTCACAAAGGGTTTCATTGTTTCATAAATCAGGACAACCAGAACTACAGGTCTTTATTTAATTATCAGTTTTGCTTGACAGTTTCCACTGGAGATCACTCTGTCACAGCAAAATTGAACCCACCATTACTCTTCTAAAAAATTTAGACACCAAATAATGACACCAATATCAACATCATCTGGAATAGTTAACTGTGTTTAATTTTGGGTTTGAGATTTCTGTTAGGGAGACATGGTATATCACTTTTATAAAAAAAAAAAAAAAAACTCCCCACATCTAACATGGTTGTTATCACTTTCTGCAGGAATATTACAGTTTATGAAAGTTCAGGAGAGCACTATAAATTCTGAAAATTAAGGAGGAGAAAAAAGAAAGTACAGAGGGGATAATGGAATAGTTAAGAGGTGATGCTATTTCATTTCCTGTGTCTGGAAGATATCTCCTGGAAAACTCACATGAAGTTCAAAAATCAAAATAAGAAGCTTCATTGTTTGAAAGTCATATGTAAATCTGGACTTCCCTGGTGGCTCAGACGGTTAAGCGTCTGTCTACAATGTGGGAGACCCGGGTTCGATCCCTGGGTCGGGAAGATCCCCTGGAGAAGGAAATGGCAACCCACTCCAGTACTGTTGCCTGGAGAATCCCATGGATGGAGGAGCCTGGTGGGCTACAGTCCATGGGGTCGCAAGGAGTCGGACACTTACCCTATGTAAATCTATATTTAATAAAGACTCTATTTCTTCAGTCTCCAATTAAAAAGTTTGACTTTTTTCCTCCTAGAGTGGCATTTTGATATATAAAACTTGTCAGAAGCTCCCAACTGCTTAAGAAAATGTTCCATATTAGAATTTCCATATCTGAATTTCCATCATTACTAAATGCAAACCAGCTTTCTTTTGAAACTCATATTCAAATACCATTTCAATTTCAAGTAATTTTAATGCTTCCTTGTGTCCACAGTAGCAAGCAGATATTACTAAAATGAATTTTAGTAATATTCTCTGTTTTGAGTAGTCCATTGAAGGAGAACACCTAAATCTCAGTGAAATAAATGGTAATGTAGTGTATATCATGCTTTCAAAAAACTACAAATACCATTTGGCATGGGCAAATAAAAGGGTCACCTCCAAAACTGACATGACTACTCATAAATGATATAAGAACAATCCTTGTCACTGGTCTTTCAGTGATACCTAATGTAATGGATTAAAAAAAAAAAATCCAGGTAGAGTCTACTGTGTGGACTTCCTGGAAAGAGCAGTAGTTTGAAAACTGGAGAACACGAGCGAGTCATTGAACTTCTCAGGACCTTTTCTCCTCCTTGACAAAAATGAGAGGCTAGCCCCGGACAGACTTTGTAAAAGCAAAATAAGCAAGTGAGCAAACAAAAACCATGATTCTAGTCATCATTTATTTCCCAGTTACAAACGGTAAAGATGCAAAGGCGCTCCACAGCGAATCATCTCAGAAAACGATCAGCAGCAAGATCAGAAAAATAAGTCCCATTGTTAAGAACTACAAGTTCTTATATCTTCATCTTTTCTCTCCTTTGCTCCCCACCCTAGCGGGGGAGGTGGGGTGGAACAGAAGAGAATTGTTGGAGCAGACTACGAGAGACTGCTGAAACGTCTTAGGAGAGAAATAAAGCTTTTTAGTTTGTCATGTTTGGTTCCAAATGGATCTCTGGCAGTCATCCTTTAATGCATCTCCCTTGGCAGCCACTGAGTCAGAGGAGAACCTGTCGCTCTCTTAGATCAGCTACAGCTCCTAAATTGTCTCCACAGTGAGTTCTTCCACCTCCATAACTCTCAGAGCAGTTAACATATACTGACATTTTCTGGCAGACTATTTTTAAAGTGTAAAACTTTCTTCTCAGATAGGTCGCAAATCCTGTTTTGAGGAACAAAATGCACTGCATTTTGTTTGCATTTGGGACCCTTCTGAAACCACAGTCCATACACAGATCAAGGTTTTCCATGCGGTGGTTTTCAATAAATACTTGCTTGTGAATTAGTAAATTAATATGCTAGGGAGACTCTGTAATAGCTCCCAATCACCCCCACCTTCTAATATTCAAGCCCTGGTATTATCCTTTCCCCTTAATTGTGGGCTAGACTTAAGTGATTCCAATGAATAGAGTACAGAGGAGTGATGGGATATCACCAGCCAAAATGAGGTCACAAAAAGACAACTTCCATCTTGCTTGTCGTCTCTCACTCTTTCTCAGAGTCCTTGACTTAGGAAAAACAAATGGCCATATTGCAAATGGCCCTGAAAAGTGAAAGTGAAGTAGCTCAGTCGTGCCCAACTCTTTGCAACCCCGTGGACCAGGCTCCTCCCTCCATGGTATTCTCCAGGCAAGAGTACTGGAGTGGGTTACCATTTGCTTCTCCAGGGGATCTTCCTGACCCAGGGATCGAACCCAGGTCTCCCGCGTTGCAGACAGATGGTTTAACCTCTGAGCCACCAGGGAAGCCCTGAAGAGAAACCCATATGGCAAGTAACTGATGTCTCCAGCCAACAACCGTCAACAACCATGGGAGTGAGCTTCGAAGTGTATTCTCCCCAAGTCAAGCCTTGGAATGACTTGGATCCCAACCAACAATTTGATTGCAACATTGTGAGAATTTGTGGCTCATAGAAGCTATGAGACTATAAATGTTTGTCATTTTAAGCCTCTAGGTTTGGAGGACAAATTGTTATGCAGCAATAGAAAACTAGTGCAATTAGCGCAATGAAAATCTCCAAACATCACGAATGTAACATTCAGGGATGTCTAAGCTTCTTGTGTTGATTTCCTCTGAAGGCATATTAGGAAAAAAAAATCCCATCACCAGTATTCCTCACTGCCACCCCATACACACATACTGTGTACACATGCCAAGTCACTTCAGTCGAAGCTGACTCTTTGTGACCCTACGGACTGTAAAGCCTGCCAGGCTCCTCTGTCCATGGGATTCTCCAGGCAAGAATACTGGAGTGGGTTGCCATGCCCTCCTCCAGGGGATCTTCCCGACCCAGGGATTGAGCCCATGTCTCTTGCATGTTCTGCACCACTAGCGGGAAGAACTAGACACACATGGACCCTCAAGTAAAATGAACCAAGAGACTGTTTCTACGCTTACAATTTTTTGTTGGTCTATAAGCATTTGCCTGCCATTAGAAAGCTCAGTCTAAAAATCAGGTTGAGAATGGACAGGTTGATGTATGGTCTTGACTAAAGAAGTAATTGAAGATGTGGTTCACCCACAGGACAGTCCACTGTAACCCAGATGAAGAGGCCAAATGGCTAGTGCTTCCTCCGTCCCCAAACCAGTCGACCACTGAGTGTGTCTGCCTGGAACTCTCTCCTTGGCGCTGGCTGGGGGAAGCAGATGGGGATAATGTGAAAAGTATCCCACCCTGACTCAACGATGTAGAAATAGGAAGCTTTATATCAATTCCTCAACTTTGAGTTAAGCCTGTAAGTCCAGAGAGAGGAAAATATTAAGGTGGATAGCAGTCAACCCATGGAAAAAGAAAAGCACATATTTGGAAGGCACCATGAAGACTCAAAACCTTTAAATATATTCTGGAAAAAAAGGGGAAAAAAAGAGAGAGAGAGCATCTGGGTTTCTCATTAAGGCCAACATACTCAGAAGACTGGCCATTTTCTGCCAAGTTCTGCTGCCATATGCCAAAGGGTTTTGTTTTATTTTGTATTGTTTTTTAAAGCTTCTTTCTCAGCTCACTGCCTTATACCTCACCCATCTGGGGCACTTTCTGGTGCATCTGTGTGATACTGTGAAACCAGTAAGTCCAGGACTGAGAGAAAAACAGAACAAAGTGAAAGTGTTAGTTGCTCAGTCATATCTGTGTCTTTGTGACCCCACGGACTGCATTCTGCCAGGCTCCTCTGTCCATGGGATTCTCCGGGCAAGAGTACAGGAATGGGTCACATTTCCTTCTCCAGGGGATCTTCCCAATCCAGGGATCAAACCCAGGTCTCCTGCATCGAAGGCAGGTTCTTTATACTGTCTGGGCCACAAACATCTCTACCTCAAAGCATAGCAACCGTGACTTCCTGCTTTCCTAACAAAGCAACAAGTTCCTCTTTCTCCAAGGTTCTACTACCCTTTGCGTGCATAAAGTCCTAGAAGTAAAAGTTGCTTGTGCTTGGTGCTAGCTCCCTAGAATGTGTGTGTGCTGGAAGCCAGAGGAGCTGAAGATTAGCGGTAGTTGTGGCGAGTGGGCTCAGTGGCTTCAGCTCAAGGGCTTAGCTGCCCTGAGGTATGTAGGCTCTTCCCAGACCAGGAATTGAACCTATGCTGGTTCAGGCAGTAAATAATCTCCTGCAATGCAGGAAACCTGGGTTCAATCCCTGGGTTGGAAAGATCTCCTGGAGAAGAGAATGGCTACCCACTCCAGTATTCTTTATTGCCTGAAGAATTCCACGGACAGAGGAGCCTGGCAGGCTACAGCCCGTGGGGTCACAAAGAGTCAGACATGATTGAATGACTAACACAGTCCTGACTAAGCAGGCAGATTCTTAACCACTGGACCACTTGGGGAGAATCCGTACCACAATATCTTGATTCTTTTTCCTCACACCCCTTATCCAATCCAGGCCCGTTGGCCCCACTCTCAGAGCTTATCCTAAATCCAGCCACCCTCCCCACAGCCATCAACATGAGTGGGCCTCTCTTGTGGACCACTGCAAGCCCCCTACCCCTGCCGCCCTCAAATACAGCACCCGTGATGGTCTAAAAACAGAAATCTCAAACCCTCTGATGATTTCCAGTTCTGCACAGCCCTTCAGGACCCGTTGCCTGTTTTGTCTCTCCACAACAACCTCCCACTACCTCCCCGAGGCCGTGCTGATGCTCCTCAATAGGGCCTACTCATTCCCTCCCCAGGCCTCAGGCCGCTTTTTCCGTGGGGTGCTCTTACCACGTGGCCGTGGGTGCCGCATTCTCTCTTCATTACATTTTCTGCTCGGTGTCCCTCCCTCGGAAAGGGGTTCCCTGAAGCCCCGTCTCAAACAGCCCCCAACAGCGCTCACACTCTTACTCACACCTCAATTCCTTATCTCTACCTGGAATGATACTGGATATGTACTTATTTCTAGGAAATAAGCTTCATGCTGGCACACATTTTCTCTGCCTTTTTATTTGTATATCTTCAACACTTAGAGAAGTCCCCAGTAGATCCTCAATAAATATTCTTGACTCAGAGGGGACTGAACAATTTTCCACGTAGGCTGAACAACCCGGTGGCCCCACAAGGATACCTGATTGAGGTGTTTCTGATTGAGGAGTTTCATCCTGCTGACCTTGACGGCTCAGCTGTTACACTGTTAACCTGGAGCCTTACTGGTGGCAGCTGAAAAAGCCCTGGGTGGACCACATGCACTCCTGTGCCCAAACCCTGCAGCCTGATCGCTGCCCTCACCAGAGGGGCAGGGCTCTGCCTGTCAGGCATGGCGTTCACCTAAGTGAGAAGGTGGTAGGGTACCCTTTTGATTTTATGCCCAGTCACGGGCACTTCACGCCAAGCCTGGTTTGGATGCTTGTGATGCAGCTCTTCAAATTTACTCGCGCCGCCACTTTTCTGGGATCGAAGGCTGCTGCCAAGAGAGTGAGGTCAGGGTGCATTCTGGCAGTGACCATCAGAAAGGAACCTGAAGCAGGGTTTCAGCACCTGACCTTCAGCAGAGAAGACACTCAGAACGCACCCTTCTCCCCCAAACCCTGTTCATTCAACTCTCAAAAAGATATTATACAAAAAAGAAAAAGAAAAAAGTCGAGGGGCTTTCCTGTTGGCCCAGTGGTAAAGAATCCACCTGCCAATGCAGGAAACATGGGTTTGATCCCTGATCTGGGAAGATGCCACGTGCTGAGGAGCATCCAAGTCTGTGCGCCGCAGCTCCTGAAGACCACGAGCGATGCCTGTGCTCCGCAAGGAGAGAAGCCACAACAATGAGAAGACCATGCGCAGCAGCCGGAGAGGAGCCCCTGCTCGCCGCAGCCAGAGAAAAGCCTGCAGGAGCAAAGACCCAGCACCCGGCACAGCCAAAAATTCATAAAACTATTACTTTTTAAAGCCAACCCTCAAAACAGATACGCAGTGCTGATTGCACTCTTCCTTTAAGTCACACTGGATTATTATATCAATTTGTGGAATTAAATAAACAGGACTCTGCAGGCAGTTTCCTAACTCCATATATCAGTGGCTATGTTAAAGTAAGATGATTCACACCTAGACAGCCCCAAGCCCAAGGCTTGAATGAACCAAAATGTTCTACTGACTGTGAGAAAAATAGGACATATTAATACTTCCCAAAAGTATGACATTAGAAAATGTTCCAGCCTGAGCTTCCACTTAATAATAGGCTCTTTGCTAAACTGCTAAACATAGGTGGTTATAAAGATAAGTATCATCTCTGCCCTACAGGAGGTGATCTTCTAGTAGGAGAGAGAGACAGTGATGTGAGTGATAAACCCAAATACGTGCTAGATTAAAAACGATATAACCAGGCAAAGCCAGGAAATACTTTACAAAGGAGATGACGGTTAAACTGAGCCTGAGAGTGAGCAGGAGGATGCCAGGTCATTTCAAGCAAAGGGAACAGCATCAGCAACGGCCTAATAGAGCCTGACCATTAAAGAAATTTCTCTCTCTAGTCTCATCTTCCAACACATCTCCCTAGCCACTTCTGTTCCAGTCACAGCGACCTACTTTTTGTTCTGCGAGTAGGAATAAGCTGCTCTTTCTCCTCTTTGCAAATGATAAAGCAGTTTCTCTACCTAAAGCAGTTTCTCAATACCCAAACCTTGGATCTGAATAATCCCTTTCCAACCTTTAGGTCTCAACTAAATCTGAGTCAGATGTCACTGCCATGTTCCCTGATTGTAAGCCATAACTCCCCTGCTATAGAACATAACCCTCTCTAAGGTGAAGCCCTGCAGACTCTATATTCCCTGGAGACTGCACATTCCAAGAGGACAAGACCACCTCTCTTCTGATCACCACTGCATCCCCAGCATCTAGCAAAATATCTGCTACGTGGCTGGCAATGCATGCAGAATGAATCAATTATTCAAAATTTCCAAGCATAGGATGGGGTGGGGAAAAGGCTATTGAGAAGTGCTACATATATACAGTGGAGTATTACTCAGCCATTAAAATAAAGGAAGTAATGCCATTTGGAGCAACATGGATGGACCTAGAGATTGTCATGCTGAGTGAAGTAAGTCAGACAGAGAAGGAGAGAAATCTTGTGACATTCTTTATATGTAGAAGCTAAAAAGAAATGATAAAAATGAACATACTTATAAAATAGAAAGAGACTCATAGACTTAGAGAACAACCTTATGGTTGCTTGAGGAGGGAAGGATGAGGGGAAGGGATAGTTGGAGAGTTTGGGATGGACGTGTACACACTGCTATATTTAAAATGGATAGCCAACGAGGACTTATTGAGTAGCACAGGGAACTCTGCTCAATGTTACCTGGCAGCCTGGATGGGGTGGGGAGAGTTTGGGGGGGAATAGACACCCGCGTATGCATGGCTGAGTCCCTTCACTGTTCACCTGAAACTATCACAACGTTGTTAATCAGCGATACCTCAACACAAAACAAAGTCTAAAAAACTAAAAAGTTGAATTTATAGATCAAGAATTAAAGCCTGAAGGATCACGAGCACTCTGCTGTGTTCATATGTTACCCTCTGTTCAAGAGGAAGTCATGGAAACGTTATAAATAAGAAGAGCAAGGTGGCAGTGAGAGGGCCTGGAATAGTGGCAGGGGGCTGGAGACAAGAAGACCGGTTGCCAGAGACACTTGAAGAAGTTATATCTCCAGGACCTGATGATTTATTGCATGTTTAGGTAAGGGAATAAGAGGATGACTTACAGAATCAGTAAGACAGAAGATCTATGGGGAATATTTTTATTTTGCTTTTATGTGAGAGAGATGAGTAATGTAAACAGTGGGATGGCCCTGGGTATTCACAACTAAAAATATGTCTATTGTTCATTACTGTGTATCTTGATATTGGCAGCTCAGTAAGCTACTGGGACATTTGCATCCCCACAGGTGGAGAATTCGAAATTTCAAAAGACTGCTTCATAATTAAAATAGGCTAGAAACAGATAGGATGCCTTTTTAAAATAACATAAAATAAATCATCTTTAAGTTCTTTAAGAAATGGATACCAAGTGGAGGTTGAATCACTAAAACTTGACTTAGGAAAATGACAAATTAACAGCCAATTATTTTTTATTACTCTTTGCCTTCAGATTACAAAGAACTTTACCAAAGATGAAAAAAAAAAGCCAACAAAATCTCTCAGGAGATGTTTATCCAAGTGGAAACATTGGGGAAACAGCCTTATAATAGAGATAGGGGAAAGACATGCTTGATAAGAGAGAAAACTTCAACGTCAAGAGAGGAAATGGTTTTCAGAAAACGTTTTGAAGAGATTCGAGAGGACACCAGGCAATAAAAAAAATGCTTTCATGTGTGTGGGAGACGAAGTTTTTGAAAGGACCAGAAAATCAAGAGGGCTGAGTACAGAGCGAGAATAACTTTTACGGAAGATGAGAAAAATAGGAGGGAGAAGCAGAAGCAGACTGCGGTTAGAGAGAACAATGACGACGTGGCCCCTCACATCTCACCCTGAGCCGGAAGAGGTCACAAGCAGGTTTAGAACACCATCAGAATGCCTTAATTTAGTCACCAAAGCCTTAGTTTTCTCATCTATAAAAAAGAGACACAGTTAAGGTTTGTATCGATCTCAGGCTGTCATAAAGAAATACCATATACTGGGTAGCTTAAACAACAGAAATTTATTTTTTTCACAGTTCCAGAGGCTCAGTCTAAGATCTAAGATCTGGGAGAGGCTGTTTCTAGCAAGGGCTCCTTTCTTGGTTGGCAGACTGTACCTCCTCACAAAGTGAACAGAGAGGAAAGAACTATGATGTCTCTTCTTATAAAGACACAGGAAATTAAAAGATGCTTGCTCCTTGGAAGGAGAACTATGACCAACCAGACAGCATACTGGAAAAAAAAAAGCACAGACATCACTTTGCCAACAAAGATCCATCTAGTCAAAACTATAGTTTTTCCAGTAGTCTTGTACAGATGTGAGAGTTGGACCATAAAGAAGGCTGACTGAACTGATGCTTTCAAATTATGGTATGGGAGAAGACTCTTGAGAGTCCCTTGGACTGCAAGGAGATCAAACAAGTCCATCCTAAAGGAAATCAATCCTGAATATTCATTAGAAGGACTAATGCTGAAGCTCCAATACTTTGGCCACCTGATGCAAAGAGTCAACTCATTAGAAAAGACCCTGATGCTGGGAAAGATTGAAGGCAGGAGGAGAAGGAGGTGACAGAAGATGAGATGGATGGCATCACCGACAATGGACATGAGCTTGAGCAAACTCCGGTAGTGAAAGACAGGGAAGCCTGGCATGCTGCAGTTCGTGGGGTTGTAAAGAGCCAGACACAACTTAGCAACTGAACAGCAATGACAAGGCTGATGTAAGAAATGTGTGACATGATGCAAAGTACATTGCGTCTGGCACATGGTAAGTGCTAAACAAATGTTGGCTGATTTTACCCATACATCACTGTTAAGGCGTCAGCTCTACACTTTTTCTTTTCTATTTTTTAAGGAATTCTACGGATGGAAAAGGTACCTGTTTCCTACTGTCCCTGACAATTGACCAGCCGTCCAGCATACTAACGTGCCCTCAGGCCTGTTTAGAAACATCACCCTGCACAGAAGTAGACACAAAAGAAGCAGAGACATGGAGAGATGGTAGAGGAGGAAGAGGAGAAGGTGGGGAGGGAGGGAAAGGATAAGCAAAGAGTGAGAGCCAGCAGATCCACTCTTCCACATGCCTACAGTGTGTAGCTAAGTTGTTTGATGAAAGAAGGAACATCCAAACTACCACCTCCGGAGGTGTTCACTGCAAATTTCCATTGCGAAGGAGATTAAAATGTCACTTTTCCATTCGAAGACCGTGGTCAACAGATCAGATTAACATTTCAGGTAGTCACAAACTTGATTGGAAGGTTCTTTTGACTTATAGGGCTTTCCTGGTGGTTGAGACAGTAAAGAGTCTGCCAGCAGTGCGGGAGACCTGGGTTCAATCCCTGGATCGGGAAGATACCCTGAAGAAGGAAATAGCAACCCACTCCACTACTCTTGCCTGGAAAATCCCATGGACAGAGGAGTCTGGCAGGCTACAGTCCATAGGGCCGCAAAGAGTTGAACACGACTGAGAGATTTTACTCTTTGACTTATAATAATCTTTGAGCTTGGAAGACATGCTGCTACTTTTACTCCAAGGTATAGAATAAGAGAAAAGGGTAAGTACAGCTATGCATTTAAAGGGTTCATGGACATATATAAAACACTTATTTATTTATTTATGGCTATACTGAGTCCTCATTTCTGCACACAGTCTTTCTCTTGTTGCAGAGGATGGGCTCTGGAGAGTTTGGGCTCATTAGTTGGGGCACACGAGCTTAGTTGTCCCAAGGCATATAAAATTTTCCCAGATCAGGGATTGAACCCATGAAACTTGGACTTCCCTGGGGATCTAGGGGTAAAGAATCCACATGCCGATGCTTTGCCATTCCCTATCATAGATTTTAAAATAAAAATACAGCTAGAAAGCCACTGTATTGAAAATCAGGAAAATGCATTCTGAGTCACTTAAATGATCACAAACCCACTGTGATATATTTTAAAACTATCTTCAAAAAGGGGTAAGAAGGGCTAAGTTGAAATAATGCCCCACTTGGCGCTACTATAACTAGAAAGGCCATCGTTTGTTTAATGCCTGGAATGGCAGGCACTTTACAAATACTATTTCACTCACTTCTTCCTAAAAATCCTGTTAAGGTTGCTATTATTTTAACCATTTTGCAAATAAGTCAACCAAAGAGCTTGCCCAAAGTATGACAACAAATAAATGAAGGTTAGAATTCAAACCATATCTGACTCCAGGCACATCTTCTCTTTTTTATGTCAGAATCATCACCATTAGGGTGTTGGGACATATGAGCATGACTAGAAAAATGGGCCAGGCTGCTTTAAAAAAATTCACATGGATTCTTAAATCCATGTATTTATTTTTCAGTGTTGTTCTTATGAGTATTTACTTTCTCAAGTTTGTAAAAAAACAAAAAACAAAAAACCTGAAAAATGCCTCAATACTGAAAAATTGCTCTACCAATCTAGTCACTTGATCATATAATGGGCTTTTTAGTTTCAATATTAGAGTAGAAGATCTGGGTTGCAATTCAATGTTGCTACTTCATAAGCATGTGATTTCGGGCAAATTGCTCATCTCCTCTTAGGATGAATTCCTGAGGGAGCATTATCACCTATGTCACAGGGAAATTTTAAGAATTACATAAAGTGAAGTCTGAAAAGCACAGTCAACTGCCGCATCAGTGTTTATATTTTAAAAGCAGGTGAAAACATTGCCAACATCTCTATTTCTGAATGAGGGAAAACAGGAGAGACTGTAAGGATTTTTACAAAGAACCTAATGCCTGAGATTTAGGACTCATTACCATGTAAACTCCAGACATAATCAAAGTTGTTTTCGAGCCTCATTGTTCCAATCTAGTTTATCTCTTTTCTCCCCCAGTTATTTTGATGGGTTTTTACAAACTATACAGACTTCAATAACTCACTCTCTAATAACATACTCTGGATAATTGTTAGCTTCATGAAATGCAATTGCCTATACTTTAAGTTATAATTAAAGGCATTACTTAAACCCTCAAGTGGCCTCTGGAAATCTGAAAATGGAAGTTGAATTCATAAATGCTAGAGAAGAATAGGAAATCACAGAACCTTAAATCAAGCAATTTCAATTCACGTGAACTCAACTGAAAGAAAAGCCACCTCTTGTTTTGGTTATCACCACCAGGCTTATAGGGACATTAACACCAGCGCTACAACTATTAAATGAGAAAACTGGACTCTTTAAAGTTCAGTACCTTTATTGATGGAAAAACCTTTGTAATTCAGCTGAACAGAGAAAATGCAGTTTCAAAAGGCCCGCTGATTAAGGGGCAATTCTAATCACAAAGTAAGTCCAAATGTGCCTATGTGGCATGTGACTGAGTGAGAATGGTGAGGTCTGTGAATCAGGCGTTCCATGATTTGATCAATCTGGGACCATTTTCCTCCTTTCTCATGATATTATTCCCTGTTGTTGGAGAATGACCTGATGAACCATATAGGGAGATCCAGAGGTCATTGCCCTCCGCGACAGCTTCATCATTCTTTTTTTTTTTTTTAAGAAATCAATCATTTGTCCACAATTTAATAACCTTGCCAGAAGAATTCTGTTGCACTCACTATTTCAAAAGGAAGTTAAGATCATCTCACTCTTAATTCCTGGTTCAAGTTGTATCTTTTGTTCCATCACCGCTTAAGCCTTAATTCTCTAATATGTTCATTAGTGTGAGCATGCATGTGTGCACAGTCATGTCTGACTCTTTGCAACCCCACAGACTGTAGCCCACCAGACTCCTCTGTCCATGGGACTTCCTATATAATAATACTAGAGTGGATTGCTCTTTCCTTCTCCAGGGGATCTTCCCACCCCAGGGATCAAACCTTCGTCTCCTGTGTCTCCTAGATTGGCAGGCAGATTCTTTACCACTGAGCCACTTAATACCACAAAAAAAACTAAAATCAACCCTTCCTACCTACACAGGCCATTAAAATATAAAACATATGTCTCTAAATATAGAACTAAACTCCCCTCTCAATAGTGAACAATAGCTTTAACTTTCCTATTGAGTTCTAGTTAATACACATTATTTTTTATTCTTACTGCCCAAGTGCTGTCACTAGGATGAATAAGCCATGAGCCCTCTTCTCAAAGAAGGGCTTTTCACAAAAAAGTAAAACTTACATGACACCTCTATTATAAAATGTAGGTGGTGTCCAGTTCATGATCCCATCTTTCTTGGAAGACCTATGAAGTGAAGCGAAAGTCGTTCAGTCATGTCAGACTCTTTGCGACCCCATGAGGAATTCTCCAGGCTAGAATACGGGAGTGGGTAGCCTTTCCCTTCTCTAGGGGATCTTCCCAACCTGGGGATCGAACTCCAGTCTCCTGCATTGCAGGCGGATTCTTTACCAACTGAGCCATCAGAGAAGCCCAGGAATACTGGAGAGGGTAGCCTCTCCCTTCTCCAGGGGATCTTCCCAGGAATCAAACAGGGGTCTTCTACATTGCAGATGGATTGATTTTCTCTTCGATTATCTCTTGCTATATCTCTCAACTAACATTTATCTGGGCCACTTTTCTTTTTCCTAATTAGATCAGATTAATAGAGAAGAAAATGGCCTGACATCATTGAGACCAACCTCCCATTTTAGAGGTGAACTGTCCTGAAGAATACTATGGTGGGTATAAGAAAGTACTTAAAAATCTATCAAATCAAACTCAGTGACAAGCATTCAACTTCTAGTGCAAAATTATTCTATCCCTGGAATTATAATCCAAGAGAAGAAATCTCATGGTACAGTTCTGATTTCTAACTATTCAGAAAGGAGTAGGTCATGTACTCAGCAGGTCTGCTGAACCTAATTGCTGGCCCAGACCTTGTCCAGAAGCACCAGAAAAGTGGGAGATGAGTGCTTTGTCTAAAGAATCAGACATTAGGCTAAAAATCTGAAGGCACTTAAGGTATATACATAACACACTGGAGACTTTGAAGAACTCACAGTCTTCCTCTGAAGATTCACGTTTATAAGGGCCCTACCACTCGCTCTACTCAGGAAATCCTTCATTCAGAAACCGGGAAATTCAGCTGGCTCCACTTTCCACCTTTCAGTGATGAGCCAGGCTCCTTCTTCTCCTGAACAGAAAGGGGAGGATTTATGGACCCTGGATCCTGTGGTCCTACAGAATGCATCCGAAGATACATAGCACCATTCTCAAAAGCTCTCCAATCTATAACATGTGTAAGGCCCAAATAAAACACACTTAGCTATTTTAAACCTAAAAATAAATGGGTTAATAACCACACAGAGAAAAGAAGAATTAGGTTTTACATTTGTTAGAGTTCTTTATTGTACTTCTATTGCAAAAAGTAACTAATACTTAGGTTATAAAAGTATAACCTAATACTTTTATATTAATTTTGTTTATATGAAAATTTGAGGTGAATATGTCCTTGAAGGTAAGCTTTGTCTTTTTCATCAGTATATGTTTAAAAGTTGGCAAAGTGCTTTGGACATTATTAATGTTTGTTGATTGAATGAAAGGATGAATAAATGAATATAAGTGAAATTAAGACATATTTCTTACTGACAGACACTAACGACTAAAAAAGCATTCCAACAAATGAACAGAGTTGACAATTAAAGTGTAAATAGGAATCTAATGAACGCTCTAATTGATCTTCCCTGCTTTAAAATGTAGCCAGGATTTTTTAACCTTGAGATACAATGCTTAGCAAATTAGTAGACTGTCCTTGTGCAAAACTCTCTTTAATCAATCTAATAGTTGTCAACCCAACTAAAGGCTTTAAGACATCTGCCAAATTAGCATTTCATTCTGTTACTCTTAATAAGAATTACCTCTTAGTAACAGATTCATATACAGAAGTTTAGTTTAGCACTTTGGACTTCTGTGACAAGAGTGAGAATATATTAATTTTTTAAAGTCTTCAAAGTTAATGAACCTGAGAGGGTAAAGAAAATTCTCATTCTTTCTGGATAATTCTGCCACCAAGAAACAATATACCTCTAATGTCTGAGTAAGGTTTTAACAAGATTTTTAAATTTATTTTTATTTACTTATTTGGCTGCATGGGGTCTTGGTTGCGACATGCAGAATCGCAGAATCTTTAGTTGCAGCATGCAAACTGTTAGTTGCAGCATGTGGCATCTAGTTCCCTGATGAGGGACTGAACCAGGTCACTCCCCCTGCATGAAGAGTGCAGAGTCTTAGCCACTGGACTTTAGCCACAGAGAAATCCCAGTGAGATTTTTTTTTTTAATTGAGTATCTTTTGTTTTACAGAAGTCTCGGGATGATGGGTGCTAAACATTCTTAAACCCACTGAGAAGTTTGATACCACGTATGTGCTAAGTCCCTTCACTCATGTCCGACTCTGTGCGACCCTATGAACTGTAGCCGGCCAGGCTCCTCTGTCCGTGGATTCTCCAGGGAAGAATACTGGAGTGGGTTGCCATTCCTTTTTCCAGGGGGCCTTGGTTGGAAGAGCACAAAAGGTCCCCCTTCCTGGAATTCATGCAGGACCAGACAAGAACCTGTCCCGTGAGCAAGCTGGAACAGGAAGTGGGGAAAATATTAAAGTTGTCTTGTGAGTCCACTGGAAGAGGCTTGCTCGTTCACTACCAGAAGGTTATTTTGCCACATCAAAATTCCAAGGAGTTCTGTCATCTGGTCTTCATGCCTCATTAAGAAAGAATGAGGCAAAGAGCACACAGCTGTTGGATATCAGTGTGGTTCAGGGGGAAGATCAGCTAGGGATAGGTCATGAAACTTTTCCTCCCAGTTCCTCTAGCCCAGTGCCTCCCCAAGTCAGACTCAGGCAGACAAACAATAGCAGGAGTTCCTTCTGCTGCCCAGAGTTCAGTATCAGCTGAGGCTAAGTTTGTTCTCTCCTTCCCTTAACCCCTTGCCCCCATGGTTCCTCCTAATGGCTCAAGCTGCCCAGTTTGGCTTTTTAAATACTTATTTATTTATTTGGCTGCTTTGGGTCTTCGTTGTGACATGCAGGATGGGCCTGCAGGATCTTAGTTCCCTGCCCAGGGATCAAACCCATGCTCTCTGCTTGCAAGGTGGATTCTTAACCACTGGACCACCAGGGAAGTCTGACCNCTCTGACTCTTAGCAACACTATGGGCTGTAGCTCACCAGGCTCCTCTGTCCAGGGGATTCTCTAGGCAAGAATACTGGGGTGGATTGCCATTTCCTCCTCCAGGGGATCTTCCCAACTCAGTGACTTGCATTGCCAGGCAGGTTCTTTATCACTAAGCCACCGGGAGGCCCATTGACTAATGTGTTTTGTTACCGATCATGAGTTTGAAGTTTCATGCCCCTTTAAGTTCATAGTTTTCTTTCCAACATGGCTGCATGCTCTTAAAAAGTAAACAACAGTCGTTTCTTAGTAATCTGTGCCTTCCCCCACAGTCCCTAGCACTAGCATCTCAATGAAAACAAGTTAAAGTAAACAAAGGAAAACATTCAGAGACATGTTAGTTAAGCAATAAGATATGCAGATACAGAAAATGCAGACAGCTTGAGAAGAGATGAAATAAGTATTTCATCCTCATGATTCCATGAACCTACAGTTTTTCATATATCATTGTTTTCCATGTAGATTTAGTTTTATATTATAGGGCAGAAAAGAACTTAATAGGTCCTCAAATTTTTCTCTAAAATTATTCCAGACAACTGAAAATCTACTCTTCTTTTTTAAAAAAGAGCTCTATAAATTAACTGGCTAGTACTTTTTTTGGTCCACCATATCTGTCAGGAAATACTCCATCTACCTACCTCAAATCCTTTATTTTGCATATCGAACCCTTTGACGGTAGAGGGGGAGGGTGGTGGGATTCCTAACAACATTAATAAATTCACAATAACATTCTACTTAAAATCCAAAACAGGTACAAAGGATGCACAAGAAATAATTGCTAAGTCAGTCTTTGAGTCACTTCTCATCACCATCTTCATTCATTTTGACAACTATATTTGAGTACTTAAGGTGAAGGAAATGGCAACTCACTCTAGTATTCTTGCCTGGAGAATCCTATGGACAGAGGAGCCTGGCAGGCTACAGTCCATGGGGTCACAAGAGTCAGACAAAACTGAGAGACTAAAGCACTTGGGTTAAGCAAATGTTGAAAATCCCATAGATGTTCCTTATAAATCTCATTTCCATCATTTAGGAACATATGGAGACTCTAGAATTTCTCTCTGTGAGGATGCTGGGGCTAATAACCTGGTCGGCTGGCAAAGATGTTTGTCAACTTTTGTCCTGGAGTTGCATGTGAATATTGAGCTCACTGTTTTACTTACATTGCATCTTTCTTTTAAATATATATTTATTTATTTGGCTACACTAGGTCTTAGTTCTAAAATCGAGGGTCTTTAGTTGCAGCATGCAAACTCTTAGTTGTGGGATGTGGGGTCTAGTTCCCTGACCAGGGAGCCAACCTGGGCCCCTGGACTGAGAGGTGTCTGAGCCACTAAGAGTCTGAACCACCAGGGAAGTCCTCTATTGCATCCTGCATTGCGTCTTACTTGGAGGGCTTGAGGGGTTAAATTCCCCTACCCCTCCTCAAGCCAGTTTGTACTGTCTTTGAGGATTTGTACTGATTTGTACTGTACTTTGAGGATCTCGCTTTAATAAATTTTTGAACTCTTATTCTGAATCTTTCCAAGCTTTCCATATTATTCTCAAATTCTAGTGTCAAAAACTGTACGGAAGACTCTAATGTGGGTAAGCACATTAGATGAAGACAAACAAATTCATCACTTTATAATTGCTGGGTTTTGCTTATTTGTAAGACTCAGTAATTATACTTTTCAAACAAATTCACTCTTCTTTTGATTCCTTATGACTAGATAATTTTAGCTGCCTATCACTGCAAACAATCATTTATTTTCAAAAAAAAAAATGTTCTGCAAATGAAAGCTGTCAATAATATAGAATGTGAGTATTCTATATCTGTACTGATTCTTTCTTTCACCTGCACTTTCTATACATACCTACCCCTCTGGTTCTTTTCTTATTTTTCTTTCTGTTAAATATATTAATAAAATACTATTAATATTCCTGTGCCACTTTTTTTCTTTCATGATCTGTGTGTTTTGCTTTTATCAGATGTAAGTTTCTTAATTATAAAGACATTGCTTAGTTCATCTTTTCATCTCACTGGCCAGCATGTGACACCTAGAAAATATTAAGAACAGTTTGTTGAATGAATGAATGAATAAGCCCAAACCTGAACCTTGGAAGGAAGATATAAAATAAATGTTTAAAACTTTAAGAAATAGATTCTAAAGCTGTTTTAGATAAGCCATTAGCCAGTCCTCAAGTCTAACACTTCTAGAAGGCCCACTGGGGAGGGTCAACTAACCCTATCAGGGCATAAACACAGCTGTTGTTCTCTACAGGATATGATTAGTTTTGATTTATTGCACACATCCACCTGCAAGGCTTTTTGAGCACACAGAGCCATAATCTCCAAAGTCACCTGGTGACAAGTGGGTCCCTCAGCTCCATCGCTCACCTGGATCAGCAGCTCTCATTTATCTATCAGGCGGCTCAGAACCTCTCACAGCCTCAAGGCCCAAAAACTCAGGCTTTGTCAAATCAAATGGGTAATAATTTACAATTTAGGTATCTTTTACAGAAGAGTGAGTTATTTCTTCTTCTTCTTCATCTGTTTTGCTCACAAAATAAAACCCTGGAATTACAGACCACGGATAGATTTATAGTTAGTGCTTTTCTTTTTTGAGAAGGGAGGTGCATGATCCTGTCATTGGTCACAAGGAAGATGAGGCCAGAAATTGAAAGGGTCCAAGTAAACACATCAACACTTTCCCTATAAGGGCTCAAAGTACATGGACGGGTTGCAAAAGGTAAGCCACAGAAAATGCCAGAAGGAAAGAAGGACATCAGGTAAAACTCGGTTTTGAAACTGAGATCGAAATGTAAACTAGGAATGAGAGACAGAATGTCCACAAGGGAAGCTCTGCTCCCTTAAGGAGTTAAACACTGAATCCTGAGATGTTAAATTCTATTCAAGTTTTAAGCCAGATCGAGTTATTTCATATACTGTAACTTGCATCTTCTGTGAAGTCTATGCATGGCCAATAAATACTTGAACATGGACAAAGGATACCACAAATGAAAAGCAGCCCGATCAGAGTGATTCCCCAGTGGAAAAAGGAAATTATCCTTGTAGTTATGCTACATTATAAACATCACTTAACACAGGATCCCTGAATAAAGTATGCCTTGCAATTAATACTCTCATCCACAAAAAGTTTGGCCCCTTTCATCTTAGCAGAAAAAAAAGAAGGGAGTATTTCAAAAATTTATTTGCCCCTTGATAGAATGCTGAATTAGGAATTAAAACTCATGTTTGAATCCTGGTTCAATCTCTTAGCACTGTGTGATTTTTTTAGTGAATTACTTAAACTCTTTTGAATTTTTTTAAATGATAAAATGGAGAGGTTAAAGACTCTTGCCCTAATAAACTCCCATATGGTTGAGATAACCAAATGAGATGTTATATTTAAATGTGCTTTGTGAACTCTAAATTGTCAGGTGAATATGACACTAATTGAACACGTTTGATAACATAAATGGCTTTCACAGAAATTTTTCTACCACTCTGAGACAAAGAGCTGTGGTCAATCTTTCCTATAACAAAACAGCATATAAATAAATAGCTCTAATGATACATAAACAGCTTTTCCCTGTCTACAAACCATCTGTCCCTACTGAAAAACGGCTACTAAAATGACAGAGGTAAACAAATTCTTCCAGGTAGTTCCTTTCTCTTGTTTCATTGAGCTTTAGGGAAATATTTTTTTTTAAGTTTTAGTCTATTCCTCCTAACAGGTTTCTGAGCTACATATGAAGGATAATTCTCCAGATGCTCACTCTTTTCAGAAAGAATTTACTTAGAGAAAATTAGAATTTAATTTATACGGGGTGATCAATACGGACATTTATGCATGCAATACGTCTAATACATTGCAACCAGATTAATTTCTCCAGTCAGTGATTAATTGCCTGCTCTGTCCCAGGCGCTAGAGAAGGTGCCTGGAATACAGTGGCAAGCACAGTGGACAGGGTCTCTGCCCTTCTAAATGTCAAATCCATAGTTTCGTCTCAGAGCTCATCTTTCTCCGCTTCCATGACATTTGATTATGTTGCCAAATCACCTTCTTGAAACTTTCTTCTCTCTCAGCTTTGAAGACATTGTTCTTGCTTAATGTGGCATATACCACTGGCCAGGAGCCCCAACCTGAATGTCCAACCTCTTCTCCTTCATCACCCTCCATCTAGAGGTGGAGAAGTGATGTAGTTCTGACGAAGCAGTTGTGAGATGAAGTCTACACTGATGGTCCTGCAATACCTAGGAAGCACTGCTTCCTTGGGCTGACTTTTTCTGCAAAAATGTAGATGGCTAACCAGAGCCATAGTTGCCAACCTGCAATCATGGGGAAAAGTCAGGGCAGGTACAGACTAGGAGATAATTTATACCAAAGCCAAAATCAACACCAGTCACAGCTTAACATCTCCTCAAAGGGACCGCCCCAAACCTCCCATCTAAATTAGCGTCTCCTACTAAATATTTAGAGTCCAAAATGTATTACTTGGATGCACTCTCAAAAATGATAGAATGATTTCTGTTCGTTTCCAAAGCAAACCATTCAATATCACGGTAATCCAAGTCTATGCCCCGACCAGTAATGCTGAAGAAGTTGAAGTTGAACAGTTCTATGAAGACCTACAAGACCTTCTAGAACTAATACCCAAAAAAGATGTCCTTTTCATTATAGGGGACTGGAATGCAAAAGTAGGAAGTCAAGAAACACCTGGAGTAACAGGCAAATTTGGCCTTGGAGTACAGAATGAAGCAGGGAAAAGGCTAATAGAGTTCTGCCAAGAAAATGCACTGGTCATAGCAAACACCCTCTTCCAACAACACTAGACAAGACTCTACATATGGACAGCACCAGATGGTCAACACAAAACCAGATTGATTATATTCTTTGCAGCCAAAGATGGAGAAGCTCTATACAGTCAGCAAAAACAAGACCAGGAGCTGACTGTGGCTCAGATCGTGAACTCCTTATTGTCAAATTCAGACTTAAACTGAAGAAAGTGGAGAATACCACTAGATCATTCAGGTATGACCTAAAACAAATCCCTTATGACTATAGAGTGGAAGTGAGAAATAGATGAAAGGGACTAGATCTGATAGACAGAGTGCCTGTTGAACTATGGATGGAGGTTCGTGACATTGTACAGGAGACAGGGAGCAAGACCATCCCCATGGAAAAGAAATGCAAAAAAGCAAAATGGCTGTCTGAGAAGGCCTTACAAATAGCTGTGACAAGAAGAGAAGCAGAAAGCAAAGAAGAAAAGGAAAGATATATCTATTCGAATGCAGAGTTCCAAAGAATAGCGAGGAGAGGTAAGAAGGCCTTCCTCAGTGATTATTGCAAAGAAATAGAGGAAAACAATAGAATGGGCAATATTAGATCTCTTCAAGAATATTAGAGATACCAAGGGCACATTTCATGCAAAGATGGGCTCAATAAAGGACAGAAATGGTAGGGACCTAACAGAAGCAGAAGATATTAAGAAGAGGTGGCAAGACTACACAGAAGAACTATACAAAAAAGATCTTGACAACCCAGATAATCATGATGGTATGATCACTCACCTAGAGCCAGACATCCTGGAATGTGAAGAGTCAAGTAGGGTTTAAGAAGCATCACTACAGACAAAGCTAGTGAAGGTGATGGAATTCCAGTGGAGCTGTTTCAAATCCTGGAAGATGATGCTGTCAAAGTGCTGCACTCAATATGCCAGCAAATTTGGAAAACTCAGCAGTGGCCACAGGACTGGAAAAGGTCAGTTTTCATTCCGATCCCAAAGAAAAGCAATGCCAAGAATGCTCAAACTACTGCACAATTGCACTCATCTCACACACTAGTAAAGTAATGCTCAAAATTCTCCAAGCCAGGCTTCAGCAATACATGAACCATGAACTTCCAGATGTTCAAGCTGGTTTTAGAAAAGGCAGAGGAACCAGAGATCAAATTGTCAACATCTGCTGGATCATGGAAAAAGCAAAGAGTTCCAGAAAAACATCTATTTCTGCTTTATTGACTATGCCAAAGCCTTTGACTGTGTGGATCACAATAATCTGTGGAAAATTTTGAAAGAGACTGGCATACCAGACCTGCCTCCTGAGAAACCTGTATGCAGGTCAGGAAGCAACAGTTAGAAATGGACATGGAACAACAGACTAGTTCCAAATAGGAAAAGGAGTACGTCAAGGCTGTATATTATCACCCTGTTTATTTAACCTCTATGCAGAGTACATCATGAGAAACGCTGAGCTGGAGAAAGCACAAGCTGGAATCAAGATTGCCAGGAGAAATATCAATAACCTCAGATATGCAGATGACATTACCCTTATGGCAGAAAGTGAAGAAGAACTAAAGAGCCTCTTGATGAAAGTGAAAGGGGAGAGTGAAAAAGTTGGCTTAAAGCTCAACATTCAGAAAACTAAGATCATGGCATCCAGTCCCTTTACTTCATGTCAAATAGATGGGGAAACAGTGGAAACAGTGGCTGACTTTATTTTTCTGGGCTCCAACATCACTGCAGATGGTGACTGCAGCCATAAAATTAAAAGATGCTTACTCCTTGGAAGGAAAGTTATGACTAACCTAGATAGCATATTCAAAAGCAGAGATATTACTTTGCGAATCTGACTAGTCAAGGCTATGATTTTTCCTGTGTTCATGTATGGATGTGAGAGTTGGCCTATAAAGAAAGCTGAGTGCCAAAGAATTGATGCTTTTGAACTGTGGTGTTGGAGAAGACTCTTGAGAGTCCTTTGGACTGCAAGGAGATCCAGCCAGTCCATCCTAAAGGAGATCAGTCCTGGGTGTTCACTGGAAGGACTGATGTTGAAGCTGAAACTCCAATATTTTGGCCCCTGATGCGAAGAGCTGACTCATTTAAAAAGACCCCGATGCTGGGAAAGATTGAGGGCAGGAGGAGAAGGGGACGATGGAGGATGAGATGGTTGGATTCCATCACCGACACGATGGACATGGATTTGGGTGGACTCCGGGAGTTGATGTTAGACAGGGAGGCCTGGCGTGCTGTGGTTCATGTGGTCACAAAGAGTCGGACACAACTGAGCAACTGAACTGAACTGACTAAATATTTTTATAGCACTTGGTGATTTTCCTTCATATAACTTTTATTTTTGTTCTATATTTCACTGTGTTAGTATTTATTTTACATCTTAGTCTTCCATGAGAAAGCAAAGGGATACTTGAGTCTTTCTATTGCCATTCCACATTCAATGCCTCACTGATTATCCAGCACATATTCTGTGCTTAGCAAATACATACTGATATTTTATGACTTCTCTAAACTTACATGTTTCAAATTATCTTTTGGGTATCTCTACTTGCATGTTTTACAGAGCCTTCAGAACAAAGACCCAAAGTAGATTTTATTTTTACTGAATATCTATTTCCAGTTAATGGCACCACCAGAAACCAAAGCCAGAAACCTCTAAGTCTTCCTTATCTTTGAATCCTCCACTCCCCTCCATTCCCCTCTCACAACCAATTGGTATCTAAACCCTCCTGATTCTATTAATTTAGTATTTCTTCACCCTCCTCTTCATCCCCTTGGTACTGTTCATCCTTCCTTACTTCAAGCCCTCATTGTACCTGCATTACTGCAGTTTCACTACAGTTATTATCACAGTAGGCTGCTCATCATTCTTCCTGTGTATTTGAATTTCATCCTTATTAATAATCTTCAACTATTGTGCCCATTTTACAGATCAGAAAAACTAAGGCTCCAAGGTTTTAAGAAACTTACCTCTGGTCACCCAACCAGGAAGTAGTAGAGCTGGAATTTACAATGGTGTATATCCCTAAATCAGGTGACTTGGGAGAGATGTTCTAGACCTCGGCATGACCAAAAGCCCCAGTCCAGGCATCCTGAATTATAAGACTATGTTCATACATGGATCACCCCCTGAAGTCTGTGCATTTCTTGAGAACAGAGAAAAGATCTTCATCTTGTCCCTCTTCATCACCCATCACTGCCCCTCTCCCAGAACACTGCATAATTGTCCATTGCATAATATCAAAGGATGCTTGAGATAGAAAGGAGAAGAAAAGAAAAATAAGGAAGCCTTCATCCAGGGGAGAGAAAGGGAGAAGGGTTCAAAGCAATAAGATGAAAGAGAGAGAAAGGAACAAAAACGTAACTCAATTTAGATTCTTGTTCAGAAGTTATGCTTTTGCAAAAAAAAAAAAAAAAAAACATTGGCTTGAATTCTGGCTGCTGTTTTACTTAGTTCAGCACAGGGAAAATTCCAACTTGGCCTCTTCCCTAGGGAACATTTATGAAGAGCTAAGAGTTATATGGTGATGTGAAGTAAAGAAAGTCAATTCACATATACCCTTCCTCAAAGTAAAAGTTAGCCTCTAAGTGCCAACAAGTGAATCACCTCTCTTCTAAAAGCCCTCCCCTCTCCCTTTCAAAACAATTACAGTCTAAAAAGCCGATTGATTTGTCACATTTTTATTTCTTTTTTACCATTTTGTGCTTTAAAAGTAATTTGGGACTGTATCTAGGGCTGCAATTTCTCCTCTATAGCAACTTAAAAGGCTTAAACCTTTCAGTCTGATAATTAACCCACCATACTATTTCACCCAACTAATCTCCTGGAAATTTGACGACGTTACCGGCCCTCCCCAAATCTTTTGTAGGCTGGTTTTTGCCTCAGCACCGCAAACTCCCTCCATATCATGTTTCTCATGGGCGGCAGCTGAAATGAAATATGCAAACCATGTAATTGGAAAAAGATTCTGTCTCATTTGCCTCAGCTGTTCTTCCTTGTTGGAAATGCAAAGGAAAAGAAGGCAGTAAGAAAACCTTCCTGCTGACAATTTAGAAGAAAAGCCATCATCTCACAGCCACATCAGCAGGGGCGAGCCTGAGTTCTCTGCAAGCGTCTAACAAGGCCCTTTGACCTCTAGACATTCATCAAGGTCCCTTGACACTAATTGAGAAGAGTTTCGATAAAGCAATATGGTACACAATTACAGAACACATCTTCAGTACCCCCTACTCATTGGCTCTGTTCCATTTCCAAAATGCTCTTGTTCTGCTTTTCCAAAAAAAAAAAAAATTTACCTCTAGCCAAAGTGCCACATGTGCAGAGAAATAATACATTCTGTTTTTATTTTTTATGTTTTTCCATAATCCTGGTAATAAAACATATTAAAATGAGAATCTTCCTCATTAGGCTGGGGTTTATACAGGAGATGATTTAAAATTTTATAAATTTTCTATCACTTTTATTTTCCGTTCTCTATCATTTAGAATTTAATTGTTCAATTCATGAAATAGTTATAGCTAGCACTTATTATACTTGCCACGTGTCAGGCACTGTTCTAAGTGCCTCGTGTATATTAATTGCGTCCTCAAAAGATCCTATGAGGTAAATGTTATTACTATCACTCCTACCTTTACAGAAAACTGAAGCACAGCCAGGTTAAAACCCCTGCTCACATAACCGGCTAGGAAGTGGTGCCCACACCATCATGCCTCTTCCTTAGATCGGCTATCACTTTTGTGTCCACTACTTCTTTTTCTCCTCTTTCTATGTCCCCTTTAGGGCCGTTTTATTCATATATTTCTTTAGCAAATGCTTACCCTTAAGAGATGGGAATACCGACCACCTGACCTGCCTCTTGAGAAACCTATATGCAGGTCAGGAAGCAACAGTTAGAACTGGACATGGAACAACAGACTGGTTGCAAATAGGAAAAGGAGTACGTCAAGGCTGTATATTGTCACCCTGCTTATTTAACTTGTATGCAGAGTACATCATGAGAAACGCTGGGCTGGAAGGAGCACAAGCTGGAATCAAGATTGCCGGGAGAAATATCAATAACCTCAGATATGCACATGATACTACCCTTACAGCAGAAAGTGAAGAGGAACTAAAAAGCCTCTTGATGAAAGTGAAAGAGGAGAGTGGGAAAGTTGGCTTAAAGCTCAACATTCAGAAAACGAAGATCATGACATCTGGTCCCATCACTTCATGGGAAATAGATGGGGAAACAGTGGAAACAGTGTCAGACTTTATTTTTTGGGGCTCCAAAATCACTGCACACGGTGACTGCTGCCATGAAATTAAAAGACACTTACTCCTTGGAAGGAAAGTTATGACCAACCTAGACAGCATATTCAAAAGCTGAGACGTTACTTTGCCAACAAAAGTCCATCTAGTCAAGGCTATGGTTTTTCCTTTTGTCATGTATGGATGTGAGAGTTGGACTGTGAAGAAGGCTGAGCGCTGAAGAATTGATGCTTTTGAACTGTGGTGTTGGAGAAGACTCTTGAGAGTCCCTTAGACTGCAAGGAGATCCAACCAGTCCATTCTGAAGGAGATCAGCCCTGGGATTTCTTTGGAAGGAATGATGCTAAAGCTGAAGCTCCAGTACTTTGGCCACCTCATGCACAGAGTTGACTCATTGGAAAAGACTCTGATGCTGGGAGGGATTGGGGGCAGGAGGAGAAGGGGACAACAGAGGATGAAATGGCTGGATGGCTTCACTGACTCGATGGACATGAGTTTCGGTGAACTCCGGGAGAGGGTGATGGACAGGGAGGCCTGGCGTGCTGCAATTCATGGGGTCGCAAAGAGTCGGACACAACTGAGTGACTGAATTGACTGACTACCCTTAAGAGAATATCATCAGTATATAGAGGAGATACGAGGCACACCTCAAAATCAGGAGAGAGGGAAATAAAGTGGGCGTGGAGAATCCTTCAGAACATGTGGCAGAAGCAGTGATCTCTCAGTATCCACGAATTCCTTATATTTCCAGCTTTCCTTGAAGGTGGAGGGAGCCACGTGACAAGTTCTGGCCAATGAGCAGAAGCAAAGCCAAATGAGTCGGTATACAGGAGGGCGGAGCATTCGACTATGTCAGACGCCAATGACACAGCCAGTATGGTGGGAAGTGAGAACTGACTGTGAAATTTAGCTATATGGAGGCCATTGCTGATCATGATAAAAATAGTTTCCCTATAGAAATCCACTAGCAGCATTATTGAGCCAGTAATATCCAGAAACTACTTCACCACTGGGGACAGAAAATGGGTATATAGAAGTTCATCAATGACTAGCGTTAAGTTACAGAACCTAGATCCTTCTCTTCAAACCTATGCAGTTCTCTTACCTAACCCACTCAGAATTCTGTGTCTCTTTCCTTATTTCATTATGTATCCACATATTCACACACATATATTGTGTGTCATAAACTGGATTATTGGTCCAAAGTCTTTTACTCTCCTATAGTGGTGTTATACACCTGTAGTTTTGCCATGGTCTTATGGTAAATAGCGTGTATTTCTAAGCCCCTTAACTTTGGACTTGGTCATATGATTTTCTTTGGCCAGTGTGAAAAGGAAGTGAAAGTCACTCACTGTGTCTGACCCTTTGTGACCCCATGACCAGAATACTAGAGTGGGTAGCCTTTCCCTTCTCCAGAGGATTTTCCCTACCCAGGGATCAAACCCAGGTCTCCCACATTGCAGGCAGATTCTTTACCAGCTGAGCCACAAGGGAAGCCCAAGAACACTGGAGTGGGTAGCCTATCCCTTCTCCAGCAGATCTTCCGGACCCAGGAATCAAACCAGGGTCACCTGCATTGGAGGTAAATTTTTTATCAACTGCACTATGAGGGAAGTTGGCCAATAGGACCTTAGCAAAGACAACCTCAGCATTAAAATTGAAACTCACACACCAAAGGAAAAAAAAAAAGAGCAAACAAAAACACATAGATACAAAGAAAGGTTAATGGTTCCCAGAGGGGAAGAGGAATGAGGAGAGAACAACATGGGTGCAGCGGGTTAATTATATCATGACAGATGAAAACTAAACTTCCGGTGATATGGTGTCATACAGAAGCTGAAATATAATTTGTACACATAAAATAGAATGGACCACTGGAAAAAGGAATGGCAAACCACTTCAGTATTCTTGCCTTGAGAACCCCATGAACAGTATGAAAAGGCAAAATGATAGGATACTGAAAGAGGAATTCCCCAGGTCGGTAGGTGCCCAATATGCTACTGGAGATCAGTGGAGAAATAACTCCAGAAAGAATGAAGGGATGGAGTCAAAGCAAGAACAATACCCAGTCGTGGACGTGACTGGTGATAAAAGCAAGGTCCGATGCTGTAAAGAGCAATACTGCATAGGAACATGGAATGTTAGGTCCATGAATCAAGGCAAATTGGAAGTGGTCAAACAGGAGATGGCAAGTGTGAATGTTGGCATTCTAGGAGTCAGCGAACTAAAATGGACTAGAATGGGTGAATTTAACTCAGATGACCATTATATCTACTACTGCGGGCAGGAATCCCTCAGAAGAAATGGAGTAGCCATCACGGTCAACAAAAGAGTCCAAAATACAGTACTTGGATATAATCTCAAAGAATGATCTCTGTTCATTTCCAAGCCAAACCATTCAATATCACAGTAATCCAAGTCTATGTCCCAACCAGTTACGCTGAAGAAGCTGAAGTTGAACAATTCTATGAAGACCTACAAGACCTTTTAGAACTAACACCCAAAAAAGATGTCCTTTTCATTATAGGGGACTGGAATGCAAAAGTAGGAAGTCAAGAAACACCTGGAGTGCCACACAAATTTGGCCTTGGAATACAGAATGAAGCAGGGCAAAGGCTAATAGAGTTTTGCCAAGAGAACACACTGGTCATAGCAAACACCCTCTTCCAACAACACAAGAGAAGACTCTAGACATGGACATCACCAGATGGTCAACACCAACGTCAGACTGATAATATTCTTTGCAGCCAAAGATGGAGAAGATCTATACGGTCAGCAAAAACAAGACTGGGAGCTGACTGTGGCTCAAATCATGAACTCCTTATTACCAAATTTAGACTTAAATTGAAGAAAGTAGGGAAAACCACTAGGCCATACTGGTATGACCTAAATCAAATCCTCTATGATTATACAGGAGAAGTGAGAAATAGATTTAAGGGTCTAGATACAATAGATAGAGTGCCTGATGAACTATGGATGGAGGTTCATGACATTGTACAGGAGACAGGGAGTAAGACCATCCCCATGGAAAAGAAATGCAATAAAGGAAAATGGCTGTCTGGGGAGGCCTTACAAATAGCTGTGAAAAGAAGAGAAGAGAAAAGCAAAGGAGAAAAGGAAATATATAAGCATCTGAATGCAGAGTTCCAAAGAATAGCAAGGAGAGATAAGAAAGCCTTCCTCAGCAATCAGTGCAAAGAAATAGAGAAAAGCAATAGAATGGGAAAGACTAGAGATCTCTTCAAGGAAGTTAGAGATACCAAGGGAACATTTCATGCAAAGATGGGCTCAATAAAGAACAGAAATGGTATGGACCTAACAGAAGCAGAAGATATTAAGAAGAGAAGGCAAGAATACACAGAAGAACTGTACAAAAAAGAGCTTCATGACCAAGATAATCATGATGGTGTGATCACTAACCTAGAGCCAGACATCCTGGAATGTGAAGGCAAGTGGGCCTTAGGAAGCGTCACTACGAACAAAGCTAGTGGAGGTGATGGAATGCCAGTTGAGCTATTTCAAATCCTGGAAGATGATGCTGTCAAAGTGCTGCACTCAATATGCCAGCAAATTTGGAAAACTCAGCAGTGGTCACAAGACTGGAAAAGGTCAGTTTTCATTCCAATCCCAAAGAAAGGCAATGCCAAAGAATGATCAAACTACTGCACAATTGCACTCATCTCACACACTAGTAAAGTAATGCTCAAAATTCTCCAAGCCAGGCTTCAGCAATACATGAACCGTGAACTTCCTGATGTTCAAGCTGGTTTTAGAAAAGGCAGAGGAACCAGAGATCAAATTGCCAACATCTGCTGGATCATGGAAAAAACAAGAGAGTTCCAGAAAAACATCTATTTCTGCTTTATTGACTATGCCAAAGCCTTTGACTGTGCAGATCACAATAAACTGTGGAAAATTCTGACAGAGATGGGAATACCAGACCACCTGACCTGCCTCCTGAGAAACCTGTATGCAGGTCAAGAAGCAACAGTTAGAACTGGACATGGAAAAACAGACTGGTTCCAAAGAGGAAAACGAGTACGTCAAGGCTGTATATTGTCAGCTAGCTTTTTTAACTTATATGCAGAATACATCATGAGAAACGCTGGGCTGGAAGAAGCACAAGCTGGAATCAAGATTTCTGGGAGAAATATCAATAACCTCAGATATGCAGATGATATTACCCTTATGGCAGAAAGTGAAGAGGAACTTGAAGAAAGTGAAAGAGGAGAGTGAAAAAGTTGGCTTAAAGCTCAACATTCAGAAAACGAAGATCGTGGCATCTGGTCCCATCACTTCATGGGAAATAGATGGGGAAACAGTGGAAACAGTGTCAGACTTTATTTTTCTGGGCTCCAAAATCACTGCAGATGGTGACTGCAGCCATGAAATTAGAAGATGCTTACTCCTTGGAAGGAAAGTTATGACCAACCTAGACAGCATATTCAAAAGCAGAGATATTACTTTGCCAACAAAGGTCTGTCTAGTCAAGGCTATGGTTTTTCCTGTGGTCATGTATGGATGTGAGAGTTGGACTGTCAGAAAGCTGAGCACTGAAGAATTGATGCTTTTGAACTGTGGTGTTGGAGGAGACTCTTGAGAGTCCCTTGGACTGCAAGGAGGTCCAACCAGTCCATCCTAAAGGAGATCAGCCCTGGGATTTCTTTGGAAAGAATGCTGCTAAAGCTGAAACTCCAGTACTTTGGCCACCTCATGCGAAGAGTTGACTCATTGGAAAATACTGATGCTGGGAGGGATTGGGCGCAGGAGGAGAAGGGGACGACAGAGGATGATATGGCTGGATGGCATCACCGACTCGATGGACGTGAGTTTGAGTGAACTCCAGGAGGTGGTGATGGACAGGGAGACCGGGTGTGCTGCAATTCATGGTGTTGCAAAGAGTCAGACACGACGGAGCGACTGAACTGTACTGACACATGAAATATATGGGTTTCTCACATGGTGCTGCTACCTCTGCTAAGTAGCATCAGTCATGTCCGACTCTGTGTGACCCCATGGACAGCAGCCATGCTAGTGGTAAAAATTCTATCTGCCAGTGCAAGAGATTCAAAAGATACAAGTTCATTCCCTGGGTCAGGAGGATCCCCTGGAGTAGGAAAAACAACCCACTCCAGTATTCTTGCCTGGAAAAATTCCATGGACAGAGGAGCCTAGTGGGCTGTAGTCCATGGAGCTGCAAAGAGCTGGACACAACTGCGCAATATAGCATGTACACACATGATGTTATAAACAATGATACCTCAATTTTTAAGTTAAATAAAATTCTAAGACAGATAAAGAAATTGAAACTTACCTGAGCAATTGGACTTGCCCTCTTGCAGGTCTACACAGCCCTGAGAAAATCCACAAATTCAGGAGAGTCCACCAGTCCCATATAGGAACCCAAAGCAAACCTCCAACCTGGAATCTAGTCCAACCAACATCAGTGAAACTCTAGTTGACATGCAAAGGCATTAGAGAGAAATAAATGAATTTTTTGCTAGAAGCTGGTGAATTCTGCAGGTTTTGGTATACAGCATTATTGGGAATATAACTGACTGAGACAAAATTAAAGTTATAAATCTCTCAAATGTCCTGGTTTAAAAAAAAAAGACACAAGTTTTGCCTGGACTCTTCTCTCATTATAAACCTCAGATTAATCCCAAAATGCATAAAGCCACTCAGTGCAATAACCACACCACAGAGTAAAATTGGTTCTTTCTCCTCTTAAGAAAACCAAAGACTTTAAGAACTGGAAGGGGTCATCCACCACTTGTCTTTACATCTGAGAGTACCCAGGAGGTGAAATGACATGTCAGATATCACACTACTAATCAGACGGAAGAGCTATTAGAACCCAGATTCTTAATGGTTATTTCAGTACTATTTCCACTGTGTCATGCCACCTGTCTGAATTCTAAACTGAGAACTCGCAGGTTCAAGCTATATTCAGAAACAAGAAATCTAGGACTCAATACTAGAAACGTTCATTCTCTTGTCACCCACAGTATCCCCTTTCCTTTTTTATAAACTCTTTTCTGTTGGTGTCTGAACCACTCCAACACACACGCACACACACAGAGAACTGAATTCAGTCTTTAGACTTCATTTTGAATACGATTCTACATCCTCCAGCAGTCTCTCTTCTGTCAACAATTAACATACAGGTTTCAAATTTTTCATTGAATGATGTTTAAAAAAAAAAAAAGTAGCATGCCTAGTAGAATCATAAAAGTATTCACCTAAAGGCTTCATTTTTCAGGCAAGAAAATTGAGCCCTAAGATAAGTAAGATGACTTACCCAAAGTCATATGACTGGATGGCTGGACTTTTCTCTAATTATAAGCCTCAGATTGGTCCCAAAATGCATAAAGCCGCTCAGTGCAATAGCCACATCAGACAGTAAAATTGGTTTGTTCTCCTCTTAACAAACTATTGAGTAGTTTTGACTCTCTCTAGCATCTACTTCCCAACCCCTACCATTTATTATCCTCTGCTTAGCTGCTCAGTCGTGTACTACTCTTTGCGACCCCGAGGGCTGTAGCCCACCAGGCTCCTCTGTCCATGAGATTCTCCAGGCAGGAATACTGGAGTGGGTTACCATTTCCCACTCCAGGGGATCTTCCCAACCCAGAGCCTGAACCTGCATCTCCTGAGCCTCCTGCATTGGCAGGCAGATTCTTCACTACTGCACCACTTGGGAAACCCACCACTTATAACAAGGTACATATATTTGTGCCTTTATGGCTAGTAACTTCATCACTTCAGGAGAAACTAACTTTGGGTTACTTTTTCAATGTGGTAGTTGATTTGTTTTTCTAGAATGGAGATAGAGGTTTTTGTTTTAGAGTGTAATCCAAGTATTTTTCAGGGCTTTCAAAAGTCACCATGGCTTCTCCTCTTTCTAAAAGACCATTGCTCTCTCAAGAAGATAGTGACTTGCCTTTGCATTGCTGTGCTTTGAAACAAAAGGGTAACTTTTCATCTTCTCATCTGCAGAGTTCAATGCTTGCAAAAACAACTCATTGTTTCTCCACCTTTTGTTTCCTTAGAAAAGAGGAGAAACTCAAGTACTCAGAAATTAACTCTTTTGCCCAAAGTTGGACAAGAAGACACTAATTTAGCATATTGCTTCTAAAAAGCTCTGGTATGAACTTTTGTATATTAGTATTACTAACTCCCACAAAACCAGCACCCACTGAAGTTATACTGTGTTCTAGACACCATGATATAACTTTTATATGCATGAACTTATTTACTCTACAATTATGGTAATCTTAGCATGTAATACTATTATCCTCATTTTACAGTTGAGGATGATGAATCTTAGAGGTGTTAAATAACTTCTCCAAAGTGACACAGGGGGAGAATATGTCCAGTTTCTGGCGAGGGCTTCCCAGGCGGCGCTAGTGGTAAAGAATCCACCTGCCAGTGGTTCCATCTCTGGGTTAGAAAGATCCCCTAGGGGAGAAAATGGCAACCCACTCCACTATTCTTGCCTGGAGAATCTCATGGACAGAGGAGCCTGGAAGGCTACAATCCATGGCGTTAAGAAGAGTCAAAGATGGCTTAGCAACTAAATGACAACAACAATTTCTGGCAGAGATGCCATGTGTTTCATACAAATTATTACCAGCTCAGCACAGGGAAAGGATCTTGAGTCTAGCACTGAAAGAGTGAACAGAATGGTTTCTGGGGTTTTGTGGTGAACTGCTATAAAGACGTATGGAGAAGGCAATGGCACCCCACCCTTGCCTGGAAAACCCCATGGATGGAGGAGCCTGGTGGGCTACAATCCATGGGGTCACTAAGAGTCAGACACGACTGAGCGACTTCACTTTCACTTTTCACTTTCATGCGTTGGAGAAGGAAATGGCAACCCACTCCAGTGTTCTTGCCTGGAGAATCCCAGGGACGGGGGAGCCTGGTGGGCTGCCGTCTATGGGGTCGCACAGAGTCAGACACGACTGAAGCGACTTAGCAGCAGCAGCAGCTATAAAGACGTATAGCGACTTGCTCAAGGCATTGTAAATCTCTGGGGAAAAAAGGATTTGAGCTATTTCATTAAGATTAATTTTAAAATATACACTACCATATGTAAAATAGATAGCAAGAGGGAATTTGCTCTATGATACAGGGAGCTCCAACCGGTACTCCGTGTCAAACCAGAGGGGTGGGGTGGGGTGGGAGGTGGGAAGGAGGTTCAAAAGGGAGGGGACATATGTATGCCTGTGCCTGATTCATGCTGATGGATGGCAGAAACCAACACAGTCTTGTGAAGCAACTATCTTTCACTTTAAAATAAATAAATTTTAAAAATATAAACAAAACAACAACAACAAAGGGCATGGCAACCCACTCCAGTACTCTTGCCTGGAGAACGCCAGGGACGGAGAAGCCTGGGGGGCTACGTCCATAGGGTCGCAAAGAGTCGGCCACGACTGAAGCAACTTAGCATAGCACATTAGAAGTTAGGACATGGTTTGCTTTGAAAGGGACGAATACTCCTGACTTGGAGAGAAGCCTGCAGTTTTGTGGGAGTCACTGAGAGTAACTTCTTGTCCACAGCGTCTTTGGCAGCACAGGCAAGGTTCTATACTGTGCTCTGGGCGGTTATGTAGGGGTGTTTCCTTTGCGAAAGTGCTTTGGGAAGGACACTTCGGATTTATGCAGTTTTCTGTGTGTATGTTACATGTTATCAAAGTTCACATTAAAATTAACCTTTGAAAATGTCTAAAAAACAGATCAGCATAGAACCACTGTCTATCTCTGAGGAAATGTTACCTTTACCAGCAGCGTAACAGGGGAGGCGGTATATCAGAGGTTATGTCTGTGCGGGTGGACGATGACAGGTCGTGTTCAGTTCTAACCCAATTAAGGATTTCTAAGCTTCAGTGTTCTTACCTATGAAAATGAAGGGACTGAGCTCAGTGAGGTCTGGTACAGTCTCAGCTGCAGTCTTTGTTCCTTCCTCTCCCAGGGAAGGCTTCTGTTTACCTTGTTTGTTAGCCTAAAAGAAACAGACACTGAGATGGAATTAAATGTGCGACAGATTTATTGGGGAAAACATCAGAGGAGGCTGAGAAAGATGTCAGCTGCAATGCGAGTCTGAACTTTATGAAGACGAGAAGGTGGGGGTCAGCGCAACAGATAATGCTTGAAAAGAACCAGGTTTGGGGAGAGGGAGAAATAACGAATTCTGTTTGGGCATATTGAGCTCGAGGTGCTTTTTTAGACATCAATCCTAATAAGGAAACGGCAGCCCACTCCAGTATTCTTGTCTGGAGAATCCCATGGACGGAGGAGTCTGGCGGGCTATAGTCAAAGGGGTCACAGAGAGTCAGAGACACAAGTGGGCACACACACCTGAGATGTTAAAGGGAAATTTGGGTGTGGAGTGCACTGCAGTTGCACATTTGTGAGTCGTCTGCATACAGGTGGGAAGAGAAGCTAGAGGCATAATGAGGCAGCCTAGGGACAGAGTACCAATAGGAAAAAGAAAAGGACCTCAAGCATTGAAAAATTCTAATATTTAAAGTCAAGAGAGAGAAAGACGAGACTGCGAATGCAAGGAGTCCACGACGAGGCAGGGAGAAAGCAGGAAAGGATTGCGTCCAGTCAAAGACAGTAAGAAACAATCAATGGTGACGAGCACCCTAGGGAGGTCAAGTAAGAAGCAGTCTGAAAGTGTCCATTGAATTCAGAGACCTGGGAGCCACTGCTGATGGTTAAGTGCTGGGAACAGGCCATTCTCCCTATTGAGTCGTGGTGGGTACGGGGAGGTGACCAGAAGTGGAGACAGTGTACCCAAGGGCAAATGAGCAGACTGGCTTTCTAAAGGACGAGGGCAGCTCCTCTGTTAGGAAGAAAGGAGAATAGATTAGGTACAGGTATAGGCAGAGATACGTATGGAAAAGAGAAGATGAGAAATCACGGTCTTATATAACAGTTTCCATTTTCTCTGTTGAAAATATCATCTTCTGAGAGCAATGGAAAGGATAGAAATGTTGGAGGAACAGAGAGTTTGAAAGTCTTTTCAGAAGATGGGGGCGGGAATTGGCCGAAACAGGCAGCAAGTTAAACGTCCATTTGCAGCTGTTGAGGATAGACTGAGAGCAGATCCAGAGAGCCCTGCTGCACGGCCTTCTCCAGCCAGGGTGGGCTGTCAGCGGCACGCACACAGCAAGGGCAGATCGTCGGGCTAATCCGGGGCTGAGCTTATGCCTAATGGGTGCAACGAGAAGCCAGAGGTGCATGCATTTCGTGGTCCCGGCCATCAGGTTCCTGAAATCATAACACATGGAATCGTGGTTGAGAAGGGAGGTGACAACAGAAGAGGAATGATGGACTGAGAGAAGGCAAGAGGTCACTAGAGATCCCTGCTCAAACAACTCTTCTAAGACCCATCAGTTTAGTTCCAGGAAACATCATCGTATAAATCTTATGTTTGAGAAATCAACTACATTTATGGCAGAAAACACAAGTGAAAAATTCCTTGCCTTCACGATGTTTGTACTCGAAGGGAGTCAGAATAACAATATTTACTCTGGAGCAATACTATCTACAGAAATCAAGGAGACCATGGATGTAACTTTAAATTTTCTACTAGTCGTATTAAACAAAGAAAAGAGGCAGCTTGCCAAATAAAAAACAGGAATATGCTTATACTAGAAAAAAAATCATTTCTTCCTTATCTGAAATTCAAATTTAACTGGGTACATTGTTCTTTTATTTTTATTTTTATTTTTATTTCATCTAAGCAGGTGAAATAAATCTTAAGATTCTGTATCTTTTTTTTATTTGCATATGTAATTAATGTTTAAAAACTGAGCTATTTTACGTTTTTAAAAGTTTAAAGAAAAGTGAAAATTCAGTTTCTTATTCACACTTGCCACACATGCCCCACATGTGGCTAGCTGTTACTCTGACAGCAGAGTTCTAGACGATAAATTCCTGGTATCATGGATGGTGCTCACCTTGGTAACCTCTCCCACTGACTAATACAATAGCAACAGGAGATATGCTCTTTGGAGTATAATTGCTTTACTATGTTGAGTTAGCTTTTGCTTCACAAGGAAGTGAATCAGCTATATGTGTGTATATATAAATATATACATACCCATCTTGAGCCTCCCTCCCACCCACTGCCATCCCACCCCTCTAGGTCATCACAGAGTACCAAGCTGAGTTTCCTCCTCTTTATAGCAGTTCCAACTAGCTGTCTATTTTACACATGGTAGTGTATATATGGCACCCCACTCCAGTACTCTTGCCTGGAAAATCCCATGGACAGAGGAGCCTGGTAGGCTGCAGTCCATGGGGTCGCTAGGAGCCGGACACGACTGAGAGCCTTCACTTTCACTTTTCACTTTCATGCATTGGAGAAGGAAATGGCAACCCACTCCAGTGTTCTTGCCTGGAGAATCCCAGGGACGGGGGAGCCTGGTGGGCTGCCGTCTATGGGGTCGCACAGAGTCGGACACGACTGAAGCGACTTAGCAGTAGCAGTAGCAGCAGTGTATATATGTCAACGCCAGTTGTCCCACCCTCCCTTCCCCCACTGTGCCCACATGTCTGTTCTCTATGTCTCCATCTCTTTTCCTGCCCTGGAAATTTGGTTCATCTGTACCATTTTTCTTGATTCCACATATAAGTGTTAATATCTGATATTTGTTTTTCTCTTTCTGATTTCCTTCACTCTGTATGACAGACTCTAGGTCCATCCACATCTCTACAAATGACCCAGTACAAAGGATCATTAGGAAGGGAAACTTTTGAATAGAAAAGATAGACAATAGTAGGCCGAGAAGAGAAGAGCATTTGTGTTGAACAAAAGAACCTTCTGGAAACCCAAGAAATTATACCCTTCAGACAGAAAGATACATGAAAAAGATGATCCTTAGGGAAACAGTTTCATAACCAACTGGAATCTAATTTTAAAAGAAAAACGTATAGTGTGTACTTCAGCAATATACAGAGAGAGAAGAAAAAGGTGTCTTTTAAGAAAGTTTCTATCCCATTCATTCACCAGACATTTCTTTCTCTGAATTTTGCACAGAGTTTAATTCCTAACATGAATACATGTTCCACAGAAACAGCATAAGAAACTCCACCCTTATAAACTCTGTAAGGACAAAGTCTCCCTAAGAATGCCACAGTTGTGAAGTTGGATATCTCTGAGGAGTGTGGCTATTTTCTCTAAATCCTCTCAGGGTGTTTTCTGTTTTCCAAAATGAAAGCAACCTGGAAATTATTTACTTCACGGAAGACACCCAGAAGAGTAATGGCAGACTGAAAGCTCACAAAACAGAAGGCTGAAGCTGTCCTTTTCCTCAGGGAAAAATCATCTGAGTCTGATGCAATGCGGCCATTTTTTCCTTGCCATTCTTTTTATCTGCCAAAGCTGTGCTCTCTTAGAGCATCATCAGCTCTTTCTCAGCAGCGAGAACTCTGTATGAATTCTAACCCTGCAATATGATCCATCTTGGAGAAAGGGAATACCATGAAGGAAGAAGGGGAGATAATTCTCGTACTGATATTTACATTTCCCAGAACATATAAAACTATCATCTGAAACTAACTGCTCACAGATCAGGCTCCCACTGAGGACATGTTAATGCAGAGAGAAAGTTGACCTACAGCCCTTTTGAATCAGAGTCACGGTTTCAATTATTCTTTTCTCCTCACTCATCAAATGAGCCCCCTTTGGACACTTGGTTCTTTTGTATTTCCAGTCTGCTGCAGGTTAGAATTCATTCTGTTGTTTTAATTAGATAACAAGTAAACTTTATAAACTTCTGAACTGACCAAACAATCATTGGTTTGCAGTCTATGAATGAATTTTTTTCAGTGACAGTTATAGGGCCAGTTTTTGAAGTCAGACTCTACCTATAGTGCCAAGGTTAAAGTCCTGGTTTGTGGGAGAGGATGGTATGTAAATTTTAATGATATACCAGTGGTTGCATAATGTTTGAACACTGAAAAAATGACACCCAAGTATACTACCCACTGGCAGTTTTTTGAGGCATGAACTCAGGAGCAACATCCTGAAAAGAAAGATCGCTATTTAGTGAAGAATCATTTTCACTACTCAGCGTTTACTAAGAACTGACAAGTTATGAGCCCATCAGTACATTTAACATTCGAGAGCAACTCTTTTCATCTTTTTCTTCTCTTCATCTCCCAAATCAGTACAGCAACCCCACAGAAAGAGAACACGACCTTGGATGGAATTAGGGTCCTGGGTGAAAATAATTCAACTCTCTTTCACCCTGAAAAAAAGAATGTCTTACCAGCTCTGTTGTATACACACAAAACTGTTGGCAGACAATTCTTTGTGGGTCTCACATTTCTGCACATTTTGCAAGAGGAACACTGATTGCTCTTTTACTGCAGACTACATTTTCAAGGATGTTTGTACCATGAACAACCTTGGGAGAAAAAAATACTTTGGAGATACTTGCATGTTTACCATCTAGTAAAACCAAGATACAGAGCAAATACAGGAAAGCTTACTGCCCACTGTAAAAGATTCGGGTTCCCTAAATTCAGGGTTCCTCGCCTACTGCACATTCAGATGTCATCTGGTTTTGTTAAATCACCCTGAGGTGCTCAGAGAATTGGGGAAAAAAGCATTATTCCGACAGCTGTTATTACTGAGAGTAATGAACAATCTTCTGTCTCTCATCCAGCAGTCATTTGTCTTCTACCAGTGTTCATGAAACTACGGCAGTCTTACATGCTAGTTTGCAAGCAGAGAAGTTCAAAGTCTTAACAGTTCTTAACAGGAATCAGCTAGGAAAAGATGCACAGAAAGACAGGATATACTACTCAAATATTTCTGATATATTCCTTCAAGCTGAGGCCAGAGAGGGCCAGAAAGTGAGGATTTCTGGAGTTAGATAGAGATCACTGTTGTCACAGTGATGGACAAACCCTTCATCACCGTACAGTTGGGGCTCAATATGTGAAATGTATTTTTGCACAACAGAGGCCCTGAACCCTTATGGTGTGGTTCACCTGATAGGATGCTGAACTCCTTGAGCATGCGGTATGATATAGAAGAGAGATACCTTGCTGATAGTAAGAGAAGAGAGGTTAAACTCCAGCCAGCAGGAAAGAGAAACAGGATTCACTGCAACGTGTGAGGGTATCGCTTCAAAAATGCACAAGTATTGTCAGAGGATAGGGATTCAAGCTGAGGGACCTACATGTGACCAGTTGAAGAGGGTGGTTACTTTAGTACAGTATTGTTTTTTAATTTTCCAATACTTTCCCTTTAAAAAAAAAAAAAAACTATTGTCATCTTTTCAAGTGTGCTGATTTGAGAATCTAGAATTCAATAGTGTGCCACAAAGACAGAAAATGATGGGAACCACAGATCTAGAATGTCCAAAGCCATGAGGGGGGTCGGCATTGCCAAGCCCAGTATCCCCAAAGAAACCCACCCCCCACTTCACTTGCACCTCCATGAGGTTGATTCTCTCGGGAATTTACAAGTCACACTGGGGTCTAAATACAGAGCTGAGTAAACAGCTGGTGTGCTCAGGACCATTTTCCTTGGTGTCCTTTAAGAAGCTGTGGGGAAATGCTGTCTCCTCAACCCTCTAAGTTCCCCTCTAATACCTAACACAAACTCAGCGTAGGAGTTATATGGACAGACTTAGAGCTGTACGCCCCCAGACCTCATATATAAAGCTTTTCCAGTCATACCTAAGGATAAGATAAGAGTGGCTTGGTCTACTATCCATGCCAGAGGAAGGCCTCCAGGAGACGCTCTTTGGGCCTCTGAAGGGAAATGCCAAGATAAGGGAGGGATTCCACATACCACAGACAATAAGTGACAGGATGCAGGAAGGAACAAACACAGGTCAGCTTAGCTGAGCCCTGAGCTGCCCTGTGAAGAATGTGGCAGACACTGATGAGGGGGAGCTCCCCCCAAGCCAGTCAGAACACCCTGGTGCCCTCAGACGTTTTAGGGGTCCTGCCTAATGACAAACTTTAAAGGAGAGCCGCTGTGCCTATAAAATCCTGGAGTCTGAGTCACAGGAAGCAACCTCCTCTGACATTATCCAAAAAACAAAGAGAAGTGATGTCTCTTAGGAAGAACATCGCTCTGCACTTTTGCTTGAAAGCCAGACAATAAATAAATGTAAATAAACAGATAAGTATTTTAGGTGAGTGTGCTCACTGACCACCCGCTCAGTTTACAATTTGACGTCGCAGAGCAAAACCCTGCTGTCTCTCTAGGACAGAAGCCTTAAACGATAAAGCCCTTTTCAGGGAAGACAAATCTGAGGTGGCTATTTGTTTTAATGAAGACTTTTGACCCTTGGGAAGTAGAAGAAGGGACATCCAGAGAGAGTGATAATAGATTTTCTGTCTTTCCGTCATGATGGGGAATCTTATTTTGGAGAGTTTTAATTCTTAATGAAGATCCACAACAGATGACGGAACTGATTAATGCCTAGGAGTTCGATTCTTTTCCAGCAATCTACTCGGGGTTTGAGTCTCCTATTAAAATTAAATGCTCAGGTCCACTAGTGAGAGAAGGAATGAAAATTCTGTGTCTTGCTTCGAAGTCAGAATGGCCTCCAGCTCCGCTGTGCCCACTTTAAGCAGATTGCTTGGTTTGGCCATTTACACTGTTTTTTCTGGAAACCACTCATACTTCTGGGTTGCACTCCTAAACCACTGGAAGTCGTCTGGTTAAGAAGGAATTAGAGTCCAAGTACCTTTTTTTAATGACTTTATTTTACCTGCTCCTTTGGAGCACCCTGTCCTTTAACACACAGAGAAAACAAGCTTATTGACAACTTTTTACAACAATGTCCTTTCAGGAAGATTTTCTTGTCACCCACTCCTTTTTCCCAAGGTTTAAGGTAAGACCAGCTACTTTGCAGAATCTAGCTGGTGACTCCCATGGAAAAGTTTACCACAGAAACATTTGCAATCAGTTAAGACTTTGGTCCCATAATGCTTAGCAAAGGAAGCTGAAGACAATTCAGAATGGGAATTGAATTCTGTATGCCAAACCTTGGAGCTAAGCTCTGGAGAATCACCCAGGGGTGATGTGTACTTTTTTTTTTTTTTCCATGGTTTTTTGCCTGGTCGATGCAGAGGACTGTGTCTTTAATATTTTTATTCCCCAGATTTGTGTCTGCATCTGTATAGGACATTATCTTCCACTTGGCAGGTCACCTAGACTTGCCCACATCTGTTTCTGCTTTCATTTCTGTTACCCTATTCGTTTCTGGCCAGCAGTCAAAAAGAACTGCGAGTTTATAAGTGCCACGGAGGCATATGGTTAGAGGGAATGATTTCCCTTTCACCAAGCCTCTATTCCTCTTTTGACTTTTTTCTCTATTTTTCCCTTAATTCAGGGTAATCGCAATTAAACAGAGGGTTTCATTAACTTTCCAGAAAACAGTGTTTTAAAGAGACATTTTTGGAGTGATCTAAATGTTTTGAAACTTTGTTTTCAGTATGGAACCACAGCCCTTGTTGAGAGGCAGCTTTTTATTGAAAGACTCTGGCCCTCAGAGCCAGGCAGAGCTCATTGTGATTCTACTTTTTCCATTTACTGGCTGACTAGAATCCTAGGTTTTCCCATCTGTATTTATGGGATCTTTTAAAATACCTATATCTTCAGGCTGTTGTGAAGAATAACTATAAGTGCATGCTCAATGTCTGGTAAAAGAAGTATTATTAATAAAGAATAGCTCTTAGTAATATTTTGTAGCAGAAAAATGCAACATTCTGGTCACACTCAGCAATTAAAAAAAAACCCTGCTGGTTATCATTTCCATGAAATCTATTATGTAGGGGGTTTTCTATTACTCCCAACAGAAGGTCTTTGCTCATAATAAAGGATGCAGAGTCACTGAGGCATAGAAGTAGTATTTGCTGAATGTGACAGAATGGGCCCAAGGACAATGCCACTATGGTTTCAGAGAGAGAAACAAATCACACTACAAGCATTAGCAGGCTGAACATGTCAGAGAGAAACTCAGCTCCGACAAACAGGAAAATAAGTCCTGGAACCAGGAATAAGGCGAAACAGTGATTATCTACTGGAAATCCAGAGAGTACACCTAAGCAAAAACAGACAAGGTTAGCTAGAGGAAGCCATTCTCCATCTTTCTCTACTCCCTTGGCTTTTATCACTTGTGACTCTTAACTGAGGGGGAGAGAAAGGTGCCAGCCAGGTAAGGCCATTGCCAATCAGAGTTAACCATCTGACGTGACTAAGTGGATGTCAATTTTGGTTTGGCCTTAAGCAAGGAAGTCAAGCACGGAGACTTACTGGCACTCATCTAGTACATTCATAAACGTAAAAGAGACAAAGTTAGAATGAAGAATTTGGACAATATTTTAAAAGATGACATCTTAGGTGTTTATTTCACTTCCAGGGTTATGCAAAGTTGAGTAAGATGCATTGTACTATTCAGGTAGAATTTACTTAATTGACTGGATTTAAACATTGCTTCTTCTGTGTGGGTGATGGTGTTTGCTGTATCAGAGGAGATTTTTTATGAGTCTTATCTTTAAAGCAGTGATTATATCCTATAGTTTCTAGCAGTTTCTCAGGCACCCACAAAGATAGCTATGTTCATTTATTCATATCTTCTACATATTGTGTGTCTTCTCTCTCTCTTAGGTGAGGTTGACTTTCATAAAGAAAGACAGAGATTCAGGTAAACAATGGAGCTTTTCTTTAATCAGTTTTCTTGGGTATCACTTACTTCCCTCTGGGTCATTCAGTGAAATTAGACTTCACTATGCCATACTAAATAAAGGAAAAGAGGAGTGTGAATTAATGAAGCTTGGATAATATAATTCTTTTAATGAAATTCAGATTTATTACTTTAAAGAATCTATGGTAATTAAAACTAGACTGAGAACTTGTTTCATCGAGATTCAAATTTAATAAATAACAAAGCAAGATTTGCAATTAGATTATCATATCCAGGCGCCAGTGTAAGTATTGCCAATGCCTGTTCATGAGTATATTATTTTAATCATTTATCCATTCTTTCTTTCCACACAAACTTATTGAGCACATATTATTTGCCAAGAACTATAGTAGATGCTAAGGACACAGTGGTTAACAAGACAGAATTACTTCTTCACCTGCTTGTACACTAGAAAACTTTTTCCTTCTAATTAATCTCTCTCCTGATGATCTTATTAATACTATTCCATGTATTGATATATTCACAAACTCACAACTAAGTCTAAATTAATGAGGCTTTTTCTTACTTTTTTCCAAGGGCAGAAACTGATCAGCAACTCTTTCTTTTTATGCAGCTGTGTATCTTGAAAGACAAAAGGCTGTCTGAATGCATTTTCTTTTTCTCTGACAATTTGTAGGAAATGGGTGACTTCTAAATGGAAACTGTTCATCGGGTCAGTCTTTTCTCTTTCCGGCTGTACCAATTATTACAAGAGTTCTAGCAAACAACAAGTTAAGGGAAATACTATGAAGTCAAGCAAATATTTTTGTACAGTAAAAATGTGGAGATACACATTTTCATGGGAAGAAGTGGTTCACAGTAATACAGTTGTCTCAGGTGGCAGGTCAGCTTTGGAAAGTTAAGCACACAAGTGCTATGTGGTGGGTAGCACTCAGAAGTACTGACCCCCTCAGCAGGAGGCTCTAGCCATTAAGGGCATGATGGAAAGTCTGGTGGTCCCAGTTCCGTCATGATCTTGGGCCAGTCACCTCACCTCATAGGCTTGTAGCAGCTCAAAAGCACAGGAGCTGAAATCCAGAGCCTGGTATGAATTATGACTGTGGGCAGAGCTCTTTCCAGCAGCACACCCTTCTGTCAGAAGCATGACGTCAGACCAGAAGTTTTCTAGACGAAACTCCAGCATTAGCATTCTTCATTTTGAGAATTAGCTAACACCAGAGTTGTTTTCCAGGTGGAAGTTTTTATTTATTTATTTATTTAATTGTTTTGACTGACACCTGTCCCTTCACTCACGACTCCACTTCATGGTACTTCTTTTGGGATCGTTGAACTGACTATCCCAGCGCAGAGAAAGTGAAAGTGTTAGTCTCTCTGTTGTGTCCAACTCTTTGCAACCGCATGGATTGTAGCCCGCCAGGCTCCTCTATCCATGGGATTCTCCAGGCAAGAATATTAGAGTGGGTTGCCATTTCCTTCTCCAGGGGGATCTTCCCGACTCAGGGATCGAACCCAGGTCTTCTGCATTGCAGGTGGATTCTTTACCATCTGAGCCAACAGGGAAGCCCCAGCACAGAGGAGAAGGTAGTAATCCCCCAAATATGTATGTTGAATCCAAACCCCCAGAACCTCAGAATATGGCCTTATTTTAAGATAGACTTTTTAAAGAGATAAGCAAGTTAAAGGAGGTCATTAAGGCAGGCTCTAATCTGACATGTTTTTATAAAAAGGGGAGATTTGGGTAGATACACACAGAGAGGATGTGAGTTGAAGACACAGGGAGAAGATAGCCATCTATAAGCCAAGTAGAAAAGTGTGGAACGATCCTTCCCCCACAGCCCTCAGGAGGAGTCAAGCCTGCAGACACCTTGAACTCAGACTTCCAGCCTCCAGAAAGAGGAAACAATAGATCTATGCTGTTGAAGCCACCCAGTTTGTGGTACTTTGTTTCGGCAGCACTAGCAAATGAAAATACCCCGTGAGCTAGTTCCAAGAAAATTCCAAAGGGGTCTGACCATCCCAAACAACAAGAAGCATTAGGCTTGGATCCAAGATTTCTTGTCCCTTCTAAACACACACCTCGTTTTGCCTGTTTCTCTTTCCTGGCATCTCCCATATCTCCCCCTCCTCAAAGTTGCCTCCAGGCACACTTTAACCAAATATGAGAAGCTGACGTGAAGTCCAGGATGGATCACCTGACTTGTCCAGGCTTCCACACTCCACTCGTCTCCCCCAGAATAGTCTCCTTTGTAAACTAGTTGGTTGGATTTTATAGTAAGGACCCATTTTAGCTGGGCTTCCTTGATAGCTTGGCAAGTAAAGAGTCTGCTGGAAATGTAGGTGATGCAGGAGACACGGGTTCAATCTCTAGGGCAGGAAGATCCCCTGGATGAGGAAATAGTAATAGCAACCCACTCCAGTATTCTTACCTGGAGAATCCCACAGACAGAGGAGCCTGGCGGGCTGCATTCCAAAGTGTCGCAAAGAGGCAGACATGACTGAGCTCACTAGCATGCCCCCCTTTTAGCCACAACCTCCACATAAACATATATGTTGGGTAATAAGATCCCCTGAGACATTTTGAGAGAGGGAATGAGATAATTAAAATGGCACTTTAGGACGGTAATTAGTGACAATGGGAAGGAGACATTAGAAGGAGACAGAAGTAGAGGCTCAGAGACACCAACAGTTGTCATTTTTCAAACAGGTGATGTGACCAGATTGTCAACAGGATTAGACTTGAGCAGTGGTTCTCAAACCTGAGCGTGGACCAGTATCACCCTTGTTAAGGAGACTTGTTAAGAGACTTGTTAAAACACAGACTGCTGGGCCCCTCCCCTAGAGATTCTGTTTCAGGAAGTCTCGGAAAGGGGCCCAGAATTTCCATTTCTGACAGATTTCCCAAATGATTCTGATTCTACTAGCTTAGGATCCACACAGGAGGAACCACTGGAATAGACTATCACAGACATGGTGCTCTGGAGAATTTGGGTTATAAGTCTTGTTCTTCTTAATCTGTTGTTGTTTTTTTTCTTTTTTTGGCGGGGGGGTGTGGCTTTTGGCAAAAACAGGGTTTGTTTTTGCTTATTTTATTTTGGCCTGAATTATTCAAGCTGTTGAAGATGCAAGAGTGCCAACTCAATGATAATTGATCATGCAAAATTCTATCTTAGTTGAGGCCATATTAATCAGGGATTAGAAGCTTAAGAACCTAAAACTGAGGGGAAAAGATGCTGAATTGGTGTCCTCAAATCTGGCTTCAGACTTCTTCAAGTTAAAAAACCTGGGTGACTACCACTTCTCCAGCTTTCCCACTCCAGTTGAGAATCACTGATTTATAATATGCAAAGCCTTTCATTTGATTTTCCGGAGTAATTGGTAATGGTTCTGTCCACCATTCTATGTATGCAGGCTGGGAAAATATTATTCCCAGTTTACAGGTAAAGGAAATGAGGCTGAAAGAGGATGTTACCCCTGACTCATTTCTGTTCTTGCCAAGATTTGAATAATTTGTCAAAAAAGATTAATCCTCCAGCTTCAGAAGTTCCCTTAATGCAAATGACTAGGAACAACATGAGACTTATCATGAAATTCACACAAGTAATTTAAGGTAAAGAGCCACAGAATTAGAGTCTGGTTAAAAAGAGTCAATTGGCCCTAACAGATCTCTCCACTGATAAATGACAGATTTGGCTTGAATATTCACCCTATAAGATTGATCAAACTTCTGTTGCTTTTCTCTGTGTTCTTAGTTAACTTGATAGGCCCTTCCAGCTGCCGAATCAGCAAATAGTCAGTTGTTCAATGAGAAAAATAAGCTTCTCTTTTCTGATTTCCTTCAAGTTCAAGGAGAGGAGGAAAAAAAAAATCCAAGAACTGTACTTTCTATTAAACCGAGAAGCGAGATGTGTAATGAGGAAAGAATTTTGTTCAACAATAGCAGCAGTGCCACATAGCTGACCGGCTGGAGTCCAGCCCAGCTGTGGTCCCGCTGCCCCCTCCTTCCAGCAAGAGGCCAGCGTGGCTCCACAGATGCTCTCACAGAGGGCACCTGCCCCCGGCCGCCACCCCAGAAACCAGCCGTCCATTTCTGCAGCGGAATCCACATGCTTATAAAACACATGGGCCCTCTCTCTTTCTCTACCTTGATCTCTCTCTGTCTCTTTCTCTCTCCGTAACCCCCGTCTTTTGAATCAGTCCTGTAGCTTTCACATGCGCTTTTTGGTATGTGGGATCCACCCAGGCTATCTGGATTTAAATGGAAAATAAACTGCTTTTATTTCCTTCGGGCTTCATTGTACTCAAAAGATGAGGCTTCCACACTGACACCTCATCTTCTTGAGAGAGCAACAGAGACAGAGAGACACTGAGAAACAGAGGCCATTCTGAGACCAGCATTTCACCCTCTCCTTCCTGACTGCTATTTAAAGCACTTATTCTAACTCAGAGAAAATGTAATATATAGTTCCTTAATGTGTTTAGTTAAGGACCTCGTGAATCATGCGGATTTCTCCACAACCTAAATGGTTATTATGCTGACCCAAGGGTGTGCCGTTTTGTGGACGCTTCATCTTTGTGTCCCTATTTATTTGTATCGAGCAAGCTCGGTTCTGTAAGACACTGATTAGAGGCACAGTGGAAGTTTGTTATCTACTGTAAGCTGCGTACAGCAAAAAGCTGCCAAGTAGCGTTCATGTAATTGAAGATGCCAGTTTTCAGACTTGATTGTGATTTTTGGTTTGGGGCTTCCAATTCTAGCTCAGGCTCTCAGGAAGGCCAAGATGATTCCTCAACCTGAATTATTCCTTTTCAGGAATAACACTCCAACTGGGCATCTCAGAGATGGCATACCAGTTGTTGCATTTAAAACCCTTTTAATGACAACAATCTCATCTTTAGTCCTCCCTAAACTAATGAACCAAAGCCGCTTCCTTGGCTTACCACTGGATTTCTACTCTCGAAAGGCGTTTCACTAAGTGAAGGAAGGCAGTGGGGGATGGGGATGGCCTGAGTTACTTATATGGCTGAGCTGAGCGCAAGGGAGACTGTGCTTTCTTACCAGCTGTTATACATCAAGGAGAGACAGGCTTCCGTAACCCTTTCCTGGCTTGCTGGTTCAAAACGAAAGCCAGATGCTCCGTTTTGATAAAAGATTGTTCCTCTGGAAACATACAAACAACATGATCAAATTGATAGCTAAGCAAGATTAATAAAAGGTGACACTGTTTGTGTTTTGGATTGTGACACGCAAGTGTGAAAGGCATTCCACAGCCTTCATCATGTTGGCATCCCCAGTAGGTACTGTGATTTGCTTCTTTTTCAAGGAAAACCACTCTTGTCCCCTGAGGTATGGGTGAGGAATACACCAATCTGAAACACAGAAGGAAAATGGCTAGAGTTGGACGCACTCTTGATCAAATTCCAGACGTATGTGCATTCAGATGTGATTCCCTCACGGGTTAAGGGCCAGACTCCTCCCAGGAAATGACAAATGGTTCCACAAAGTTTTCCTCACTTCCCTGCCCCCAGTATCCAGACTTGCAGACTTCAAATAGTTAGAAAAAATGTTTGGTTTGAAATAATTCCTCAGCTTCAACTGGCCTCACAAACCACATTCTTTTTTACCCTCCTCCCTTAGCCCAGTTTAAAAAAAAAATAAAAAGGCGGAAAAGAAAAATGGCCTGGAATTCTGATGATAGACTTTCATAAAACTGTCCACGTTGCCTGCCGAGACAAAAAAAAATAAAAAAGTCTATCCGAAGTATAAGACTTCTTCTGTTGTTCCTAAAATCTTTGTCTTCAATATAGAGATATTTGTCTTCTATGTGGACTTTTTCAGGTCTTGAATTCTTACTGTAGTTTTCATCTTGCAATGTTTCATTTTAAAAACTTCATTCTCTTTTAGCCCTACCCCCATGAAGACATCAAGCCTTTTGTAAATTCCAGGTCCCGAGATATACCCAAGCTCACAAGTCAGTGTCTGTGAGATTTTTTTTTTTAACCTGCAGATGCCTGGGACCTGCCTATAAAAATTATCAGTGAATCTGGTCTGGGGTCTTAAAGAGTTAATTGGTCCTCCAGTGATTTTTAACACAGAGCCTGGCTGGGAAAATACTGCTATAGAGTACACACACACACACACACACAATTCCTACATAAGGACTGGCATCAGAGAACAGTCAGCATTAAGAGTACTAAATGCAATTCTGTGATAGAGGATACCCTATTTTTCCTTTAGTGCTAAACTTCTTGGAAAAGTGGCAGGTCTGCCTTCGCCACTCTGCTGCTTCCTAACCCTACCTCCCGCTTATACCGGGCACTCCTAATGATCCTTAGATCAGTGGCCAGTGACTTCATCATCAAGTTCACTGGCCTTCTTTATTCTCTGCCTCTAAAACACGTGCTGAGCCTCAGCACTGACCATCTTTGCCTTCTTCCTTTGGACTAAGGAGCTTTGTACTCTCTCAGGTCTCCACCCAATTTTGTTCTTTCTCTGGATCCTTATTCTTTCTATGGCCAAAAACCCCCCTCACATCTGTCCTTGGCTGTTTTGTTTTCCATCTCCACAACTTTTTCTCTGACAAGTTTATTCAACCCCACAGCTTCAACCAAGACCCCCTCACCAGGCAGGTCCCAGATCCCCCTCTCCCCCTCTCTCTCCTCCTGACCTCTCTCCCTTTCTCTATTCCTACCCTTCACTGTTTACAAGACCCCTTCATCTGGCTCTTCCACTACGCCTTCAGTGTAACATGTTCAAAAGGGAATTGATCTTTTCTCCCAAACCCGCTGCTCATCTGGCGTGTTGTGATTCTGTACGCTAGAGCTCAATCCTCTCACTTATGGAGGCTGGAATCTATGACGTCTCTGACTGATTCCCATCACTGTCCTACAACATTCGAGCACATGTCTAGCCCTGTTTATTCTTCCCCTCAAATATCTCCAACTCAGTCTCCTCCTCTCAAGTCCTACTGCCAGACCATGAACACTACTGCATTTTAAATGTAGAGAAGACTTTGTGAGAACAAGAGTATTCAGAGAAAGATTCAAAATGCTCAAGATGAGGAACATCAGTAGGATTTAGGTAAGCCAAAGGAGAGGTGGAATGGACTCTGGTGAGAAGATAAACGTGGGTCAAGCCAGTGGCAGGCACAACCCTGGCATGTACACCATCAAAGAGAAGTTGACTGTGTTTTATTCGTCTCCGAAGGTTGCTCCATCCTAAGCCACACTTCCAGGTAATCATGCCCGTCTGTAACCCCATCCTCCTGAACCTCAGGTGGCAATGAGGCTCTCTTTACGATCACAGCATGAGGTAGAAGTGACACTGTGTCACTTCCGTGCCTAAGACAGAAGTCCCGCAGCTTCTGCTTCAGTCCCTTTAGAACCCTCTCTGTGGGAGCCAAATAGGAAAACTGGCCGCTGTGCTAGAGAGGCCTCGTGCAGGCGTCTCTGTCAACAGTCCCAGCCGAGCCCAGCCTTTCAGTCATCTCCGATAAGGCAACAGATATGTGTGCAAAGCCATCCTGGACCCTTTGCATCAGACCAGCTGCCAGCTGAACTCTGAGTGACCTCGTTCAATAAAAAGTAGAACACAGCAATCACCTGACTAAACCCTACTTGAATTCCCAGTCCATAAATCAAGAATGTATTGTTTTAAGCCACTAAGTTTGGGGTTAGTTTATTAGGCATGAGCAGATAACCAAACGGAGAAGGCAATGGCACCCCACTCCAGGACTCTTGCCTGGAAAATCCCATGGATGGAGGAGCCTGGTGGGCTGCAGTCCATGGGGTCGCTAGGAGTCGGACACAGCTGAGCAAATTCACTTTCGCCTTTCACTTTCATGCACTGGAGAAGGAAATGGCAACCCACTCCAGAGTTCTTGCCTGGAGAATCTCAGGGACGGGGGAGCCTGGTGGGCTGGTGGGCTGCCATCTATGGGGTCACACACAGTCGAACACAACTGAAGTGACTTAGCAGCAGCAGATAACCAAAGCACAAAGGTAGATTTTTCTGGAGCAGTAGAAAATTAGATTGAATGTGTAGGATGCTTCCAAATTATGGAAAGTCTCAATAATGTCAAGCAGAGAGGCTTTTCCTGCTGAGATACAGTGACAGAGAACTAATAAAAGTTGTTGAGCAGTAGGATGATAATCATAGCTTTGGATAAAAGATCGTTTGACAAATACACAAAATGCATAGATGATGGTAAGCATTTGGCAATTTGATATAGAAGATCTAGGACCTAAACTCGGCTTTATTAATATTGAGAAAGTTACTAAATTCAGCTTGCTACCACCTCAAGGGGTTGTCATGATGGGTAAATGGGTCATATACATGCCAGTACTTTTAAAGCTCATTCTAAATACCACATACAACCAATTCTCGTTAGTCACATGAGGGAAAGGCTAGCGGCATCGAAAGTAGGTCGAAAGTTGGAACAGCAATCTGGGTGTGTAGAATGATGCAGTCCTTATTTAGGATGACCGATCTGATCCCTCTTGAGCCTATTTCCAGCCACTTTCTGCTGTATAAGCTGTGTTCTAGTCATCCTAACCATGGAGGGTAGCTTCAACAAGCTATACCTTTCCTGAGCATCAACTCTCTTGTTCACGCTCTGCCCACTACAGCGACAGCTTCTCTGCTTTACTATCATGCCATTCCTGGGCATTTTCAAGACTCAGCGAGGGTTTTTCTTCTCTTGGAAATACGTCCTTGAGTTTCATAGTTTGAATTCATTATAACAGCCTTCACTACACATCGCGTTCAGCAGTAACTCCATATCCTATTAAATGGTACTTGTGGCTTTACATATTCACCTGGTCCAGTGGTACCACACTCAGCATGTCTGATTACCTCTGATTACCTGACATACGTAGGGTCTTAATACGTATTTTTCTTTTCATCAACTAGAACATTGTGGATAACAATATAGGAAAGATTGAAACAAGTAGCAACAGCAAAAAAAATAGGAGTTTGTGATTGACTGAATTTGGTGAATGAAGACTATGGAAGCACCAGGATTGGTCCTGAGATATGACTCGGAGAACATTGGTATACGAAGAGATTCAGGAAAAATCATATGGATTCTGGATGCAATAAAAGAATTTTGGAAAGCTTTTAGATGTGAATATGCTGAATTGAAAAAAATGACAAAACATCCAAATGGAAATATCTAGAACTAGTTGTATATATAAAGCTAATGTTGAGTTCCTGGAGCAAGAGTCAAGCTTTAGTGGTTAAAGTGATGACAGTTGGTCATTTCATTTCTTTGATAAAATGTCTTCTCAGAGAAGTAGAAGAAGGGGCTCATCTTTGCAAACCAAGAGAAGGAAAGGAGTTACAAAGGGAACCTGAAATAAGCCAGCATTAATAAGGCTACCGGTAGTGATGTCACTGAAACTAGCAGCTGTTGCCTGCTAGTCGGCAGCAGATGGACATCCTGCCTCATTCTCAAAGATACCACGTGCAAATCTAACATCAGATCCGTAGCTCTGCCTTTCCTGGTCTTTCCCCTTCTCTGTTAATGACATCACCATCCCCAGTGTTCCAAAGGACATTTACGAATTATTCGCAATTCTCCCCTTAATCCTGATATTCTCGCAACAAGTTCTGTGAACCTGTCCCTGAAATATGATTCCTTTCTTCTTTCCTAACCGACTGACCACCACTGTGTCAAGTGATACAGGTGCTTTTTAACTACCTGCCTCCAGTATCAACTCCTGATAACTCATCCTTCCCATTGCCAGAATAAATGTTCTCAGACACAAAGGTGCCCTACTGAGAATCCAAAGAGTCTCCACTTCTTCTAAGAGATACCTTTTCTCCTCCACAACATCAGTTCAGTTCAGTTCAGTCGCTCAGTCATGCCCGACTCTTTGTGACCCCATGGACTGCAGCACGCCAGGCCTTCCTGTCCATAACCAACTCCTGGAGTTTACTCAAACTCATGTCCATTGAGTCAGGGATGCCATCCAACCACCTCATTCTCTGTCGTCCCCTTCTCCTGTCCTCAATCCTTCCCAGCATCAGGGTCTTTTCAAATGAGTCAGTTCTTTATATCAGCAGAAATGAATGTTTTTCTGGAACTCTCTTGCTTTTTTGATGATCCAACAGATGTTGGCAATTTGATCTCTGGTTCCTCTGCCTTTTCTAAATCCAACCTGAACATCTGGAAGTTCAAAGTTCGCCTCCTTTTGAAGCCTGGCTTGCAGGATTTTGAGCATTATTTCGCTAGCGTGTGAGATGAGTGTGATGGTGCGGTAATCTGAGCATCTTTGGCATTGCCTTTGGCCTTGCATCCATGCAGTGGCTGCTGCTTATTGCTGCCCCTCTCTTCTGAACCTTTATCATAATCAGCCCCCATATGCCAGCCATGGGAAATTATACTCAGCTATTTCAAACACAACATGTCTGAAAGGGAATTGTATATTCCTGTTTATTTCATGCACTGTCAACCTAACAAACCTTAACCCATCAAGACTCATCATCTCCTTTGGGGGGGTTCACCTTAATATTCTCAGGCAAAGTTAGATACCTCATTTTGGTTTTCCCACAAAAATACCTCTATCACATTATTTCGTTTCTCTCTCTCATGTCCCCACTACATTATGAGCAACTGGAAGGCAATGATCATCTTAAGCAGCCTTCTCTCCTCAGTGCCTATGATTCAATACATGTTTGCTGAACAAATGGACAAATGCTTCCCTTGAGAAGGAAGTAGGTCAATATTTCTTCCAATATTGACAGACAGAGTGATCCTTTTTTAATAGCAATTTTTATTTTCAATCAAGAGGTATACATAATTTCTATGAACTTACAAAACAGAAGGAGACTCTTAGAGAACAAACTTTGGCTGCGGGGAGAAGGATAGTGGGAAGGGATAGTTAGGGAGTTTGGGATGGACATGTACACACTGCTATATTTAAAACAGGTAACCAACAAGGACCTTCTGTATAGCACAGGGAACTCTGTTCAACATGAGGCGGCTGGCTGGATGACAGGGGAGTTTAGGGAGAATGGATTTGGGTATACGTATGACTGAGTCCCTTTGCTATTCACCCAAAACTATCATGACGTTGTTGATTGGCTATACTTCAAAACAAAATAAAAAGTTTATTTTTTTTAAAAAGATGTATACCTAATTTTTAAATGAAGTGTTTCTATAAAAGTTGTTCATTTAAGAAATAATTCCCTCGAACTCTTGCTTCCAGTGATAATTACTTTTGTCTCTTTCACTTTTCCATTGTATATTTGCTTTCATGTTTCTAATAATGTATTTATGTTGAGTTTTGGATTTTTTTCAGTTTTAATAATTGTGCCCTTTGAATAGCAGGATTGAGCTTTCTTAAACACACTACTCCTCCACCCCCACTCCTCCCCATGCAGCTATCTATCTTATTAAGTGAGTCTAGATCTCCATTACCATACTTGGAAGTTATTGTAAACATATATGAAACAACATACTATTTTTTAAAAGGTGTGCAGGAAATAAGAGTGCAATACAGCAATTTTGCATTAGGAAAATACCTTCAGTTGATTGTGAGATCACTCTGCCAACTCTTTATTGTTCACTACAGTACATCTCTGAGTCCACTCTTTATTGTTAAAAACAACTGAAGTAATGAAGATTCCTTAATGTTCTTTGGAAAACTGGTCTAAAATGTTTTAAAGGCCATTTGATTTTTGTGTGTCGTGAGTCTCCACTAAACTCTCTTGAACAATTATTTTTTTATTTGTAATCCTTCAACTTACCACTGTCATTTTCCAGCTTTATTTTCTACAAATATTTTGGAGATGAAGTCTATAGAAAGAGAAGATTAAAGTTCTAAGAACTGATGAACTGTACTGTTTCAGACCTTTGCCACTGACTGGCCAGGCGACACTGATGGAACCACTTTATGACTCTGGAATAACTCCATTACGCCTTACACGAAGTGCAGCAATCAGCACTATAAAAATAGAACAAATGGTCTCTTCAATCCCTCCTTGCTCCCTGCTCCTGCCATGGGCTTTCATAGCCACTGAGGCTTTTTCTGGACAGTTTTGTCAGCTTGAAGAACATTTTGTTTCATTTGAGACAATTATAGATAGCTCACATTTATTTGCCATATTTTTTTTCACTAGTCTGTCTTTCTCATGAGACTGTGAGCTTCCTTTAAAAAAAATTATCGAGGTAAAATTCACGTAACATCAAAGCAACCACCTTAAAGTGTAAATTTTAGTTAGTATACCCACAGTGTTATGCAACTATAACTATATACTATATAGTTCTGGAACATTTTCATCATCATCAAAGGAGACCCCATACCTGCTAAGAAATCATTCTCCATTGCCACCACTAGTACATTTCCTGCCTCTGTGGATTTACCTGTTCTGGATATCTCAAATAAATGTAACCAGACGTTATGCAAATTTTGGTATCTGGCTTCCTTCACTTAGCATATTTTTGAGGTGCATCTTTGTTGAAGAATGCTGAAGCGGTTTGCATTCCCGTCTCTAGTGGACCACGTTTTGTCAGAACTCTCCACTTTGACCCGTCTGTCTTGGATGGCCCTACATGGCATGGCTCATAGTTTCATTGAGTTTGATCCATGTGATCATTTTGGTTAGGAATAATCCTAGAAAAGACCCTGATGCTGGGGAAGATTAAGAGCAGGAAGAGAAGGAGTGACAGAGGATGAGATGGTTGGGTGGCATAATCGACTCAGTGGACATGAGTCTGAGCAGACTCCAGGAGATGGTGAAGGACAGGGAAGCCTGTAGCGCCGCAGTCCATGGGGTCACAGTCAGAAACGACCAAGTGACTGGACAACAACCTTTTAACTATTGTGAATAGCACCACTATGAACAAGTTCATTTCTTAAAAACTGGAATTTTTGACCATGACTTCCTTAGTGCCTGGGAAATGGTTAATCAAAAGTCTGTTGAGTACACCAATATAAGCTAATATTTTAATAGATACACGGAGACAGGCTCACACACACATATACCACAAATCTTGCTTCTCCTTCTATCTTCCTCATCTCAGGAAATGATACCAACATCTACTTCACAGGCCAAGGCAGAAACTCCTCCCCCATTTTCTATATTTAATTCATCACCAAGTCCTAAGGATTCTAAGTCTTAAATCTCTCTTCAATCTGCCCTCTTGTATCTGTCTTCACTGCTTCAGCCTGCAGTTAGGCCCCCATCATCCCTGACCTATTACAATGCTTTTCTAAGTGACTGTCCAGCCTCCAGGCTCTTTCCTCACTGCTTGGTCCTCCTAATAAAACATAAGTCAGATGGTGTAAGTCTTCTGCTGAAAAGCCTCCCTGGAGCAGTTCTCCGTGGACTGTACACTAAAAGAAGACTCATTTAGATAGCACAAGATGCCCTTCCTAATTTCTCTTTTTCTTATCTACAACCTTATTTTTCCAATACTCTCTAACTCTACCCAAGCTTCTAACTCTGAATATGCATTTTCCCTCCCCAGATGTTCTCTCTTCTCTTTCACGCCTCCATTCACTCAATAAATTTTAAGGATTACCAACTCTGCCTCAAATCATGCAAGGTCCTGTAGTCACAGGGGTGAATAAGACAGGCCAGGTCCCAGCGCTCATGGGACTCCCCTTATGGAGAAGAGACCATGAGGATTTACAGAGGATGCTTACGTGTTATGGAATCTGTCCTATGTACTGTAGGAGATTTAACAGTATCCTTGGCTTCTATCTACTAGATACCAATAGCATACTCCACAGCTTGTTAATTGTTATGACATTAATTACTTTTAAGTACAAATTATGATAAATGTCACTTACCTCTACACATGTTATACCATCTCCCAGGAAAAGGTTTTCTTTCCTTTTCTGCCTGATCAGTTTCTCTAAGAGTCAGTGCCCACATTCCCTTTCCCTGCTCAAAGTTCCCAAGTAGAATCAGTTACTTCATGCTCTTTATTCCTCCTTATCGCCCCTCTTAGACCTTGCTAATACATTGTTCACTGAATAAATGCAATGAAGTAATAAACGCAGTAAAAGATCTCTGTTTTCATGAGTTAATGCCTTACTTTTCCAGTTATAAAGTAATTCCTCCCTGTGAGCAGACCGCCCCTACTTCAAATTTTAGTAAACAAGGGATTTCAGTTCATATGGATTGAGTTTTGTATACTTTTCCTCAACCACAAGAATGTTAGTTCCAGTATATAAGAATTATGAGTTACTCCTGTTGGGGATCGGAGAAGGCAATGGCAAACCACTCCAATACTCTTGCCTGGAAAATCCCATGGATGGAGGAGCCTGGTGGGGGGCAGTCCATGGGGTCGTTTAAGAGTCAGACACGACTGAGCGACTTCACTTTCACTTTTCACTTTCATGCATTGGAGGAGGAAATGGCAACCCACTCCAGTGTTCTTGCCTGGAGAATCCCAGGGACGGCAGAGCCTGGTGGGCTGCCGTCTACAGGGTCGCAGAGTCAGACACGACTGATGCGACTTAGCAGTAGCAGCCTGTTGGGGATAATTAGAAATAGGAGAAATTGGGTATTGGGACTAAAAAAGTAAAGTAAAGCAGATGGCATGGCAGCCACAGAGGTTTTTGCCTAGAGGCTTTAGGGAAGAAGGGACTCTGAGGAGACATAAAGCTGTACCTTAAAACAGTACTCCTTCAACTGCACGGAGGAGGAAGGGATCGCTGTGTGAAGGGCCTGGTGGCAGGTGCTGTGGAGAGCTATCTCTGGGACCCAGAATGCAGGAGTCACCAATTCGAAATTATGAAATCTGAACGGCCTCACACATTGGATGCAGAAATAGATATGGGGCGGTGGGGGGTGGGGAATATCCTTTCATACGCATATTATCTTCAGCAAAGCAAAGCAAAGCAAATTTATGGGCATTTCATTGAAATGGCAGAGGAGAAAGACCCTGAGAAATTTCTGTTGAGCAAGAGATGGTAAATGGAAAGCAACTGTATCATAACCCTTACTAGTAATTTAAGACATGAAAAATGTCACTGATACTCTCGTCATTTAGCATGCTGTCTTGATGTTTTAGAGATGATACAAAGGTTTATAATGGCTTGCCTTTAACCTTACTGTTCCCCTAAAGTCTTACATACCTCAAGGGAAATATCTCCTTCCCCTCACAACTGGGGAGGATCCACTCTATTTGTGATGTTTCCTGAGACTGGCATCTACAGCTTATCCCTTTATCCCTGTATCTGCACCGGGCACATAACTGAAACTCTATCACTGCTTATTGAAGATGCGATCCAAAACAAGATGTGGTTGGGAAAACCCGCCCTCTTCTCTCAGATGGAGATTCTAAGAGAAAAGCGGAGACTGGGAGCAGGAGTGACAGCAGTGGACGCAGCCGCAGGCAATAGCTGAAGCTGGGAGGCGGGAAAGCACAGAGATAACTAGGATGTGCTGGGCCCAGCCGGGCAAGCCAACAGCGAGGGGAAGGAACGCAGGTGTTGCAACAGGCACTGAAGTAGAGAGCCCCGAGGAAGCAGAGCCAGGCAAGCAGGCTTGCCACAGTAACAGATGTGAACGTGGAGACGGCTCTGAAGTTCAGGGGCAAGACTCCTGTCTCCAGGGTGTCGGGAAAGGCCGGTTGCCAAGATCCTAGCCCAAGCCCAGTTTCCAACATTGCATCTTGCCTAGAAAATAGGTTTGTTTGTTTGTTTGTTTTTTTGAGAGACTTGGTTTTTGTTTTCTTCTTTCAAACTTTAAACTTTTTATTTTGTATTGGGGTATAGCTGATTAACAATGTGTGGTAGTCTCAGGTGAACAGTGAAGGTATACATATATAGGTATATGTGTATATATATTCATACACATTCTCCCCCAAACCCCACTCCCATCCAGGCTGGCACGTAACATTGAGTAGGGTTCCATATGCTATACAATAATAGATCCTTACTGACTATCCATTTTGAATACAGCAGTGTGTACATGGCCTTCCCAAGCGTAGACAACAGATTTCTTGAGTGATCGAATGCACGAATGAGTGAATGGAGTGAATAAAGCCAATTAGAGAGGAAATCAGGGGCAAGAAGACAAGATAAAAAGAGGAGTTCTCAGAACGGGCTTACCATGGAGACTGGGTTTCAGATGCATGAAGCTCAGCTAAAAGAAGAGTGCCACAGAGTCCAATCCAATGAATGGTAGTTAGAAAATGCTAGAAATGGGGCTTCTTCAATTCATCAGGTGCAGGGACAGGGCCTGTTTCCAGAGTCTGGACAGGACTGGCTTTGCTGTTGTGCCTAGATGGCGACAGCTGTAAAATAAGGAACCTGTCAGAAAACCCAGCAGGGACTCACAGGCAAAAACAATGACTTCCGGGGTTGTTTTAGCCCAGTATATTGCACACTCTGAAATTCTGAATAGGAAGATCTATCCCCTTAGACACTCTCTCGGGTGCTTCAGAAGGAAAGTCCATTTTTCAAGGCTGTGGAGTGCCATTTTAACTCAAGTATCAAAGCATGACATGGGAAAGAGGGAATAGAAGCATATGTCTATCATGTCAATATAGAAATAAAACATTTCAAAACATCACCTGGGCTTTGTTGGTGGGGAGGGGGGGACATTTTCTAGAATGAGTAGTGGATTTGCAATAAACCATGAATCTTTCCTGTCTCACCTGAGCTATTTAATTACCCAAGGAATTACACCCCAGGTTCACTACTACTACTACTACTACTACTACTACTACTGAGTCACTTCAGTCGTGTCCGACTCTGTGCGACCCCACAGACGGCAGCCCACCAGGCTCCCCCGTCCCTGGGATTCTCCAGGCAAGAACACTGGAGTGGGTTGCCACTTCATTCTCCAATGCATGAAAGTGAAAAGTGAAAGTGAAGTCGCTCAGTCGTGTCTGACCCTCAGCGACCCCATGGACTGCAGCCTTCCAGGCTCCTCTGTCCATGGGATTTTCCAGGCAAGAGTACTGGAGTGGGGTGCCATCGCCTTCTCTGCCCCAGGTTCACAGAGTGGTGAATTCCAAGGTACTATAACAGGAGAAGTTAATTGGTCCAGAGATGAACTGATGTTACAAACGAGAACTTCATATTCTAACCATTAGGGAAATCACACTCAGGTTTCTTGAGTTAAGGTAATATATCCTTTAGCACAAATTTTTCCACTGTAAATATTATGTTACCCAAAGAGTCTTAAATAAAGTTTGGAGCAGGAAAAAAAGGCTAAACACAGTATTCCTTTGACGTTAACAGTATTGTGAATAAAGAACAATTAATAGCCTTTGACCAACCTAGATAGAATATTAAAAAGCAGAGATATTTCTTTGCCAACAAAGGTCCGTCTAGTCAAGGCTATGGTTTTTCCTGTGGTCATGTATGGATGTGAGAGTTGGACTGTGAAGAAGGCTGAGCACCAAAGAATTGATGCTTTTGAACTGTGGTGTTGGAGAAGACTCTTGAGAGTCCCTTGGACTGCAAGGAGATCCAACCAGTCCATTCTGAAGGAGATCAGCCCTGGGATTTCTTTGGAAGGAATGATGCTAAAGCTGAAACTCCAGTACTTTGGCCACCTCATGTGAAGAGTTGACTCATTGGAAAAGACTGTGATGCTGGGAGGGATTGGGGGCAGGAGGAGAAGGGGACAAAGAGGATGAGATGGCTGGATGGCATCACTGACTCGATGGACGTGAGTTTGAGTGAACTCCGGAAGTTGGTGATGGACAGGGAGGCCTGGAGTTCACGGGTTCGCAAAGAGTCGGACACGACTGAGCGACTGAACTGAACTGAACTGAATAGCCTTTCAGATATCCATCCTCTTGAACCAAGAAGAATCAAGAAAAGATGCACTGTCAACAGATATATTCGAGAGCAAAAATGGATGTGGTGAAATACAGTATAATAACGCATATATATGGAATTTAGAAAGATGGTAACAATGACCCTATATGCGAGACAGGAAAAGAGACACAGATGTAAAGAACAGACTTTTGGACTCTGTAGGAGAAGGAGAGGGTGGGATGATTTGAGAGAATAGCACTGAAACATGTATATTATCATATGTGAAATAGATCACCAGTCCAGGTTTGATGCATGAGACAGGGCGCTCAGAGCCAGTGCACTGGGATGACCCTGAGGGATGGGATGGGGAGGGAGGTGGGAGGGGTTTCAGGATGGGGACACATGTACACCCGTGGCTGATTCATGTGCATGTATGGCAAAAAACACTACAATATTGTAAAGTAATTGAGTGAGTGCAGTCGCTCAGTCGTGTCCAACTCTTTGCGATCCCATGGACTGGAGCCCACCAGGCTCCTCCATCCGTGGGATTTTCCAGGCAAGAGTACTGGAGTGGGTTGCCATTTCCTTCTGCAGGAGATCTTCCTGACCTAGAGATTGAACCCAGGTCTCCCGCATTGTAGGTAGACGCTTTACCATCTGAGCCACCAAGGAAGTCGTAAAGTAATTAGCCTCCAATTAAAATAAATTAATTTAATTATTCTTTAAAAAAAGGATGTGGTGGAAGCTCTTTGGAATCTGCCTACAATGCAGGAGACCCTGGTTTGATTCTGGGTTGGGAAGATCCCCTGGAGAAGGGAAAGGCTACCCACTTCAGTATCCTGGCCTGGAAAATCCCATGGATGGAGGAGCCTGGTGGGCCACAGTCCATGGGATCGCAAAAAGTCGGACACGATTGAGCAACTTCCACTTTCCTTAACTGGACTTTCCTACTTTACTCTCCTGTCATACTCACATCTGTTCTCTACAATGTCAGAACTATCTAATTCAAGTTTAGGGGCTTCCCTAGTGGCCCAGTGGTAAAAAAAAAATTCACCTGCCAATGCAGGAGATACAGGTTCAATCCCTGGGTCAGAAAGATCCCCTGGAAAAGGAAATGGCAACCCACTCCAGTATTCTGGACTGGGAAATTCCATGGACAGAGGAGACTGGTGGGCTACAGTCCATAGGTTCACAGAAGAGTGGGACATGAGTTAGCAACTGAACAACAACAACAATTCAAGTTTAACCATAATAGTCACATTCCTCAACACTAAATCACCCGGAGGGCTATTAAAACACAGATTGCTGCTAACCCACATCCCAAATTTTTGATTTGGTAGATCTGAGATGAGGCATGCAATTTTTCTAACAAGTTCTAAGGTGATGCTAGTATTATTGATCCAGGAACCACACTTTGAGAACCACTAGTCTGGAGAATATTTTTTTCTTTGTTGAGCCTCAACTTATACTCTGTAAAATAAGTAATGTTCAGATTACTGTAATGGCTAAATATTGCAAAGTATTCGAGACAAACGCTAAATGTGATCTTAATCTGAAGAAAAGAGCAGGAGATTGTGAATCAGAAGACTCCTGGTTACAGGTCTACCATAGGCTAGCCAGCCACATAACCTCTCTAGGCATGTTTTCTCATTTATAAAATGTGTTAATTCATGCAACTACAACTTATGGAACACCCACTGTGTCACTGACATCTGCCAGACATTAGAAATATGGTAGAAAAACAAATCCCTTAGTTTGAGAGAACAGCAATGAAAACATGTATATTTACCATATGTAAAATAGACGACCAGTGCAATTCTGAGGCATGAAGCAGGGCAGTCAAAGCCGGTGCTCTGGGACAGCCCAGAGGATGGGGCAGGGAGGAAGGTGCAAGAGGGCTTCAGGATGGGGGACACATGTACACCAATGGCTGATTCATGTCGATGTATGGCAAAAACCACCACAATATTGTAAAGTACTTAGACTCCAGTTAAAATAAATATTATTTTAAAAAAAGAAAAGTTCTGATTCCACACTGTATAATTATGATTATGATTTGGATGATATCTAAGTTGTCTTCCAACTGTAAAATTGGGTGGCTTTATGACACCACCCTTATGGCAGAAAGTGAAGAGGAACTAAAAAGCCTCTTGATGAAAGTGAAAGAGGAGAGTGAAAAAGCTGGCTTAAAACTCAACATTCAGAAAACGAAGATGATGGCATCCGGTCCCATCACTCCATGGGAAATAGATGGGGAAACAGTGGAAACAGTGTCAGACTTTATTTTGGGGGGCTCCAAAATCACTTCAGATGGTGACTGCAGCCATGAAATTAAAAGACGCTTACTCCTTGGAAGAAAAGTTATGACCAACCTAGACAGTATATTCAAAAGCAGAGACATTACTTTGCCGACTAAGGTCCTTCTAGTCAAGGCTATGGTTTTTCCAGTAGTCATATATGGATGTGAGAGTTGGACTGTGAAGAAAGCTGAGCACCGAAGAATTGATGCTTTTGAACTGTGGTGTTGGAGAAGACTCTTGAGAGTCCCTTGGACTGCAAGAAGATCCAACCAGTCCATTCTGAAGGAGATCAGCCCTGGGATTTCTTTGGAAGGAATGATGCTAAAGCTGAAACTCCAGTACTTTGGCCACCTCATGCAAAGAGTTGACTCATTGGAAAAGACTTTGATGCTGGGAGGGATTAGGGGCAGGAGAAGAAGGGGATGACAGAGGATGCGATGGCTGGATGGCATCACTGACTTGATGGACGTGAGTCTGAGTGAACTCCGGGAGTTGGTGATGGACAGGGAGGCCTGGCGTGCTGCGATTCATGGGGTTGCAAAGAGTCGGACACAACTGAGCGACTGAACTGAACTGATTATTTTTAAAAATTAGCTTTTTCCTATTCTTTAATAACTTTGTCCTTCATAAGTCTGACTTAAATAAAAATTTTATAAGCTATCAAGGAGTAATTAGTTGTTACTATCAGGTGAGGTGGCCAAAATATAAATATAAAACATTCATATATTATTCAAGGAAATTTTGTGTGTTGATCACCACTCTTACCTATTAATAAAAATAAAATTTTAAGTGTGTGGATTAAGTGGCAAACCATCAGTGAAGAAAACAACTGGAATTTACATTTAGTTCCATATTCTCCAATTCATTTGCATTTTTCAAATGTATATTTCAAGGCATTTGAAAACATACAACAGGCAATGGATCCAAACCCAAGAATGGATGTGACCCATTCTAGCATATCTGGGAAGGCTTATGCAAGTCTTTTCACCTAAATCTCATTTCTTTGTACTTGTAAACTTGGGAATAATAAAACATACCCCACCAAGATTTAGATAATGATTTTTGGAGGTTTGAGATAATTTATGTAAAATTACTAGCACAATACTTAACGCACTATATAATAGGTGGTTATAATGTCACATTAACTAGATTATCTATGCAAGTATAGAATTCCAAAGGGCAAAATCAAGTTTAGACTCTATAAAGAGTCTGTCAGTTATACCAATAACTTAACTTGCTATTTTTAAATGAAATATAAATATATAATTTCTAAATGTGGTATCATATATAATTAGGTCTTTATCATTCTTTTTCTCAACTTAATGGGTGAATCAATCAATTAACAACACCCAGAATTCCACTGCAACTGAAGTTAAAGTCTCCTTATTTCTTTCAGCCACTAGAAAAGAACTGAAAAATTTGAGTGTGGAAACGAAGACAACCAAAGTCCCCAAAAGAGTGGACTTTTGGAATGCACCAGCATTATGGTGCTCTTCAAATTAGGGATGGATTTGGAAGTAGCTGAAGAAATGTAACACCTAATTTCTCCTTGATAGCTTATAAGAAACCACCTCAAAGAAAAAGGTGGGCTTAAAAGCTGAAATTTACGTAGCCTAATATATCCCTCTGAATTACCCGGCTTGGAATAGTCAATAGCAAGATGTTTTGTAAACACCTACAGCCACACAATCTGTGCATTCCAGAATATGAGTTGTGCTTAAGTAAAGAAGTGATTATTTCGTATTTCTAAACATGAAAAATTGGAGAAGGCAATGGCACCCACTCCAGTACTCTTGTCTGGAGAATCCCAGGGACAGGGGAGCCTAGTTGGCTGCCGTCTATGGGGTCACACAGAGTCGGGCACGACTGAAGCGACTTAGCAGCAGCAGCAGCAAACATGAAAAATAGGGCACTGAATTCCAAATGAGTCCCTCAGATTAAAGTGGGATGCGAAAACCGTGATATAAATTGACTCTGTCTACACATTTTAAAGGGATCTCCTGAAAAAAAAAACAAAACTGATTATTCACTACCAAGTTAAAAAAAAAAAGTCCTGCAAGCTCTTAGGTGTTCTTTGCTTCAATACTAAGAAGCAAATAAGGAGGAATACAAAGTCAGAAACCTGAGGATGGAGAAGAAAGTTTCAATGGAAGGCTTTGAATGGGGTCTGGGGACTTCCCTGGTTGTCCAGTGATCAAGACTTCACCCTCCAGTGCAGGGGTGGGTTCAATCCCTGGTCAGGGAGTTAAGGTCCTATGTGCCTCTAGACCAAAACACCAAACCTTAAAACAGAAGCAATATTGCCACAAATTTAACAAATACTTTAAAAATGGTCCGCACACACACACACACACAAACTTAAAAAAAAAGTAAAATGAGGTTTGTGTCAAGATTTAACATCTGCTTTGATAGTATCATTCTAACACAAAAAATTCTCTTCCACATTAATCCTAACATCACCTTTAACCTATACCCTAGCTCTCTCCCAACTCTTTTATACTCCTGATGTAACATAAATTCTACTGTAGATGTGTTTATTTCCTCATTCTTCCACATTCTCTCAGTAGGATTTCATTCCATTGGAACCACCCTCACCAAGGACACCAGTGATCTCCAATTTGTTAATCTGTCGTCTTTCTAGCCTTACTTGACCTTTCTTGCTCTTCTCCCCCAAACAACCTATTTCCTTTCCTTCTGTGATGGAGACACCAAGGTTTTCTTCCATCCTATGTGGATGTTCCTTCTCAGTCACCAGGATAGATTTTCCTCTTCTACTGTTGGCTGCTTACACACTGGAGCTCTTCAAGCTTTTGTCCTAGGTTTTATTGATGTCCACTTCCATTTGCATGTACAACCTGGGGGATTTCATCCACTCCTGTGACATCAGTAACTGCTGACTCCCTTATTCATCAGTCTAGGCCATGTACAAAGTTTTGGATTTCAGGCCTAAACCAACTATGAGACCTGTCCACCATTGTGGAAAGGACATAACCACCTAAAACTGAACACAGCCAGACTTGACCTCTTTATCTTCCCCCTCCCTCACTCCAAGTATTCCCCCTCAAATGTTTCCCTGTTCAATGGGTGGTACCTCCAAGGCAGTCAGTTGCTCAGGCAAGAAATCTCCTGATGCTCCCCAATTCCTTCTCCCTTGCTACCCACAACCAGACATCAGTCTTTTTCTTCTACTCCCAAAATTACAGAGTCTGCCAACTCCTCTCCAACTCTACCAACCCGACCCCAGGCCACCATGGTTATCCTTCAGAACTACACCTGCAGCCTCGTAACTGGCTTCTTTGTCTCCACTGAGTTATCTTTCTGCTTATTTCCCTACACTGCAGCCACAATCATCCTTCTTAAAGGCACTCTCTAATTCATAAGTTTTCTGCTTAAAATCATCCAAACACTCTCCATAGCATAGTCGAGAAAACGCAGACTCCAGAACACAGCTGAAAGGGTGCTTTCTGATCTAGTTCCTGCTGAATCCACCAGTCTCATTTCCAGCTCCTTCCTCTGCTCTCTCTCCCCTTCACAAACCCACTGTGCTGAAAGGCTTCCATTCCTCAGAACTGCCAAATTTGCTAATCCCTCGGTGACTGGGTCTCTCCCTCATCTCTTCTGATCCTATTCATATTTAAGGCTTAACCTTCTTGCATCCTCCAAGAAGCCCTCTTTGATTTCACCCACCTAAGTCTGACACTGGTGGAGACTGAGGGCAGGAGGAGAAGGGAGCAACAGAAGATTGAGATGGATGAGATGGTTGGATGGCGTCACTGACTCAATGGACATGAGTTTGAGCAAACTCCCGGAGATCGTGAAGGACAGGGAAGCCTGGCATGCTGCAGTCCATGGGTGGCGAAGAATCAGACATGACTGAGCAACTGAACGACAACCACCTAAATCTAGGTTAGGTGTCGAGGTAGTCCTCCCATAAACACCTGGAAGCACCCTGTGCAGTAGCCCCTGCACTCGTCTCTTGATCTCCAACCGATGTCATGGCCCTTGAGGGCAGTGACCGTGTTCTGTACCCACCAGTTAGCACAACGCCTGGTTCCAGTACTAAATAATTCAGTGAACACCCCTCTGGTCCTGTGCCAATAACCAAATGTTCCAATTGATAAGATGTAGGGCAGGAATCTCCATGTCTTCCAAACAAATGTCACAGAGAGAAGCCAGCCCTCAAACCTCTTCAGCTACCGCCTTAATGATCAGCTAATACCTTCTTGGCAAAAGACCATCCTCCCTAGAAATAGAATAAGATAGTGTAGTATTGGTGCTTTCCACAGAGTGCATCCTCAGAAATGTTTGAAAGGCAATGTCAGTTTGAAGCTTGATCAAAGGAAAAAAAGGAATAAAAGCATAAGACAGCATGGTCTTATCAGGCTGTTTTACATTTTTTTTTTTGGATGTTTTTAAAATTATTTTTTAATTGTAAGAAAATTGCTGTACGATGTTGTGTTGGTTTCTGCCATCCAACAGGATCAGCCATGACTATACATCTACCACCTCCCTCCATTCCCCGCATCCTACCCTTCTAGGTCTGCTCTGGACTTTTTAAATCAGTGGGTCTCTTGACCCTCCTCTTGCCAAACTTTATGGTGTGGCCTGGTTTGTAAACTAAGAGTTGTAGGGAGCTGAAGTGATCATCTTATTTTCAGTGGAGAACAATTTAGGAATAGGAACCCAGGTGTTAACTGCCTAACAGCAAAATCCAGAAGTCTTTGCTATCTAGCTCCTTCTTTCTCTCCCCTCCTCCGCTCTCTGCCTCGACCCTGCTTTACTCTCTAACTCTTTTGTTTCCTCCTACTGGGCCTCCAATCCCCTCTACCCCGTCCCCTAGGCTTCCCTTCACTCACCCACATCATCACAGCCATCCCCAAGACACTCAGTTTAGGCTTTGGGTCAGTTTTCTTCCCAGTCCCACCCCCAGCCCCCCCACCANAACCCAGTCGCAAAAGCTAGTCAGTGTTTCCCGGCAAGGAAAATGGATACTTCCTGAAATGTAATTAGCTTCTCCTTTCATTACCTGATCATGGAAATGGTAACATGATTTAGCTAAAATCTGCCCTGCCTTTTGTTGAGCCTGAGAGTTCTCTCTTTAACATGTTCCCCGTGATAGGCATTCTGAATTTAGCAAGTTGGGAAATTATCAACACTGTTCTGGGTCTCAAGAGACCCGGGTTTTTCCCATGACTCTGCCAATAATTTATCATGTGACTGTGGGCAAGTCAAACTGAGCCTGTTCTAAAACACAGGATAGAAATTGGATGGACTCCGAGGCTGCTTTCCAGCTGTAGGTTTTATGACCCGATTGGGTATCTGGCCACACCCAACACTCTAAAACTTGGCTCCACCCATATGCCACGGTGTCTACTGTTGCATCATTACTGAAGCATTTGTGTGTGTCTTTTCTCCCTTCATCCACTTTTAGTATATACACTGTGAATATTAAGGAATAATTGCATTGAACAAATTCACATTACCAGGTTCATTTTTTATGAGATCTGAGGGTGGTGGGGGAAAAGGGTCTTCTCCTAAAGATGAAAACAGACCTAGGGAAGTTTGAAGGTACAAAGGACAATTCAACTTCTGATTGATATCCAACCCGTCTGAATAAAAGTTACCCAACACACATTCTTCAAAATGGCTCAGTCTGAATAATTAGAAGGCAAATTTCCAAAACCATGAGGACTTCCGTTAATCAAGCCCAGGCATAATTATTCTTCCTACTGATGAACACAATGAAGTAAACATATCATTTTCCTAATTTAAAAGTAATTCTCATAAATTGCCCTTAAATATCAGGGCTGGATGTGGTCCACCCTCCTGAATTGTGACTGCTACAACAGATGTTCTCACTCCAAATGACACACTTCTTGGCCACCTAATTAAAGCAATTTTGGGGGTGATTCATTTTGTTGCCAGCTTGGCCACATTTATATCCTGTGTTAGCCTGTAATTTTTATACTGTAGGAGCGGAATTCAGTCTTTAAGGACTTAGAGCAATTATGGCAAAGGGGGAGGATACTACTTTGGTGTATTTTTCACATTATTTTTCTAGATCTTTAATGCAGTTTTTCCATTTATACAGAGCAATTCTTTCTCAGGGCCAAAAGTGATATATGTTGGTAAAATGACCTTACCTAATTTAAGTGAACCTATTTAAAGCAAAACTTCAGATGTCCAAATGAATCCATTTTCATGGTGACTAATTCACAAATTAGTCCTTTTGAAAAAGGACATTAAGAATGGCACAAACACTGTAATGTTAATGTTATATAAAAAAACAAAATCTGCTTTAGGTAATGTAGTTTCCTAAATTTCCCCCCTTTTAAATTTCTAAGTATCAAAAATTATCTAAACTGTAAATTATTCCTCATCAATCTACTGGTTTTGCTCACATTCAGTGAGTCACTGTGCAATTTACCATCATAATTACTAAATATTATAAGTATCCTTTAGACACATTAATGTTTCACAGCATTTATAAAATAGTAAATAATTAACAATTTAATTCAAAATATATTTACATATTAATATTTAAAACAAATGGTCCTGTTGATCCCTGCCATAATTTTGACCTGCATAATTTCTAAGTCATTAGAATATTCGTAACAAAAAATACAACTGGTCCTTTAATTAAGTAAGTCAGTTTTATAGACAAGTATACCCATTTGTTAATCACTGCTGGTGATCAGTGAAATAATACTAATAATTATTTCTTTTTTTCCCCTTTTCTCTATAGCCTTACAAGAGGTGAGTAAAATTATTTTTAGAATTTTTAATTTTAGACTTTGATTACCTTGGCCACAGTAGTCATCTCTGGGGAAGGAAAAGGAAGCTATATTGGTATTGACCAACCTGAATTTCCAAAAATATGAAGACTTAAGGTAGTAGTCCAACCTTTCTGGTTGCCTTAGAAAGTACCCACCCCAGTTTCCAAAATGGGCGGGGCTGCTGAATAAGGCCACCCTAAAACCTACACCCATAAGAAAAGAAGAATAAATAATTCAGTAGAAGGTTGGGTATTAGCACCAGGTTCCCCGGAGCTAGACTTCATCGAGCTAGAGAATTCTGTCACTCCCTGGAGTCATCTGCAAGATTATTATGAGCAAATTCTCAGCTCATGAACTGAATTTGAGGTATAATTATAGATAAGTATATATCTGAGATCTGTACATATTTTTTATTGGTAAAATGTAAATTGTACTTTGAAATATTAAGATAATAGTAATGTGCAGTATGTATAATTTGTAGGTATGTTTGTATACTACATGGAAATGGGAGCCATTTTAAAATTTATACAATTTTTCTCATAATAATCTTTTACTTATTCTCTTCTAGGCAACTGCAAGAAAGGTAAGAATCTAATACTTCTCTGTATCTGAAATGATCAGAGATAACTTAGAGTTTAACTAAACTTATGGTACACTACAGAAGGAAAATACCTTGTCACGATATTGTGCATACGAATATGCATTAGCTAAACCATAAAATGAAGTAGCTTTGATATGTAAGATAACAAAGCTTTATTCTCTTCCAGAGTCATCTCTAAGTATATTTATATTATACAACTGGTGACTTACATACTAAAGAAAAAGAAAAGATTTATTTTTGTTCTAGAGATGAACTGAGTATTATATTAATTATAGGTAATAGACAAAAGTTTATTTTAAAGAGCTTTGACTATATAAATATGCTATTATTGACATTACAAAATGATAATTTTATCCACAGAAATTATCTTTCTAAAAATAGTGGTTACAATATTGGCCCTAATGCTGGAGACTATAGACTCCAATCTCCCAGTGTAAAACAAAATTATATGTAATTATAATAAAAACAAAATACTTTTATCTATTGTATTATGCTATTTTTATAGCTACTATCTGATAACACTATAGCTAGATCAGCCTCCTGACTAATCATTATCAAGAATGCTTTGCTCACTCACTGGAAATTGCTTAGACATTTATTATTGTGCTGTTTGTATCTTCCTTATAGGGCCCAAGTGGAGATAGAGGACCACGCGGAGAAAGGGTGTGTAATTTTTGAACTATTAAAGAGCTTTGGCCCGTATTTTAATAACTACATATTAGAAACTACAGGAATCTGACAGTTTATAAAAATGTTATGTATCCAGATAATTGCCTACCTTTTAAGCAGATAATACCTTACAGAAAGTGAATGAGCATAATTCTATATAATCAATATTATTTTTAGGTCAAGATTATTCTTTAAGAAAGCAAACCTATTATAGACAGCCATATTCTTTGCACGGTCTTTCTTTGCTTTAAGGTGACATGTCCAACACATACATGGGGAGATGTTCCTACCCACTACAACATGACCCTTACCTTTCTCAACATGCTTTGTTTACTTTTCAAGTAAGATCTCTGATGTAGGCTGAATGTAATAGTGAACCAGCAGTCAACAACATGTTTCTGTTTAAATTAATAAATGTATAAGTTAGGCTTGCATTTTTTTCATGGTATTCTTAGATCTCCTTGCTATATTTATGTGGTATCAATATATAAACACCCATACCTTGTATCCATTGAGAAGTGCAGACTTAAATGTATTCCACTCAAGGAATTTATTACAGGTAGGATTATGTCAGTAAATTACTTTAACATAAATAGTATTAATGGTAGGAAAACTGCAGGATTTTCTACGCTGTGATGACTATTAATTATCATTTCATCTACTTTTCACACATAACATACTAAAATAATTGAGTAAATTCATCAATCAGAAATTGACAGTCAATATACATAGTATATCCGGAGAAGGAAATGGCAACCCAGTCCAGTATTCTCTTGCCTGGAGAATCCCATGGACAGAGGAACCTGGCGGGCTACAGTCCACGGGCTCACTAAGAGTCGGATACGACTGAGCGACTTCACACATACATAGTATATCACTGTGTACTGTTAACCATATGAATTTATAGCTATAAGTTTTAGCTTTATTTGAATACTGGAGCCCGTTTATGCTTCAGTATCAAATGGCTGACATAGTCCTCTTCCAAGAGGAACTATCCTGTCTTGTGTCTTCTTTGGACCCCAGCTACTAAACCTCCTTCTAAAACAGACCCACGTCAGTAGTGACGAAGGTAGCAGTTTAAACATCCATGCCACGTGTACCTTCTGACCAATTTCTGATCTTGTCACATGGATTCTGAGGGCTCCTTTTTGAAGTACAGGTCTCCATGGAGTTTGTCTAGCCCTGATGTAATACACTTTTTCCATCACAGGGTCCACCAGGCCCACCAGGCAGAGATGGTGACGACGGCATCCCGGGCCCTCCTGGTCCCCCTGGCCCTCCTGGCCCCCCTGGTCTTGGCGGGGTAAGGTGTCTTTAAGTATCGTTAACTTCAGTGTCTTACACCTGTATTGGAAGAAGACTCATTGGGGAATTTATTTTTAGTGGTTTTGAGGGAGAGTCTGCTATTTGGATATTAGTATAGTATTTTATTTCATTTCTTTGGTTTCTTCCTTCAAGACTCTGCTTTGGCAGATCTCTTTGTGCATTACAGGACAGGTCTTTGTGTTCACTGAAGATAGCTGCAGCCCTTGCGACCATTATTTAATTTGGGAATTTAATATCTTTTATCAATGGGGCACAAATAAGAGGTGTTGCTTTATTGAAAAGTTGGATTAGATTGAATTATAAATGAAATCCCTGATCTTAAGCAATTTCACAAACTTCCTACTCTTTTTATTCTCCTTGGCTTGAAGTCTGCAGAGCCAACATTCAAAGCCATTTGGGGTTTAATTTGCTTGAAACTAATTTGAGAAAAGTACATTTCCCTTTTTCATTAATATCTTCTTTTAGCTTTATGCTTTAACAATGGTATGAGCGCCAAATGGCCTCACTGCAGGAAGGAAAACATATTTGCTTAATTGGTTAGCACTATGAATCAGAAGCCTGATTCTAATACCCAACTATATGCCAGTAAAGTAAGACCTTTCTCCCCCAAAGATCTTATTATGATTGCTTATCTACTGAGTGCATTAAAAAGCACCTTCTTTAATAGATCTACCACTATAAGAGAGATCTTTAACAGTAAAGCTATTACTGTGAACTATTTTTTAAAAGTTTAATCTTCCAAGGGGCATTTTAATTTAATTTTCCTCTAAACTTGAATACTCTTTATACTCTTTTTGAAACTACAGCAAGAAAAAGATCCCTTAGTTGTTTTGTGTAGTTCCGGAGGAACAGGGCAACAGGTGGAAATGCAAAGCTGTTCTCTTGGTTTCTGCTTAATTTATCAGGGGCTCCCACTGACTAATTTTAAAGTTTAGAAAACTCTCTTCTTCAATGTACAGGTAGAGGGTGGGGACTGAAGTGAGAGGGTTAACAGGGCAGGAAAAGTTTCAAAATAAAGTAGGGAAGCTCCCTATTTCAAATTAGGGGTGGCCCTAAATTTTAAATTCTTGAATTTTTTTAGGAATTTAGCTCAGTAGGGAAGTCTAAATTGAGAATGATGTAAAAAATATTGCTCCCTTTTAAACATCAACAGAAAAATCTTAAAAAATAGAATGAGAAAAATGAACTATATGGCCAATAATTATTTTATATATATATTTTTTCTTTTTCTCCCATCTAGAACTTTGCTGCTCAGTTTGATGGAAAAGGAGTTGGCCCTGGACCAATGGTATGTTTATCTCTAATTTTTATCTTAGCCAAAAAAGTACTAAATAGCGAATTTACTTTATTTTTAAAGTTCACAGAGCCATTTATTTAGCTACCTAGGTTAATAGTACTCAGAGCAGATAAAAGCAGTAGCTATTTTTGTATTCAAATCTATAAAAATCTAAGCTTAGGTAAGGGGGTTCCATTTTCTCTACAAACATGCCTCCTTATGATAGATCAGATATTTATTTCCAAGAAATAATCTCTGGACATAGTAACCATAATTTAAGCAAACCAATTTAATTTAGAAGAGTGATCACTCTAACTAACTTTTTTATGCCCTTTAATATTGCATAGAATTTTAAGCCACCAGTAGAGACCCAGAACTATTAAGTTCTATGAACTTGCTGGAAAGGATCGGCAAGTTCTGGTCTAGATCAGCAAGTTCTAGTCTATCCCATTCATTTTCTGGGTGTGTGTGTATTAGTCACTCAGGCGTGTCTGACTCTTTGTGACCGAATGGACTGGGGCCCATCAGGCTCCTCTGTCCATGGAATTCTCCAGACACGATTACTGGAGTGGGTTGCCATTCTCTTCTCCAGGGGATCTTTCCAATCAAGTGATAGAACCCGGGTCTCCCACGTTGCAAGTAGATTCTTTACCATCTGAGTCACCGAGGAAGCTCATTTTCTATTTAGAGAGTTTAAGGTCTTTCCCAAGGACATACATGTGGTTAATGACAGAACGTCAGGCAAGATGTCTGATATTCAACATCATGGCTTATGTATCTAGTACTTGAATAAAACATTACTTCATTCAACAAGTATTTACCAGCTATCTTCGATGAGACCCAAACTCTATTATGCCTTTGGGATACAAACAGTGAATGTGACAGATTCTCACCATCTCTCAAGGAATTAATAACATAGGAAATGTTTCTTTTTATCCATTTTTGATAAAAAATTCTTTTTAAAGTCTGATTAATTATAAATCAGTATAGGAGAGAATATGACTGGTGATAAAAGTCTATCTTTTACAAGTAAACCTTCTCATAAGCATTAGTGAGTTTTGTTAGGGAAAAAAAACTGATAAGAAAATGCAAAATATATACTCGTATGTATAAAATAGAGGGGAAATTGCTACAAGTAAAAAACACTGAGTTGATTAAACGCTGCAGTTTGGTACATATCCACACATAATTTAGTGATTTTTTTCATTAATTATTTGCAAACAAAAGTATTTATCTGCCCAAAGTTAAGATAGTCCTTAAAATATAAATTTTACGTGGACAATGTATGCAATGCTATCTCCAAAAGATGTTCTGCTGCAGCTAATGGTCCACAATAAGCTAATACACTGTAAGGGCAAGACAATATTTTCTGTAAATTAAAACTCTCACTTGAGAAGTAATATGCCTTTAATTGATGATTTCCAATTTCCTGATTTTGCTGGTAATTTAAAGCATTCAGAGCTGAAATGAGGAAGTAGAGATTTTCTCTTGGCTTTGTTTATATTGGATATTTGAAACTAGCCATTTCAGCTAATGCTGGACATTAAAAGCAGTACCCATATCTCAAGAAGAAGCTAAAAAAAAAGTAACTCATTAATTAACAAAAAAAAAAACACCTACGTAACTCTGGAAAGTTAATATGGATTTCAGGTTTCCCTGACTTCGGAACATCTTTCTGGTGGGCAGAGAGCATTATGTTTTACTTTTAAATATCAGTGAAATATAATTTAAGCTTGCACATTGACAGGCATTCACAGACATATGTAATCAACAGATATTTGTTTCACAAACAGGCAAGATAGGCAGCAATAAAGCATTAAAATAAATTTCCATGTTGGAAAATCAATAACTATAAAACCCCAAAGGGTTCTTCTCTGAATTAATGAGTAATCATCCTCTACCCAACAGCCTCCACAAAATAAACTACCTTTTATGTAAATGAAATTTTTGCAAATACATGGAAAAAAATGAATAAATATAATTAAAAATTCATGGTGTCAAGGAAAATTATTTTTTAATGTACCCCTGAAAATACTATTTTGAATGAATAGTGACAGTTTTTCTTTTAACGTGGAAGCAATTTCTAAAACCAAAAAAACCATAATTCTTATAATTAAAATGATGTGCTTTTAATAAAATCTGTATTGTTTCACTCTGGGCATTAATATAGTGGGGCAGACTTGACTGCAGAGTCCCCATAGACAAATTACCTGAGGCTTGTTTGTGCAGTATTTTCAGCGTTAGAGGCGTGGCCCCTACAGGAGAAATTGCATGGGCCTTGCAAAGGGGGCTCACAGACACATGCAGCTCCTAAACCAGCAACGCTTGGTCTGACTCTGTGTGCTACAGAATGAAGAATCAAGGGGAGAACAGTCTGCTGCCATTTGGGCCATATTTTCAATAATAGTAACATATAATAGATTCTTCCAGTAGGACTTTCAATGGTATTTTATTTTTCCTTCACCCCTTACTACATCCACTTTGGTTTGGCATTTTCAGTAGCCTTTAATGGAGCCATAAGATTATTAAACAAAAGATTATAACCTTCCTCTAATCATTAAGAAAGACTTTCGATCTTTTGCAATTTATGCCCCTCGTGGCAAGAAAAACACCAGTTTCTTAGGTATGATATGAGGAGATGACATATGATCAAGGAAATCCAGATGGAAATGCTTCACTGGCTAAATGCACGGTAGTTGTATATTCTGTACCATGCAAAGATTGAGTCACTTCATTTCATTAGAAGAATCTCAGTATGCCCAATTGCACACGAATTTAAGGAACCGGTGGCCACGCCATCTAACCAAGTTACGTTCTGGGTTAGGAGAAAAGGCGAAAGCAAAGGCAGAGAAACAGTGGAAGAAACTTGGGTCAGTAAATGCTTCCTTGGGAGGGACAAAAACTTATGAAATGAAACCAGGACAGTTATGTTCATTAGTGCATCACAGACCGTGGTACTGCCGAGGCAGTCCTGTCTAACCCACCCCAAAGCCAGGATGACTTGCCCGTGCTAACTGTGTCTGTCCTCTTCACAGGGGCTGATGGGACCTCGCGGCCCTCCTGGGGCCTCTGGAGCCCCTGTAAGTACCAGCCTGTACTCTCTCTTATGTAAAGAAGACAGAGAATTAAATAAAGGCTTGGAATGTGACTTACTGTGTTTCTTGTAGGGCCCGCAAGGTTTCCAGGGACCTCCTGGTGAGCCTGGTGAACCTGGTCAGACTGTGAGTACTTTTCCCCCTGTGTGATAAGTATTTTTTTTTTCAAAAGGTTTATTAATATAGCATTAACAAAATGAGGGGTCTTCTGTTTTCCTAGGGTCCTGCTGGTGCTCGTGGCCCACCTGGCCCTCCTGGCAAGGCTGGTGAGGATGTAAGTATTTCCTCTTAAGCATTTCCAAGTGTACCATTTAAATACTCCTGCCTCAAATAGAATTTCTAGATTCAAATGAAGTATTCTGCCAAAAGCTGAATATGCCTGATGTAATTCTCCCCATATGGAAAATAATGTTTTAATGAAATAATGATTAATGTTCTTGCATTTAAGGAAATATCATTGTTAATTAGATATGTATCTGGATCCATATTTTTATATAATGCATTTTTCCCCCTACTGTAAATACCAAGATGTCCCCACTTTGATCTGATAGTTTACTAAGAAAAGGTTTACCCTATGATGCTTTGATGTTTTAGGGTCACCCTGGAAAACCTGGACGACCTGGTGAGAGAGGAGTTGTTGGACCACAGGTGAGATTTTTTTTTTTTTATACTAGCATTTAGTCCAAACATCAGAGGCATCTCATGTATAAAATAATTGCTAAAACTAGAATCAGACTAGGTGGCAATGTAGATGTCGTACTTATGACACTCACTGGGGGCATCCAACAAATAAAGGAGCCTAGTTAAGAATGCATAGTTTTTATTAATGCTAATAATGTAACATTAATGACAGTAAGCCTACTGTAAACAACTAAATTGTGGGTTCTAAGAGTATCATAGGATTAGTTACTCAAATTATAGCATCTTAATCACCTCTCTGTGCTTACACATATGCTAGTGTTTGATTCCAAGCTTGGACTTTGATGAGAAGAAACACTTCGGAGGGAAGAAATCAGGATCTTTTTGTTTAGGATAAAAATGTCATCTGTCATCTGTGTTTCTTTTTAGGGTGCTCGTGGCTTTCCTGGAACTCCTGGACTCCCTGGCTTCAAGGGCATTAGGGTAAGCACCTTCTTTACCCACAAAAGAGAAAATGTTGATTACTTTTAGTAAACTCCTCAGGTACCTTTAAACTTCTGGATAAGACATATTGGTTCCAAATTCCTGGAATTTGCCCAAGTGGAGAGAGAGTTAAAGAGTAAGGTGGCCAGAAAGTAAAGTGGAATGTAGCTTTTTTTTTTTTTTAAGTCTGTTCATAGCTTCCAAGAAATGAGGATCCTACAGAGAAAACTGTATAAAATGGGTGCAACTTAAGAGGTATTTAAAGCCGTCTGAAGATCATAAAATTATTAATGATGGAAAGTATGTGAGAGAGCATCCAGTTCTTTATGCTTCTCTTTCAAGTGAGGGGGGTTTAGTGACTTACCTAGGGCAACAGAGGGAGTTTGTTGGGGCTGGGGCACAGGGACTTCACATTCTCCTGAAGCAGCCACAAGGTTCTTAGAGAAACAGTAACTACAAAGAAAAAAGATGTTTGAGTTGACCGATCACTGTAATGGAACTAGCATTTTAATAATGAGGATTTGCCTTTCAGGGTCACAACGGTCTGGATGGATTGAAGGGACAGCCTGGTGCTCCAGGTGTGAAGGTAAATACTAAATCAGAAGTCCTGTTTTTTAAATGAATGTAATTTCTTATCACCATCAAAAAATATGTTTTACTGAAAGCTACTCATATTCTTAAGAATATCTGATTTCCTCCTCAGTGCTTTAAATCCCTCAATGGTCAGGACTATGGAATTCTATAACAAAAGGCCAATTATTAATAATATTCATTTAATTTAATACCTATTAAATGAGTAAGATAAAAATAATGTCAATAGTTTCTTCCTCCGTTTCCTTTCCTCCTGTAATTTCAGTTGTTCTCTGCAGCCAAAATAAAAGTAAATAAACATATAATCAGATATTAGAACACTATGTTAAACTGTGAATTCCCCTTTGCCATGCACTAATTAGATAGGTACATTCATGTCACAATACACTTTTCAACCTCTTTCCTGTGATTTATCTGTGCACAGTCAAAAAAATTTTAATTAGGTAATTAAAGTCTCAGAAGTGTGTTATCTCTTGGCCCGGCTCTTCTCTGACAGCGTTTTCAACTATAAAATGTTCTCTCTTCTATTAAGGAGATAATGTGATATTAAAGTGAATACCAACGTAATTACAAATTAATGAGTAACGAATACTAGTGGGACCAGAAATGAACATGAATATGGAGACTATGTTCTAACTTTGCAGCTGCCACACAAATGGATAAGGTCAAACTTCCCCTCCCTGGAGCGTAAGATAATAGCTCAGACTACTAATCACAGCACCATCAAATGCTAGGGCTGCAAGGGGCCGTGGAGACTCTCTCCTTTTGCAGATGCAGGAAACTGAGGCCTAAAGAGAGTGAGTGACTTGCCCAGAGTCACACATCCGGTAGAAGGGCACAGGCTAGAATTCCTGACTCCCACTCTAGGGCTCACTCACGAAGAATACACTTCAGATAAAAATCCTAGAAATGAAGCATCCTAAATGGTCTCACAGACCAGGTTTCTTCTATATCTAAGTTAGATGATCTTGAAGGAAAGTTCCTTTTCACGTGCCATAGTAGTAAATTACCACTACCAGCACCACCACCGTGGTTTTTACTCAAGAAGGTAGCTTGGAAATAATACAGCTCTATAAAATATTAGGAAGCTTCGAATTTTCATGCATATTTTATAAAAGTAAAAATACTATGTTCAAAATAACTTTAAAGAGGGTAAATCCGTTGCAAGCAATTTATCCTATTTTCTCTTTTTATGTTATCGTTCCTAATACATAAGCCTCGTCTAAATGATATCCAAAATCTAAGGGGAAAACTGGGGAAAGGGTAAATAACACGCAACCACATCTCCCTAATACTGTGGTATCTTACATTATCTAAATAAAACCCACATTTTATACATTTTTAAAACTTACGTGGTCGGAATAATTGAGAAACAGTCTATGTAAGAAATGTTACATGAATACATGAATGGTTGAAACTGAAGTGATCGTGTAAAAATTACCCAATCAGAAAAAAGTAATACATATATGTAAATATATAAAATGAATAAAAACTCAATCCTCCTTTTCCATGTAGGGTGAACCTGGTGCCCCTGGTGAAAATGGAACTCCAGGTCAAACGGTAAGTATTAATTACTTTACTGTAAATAAAAAATGTGTACACTCTTTGCAAGCTAGAACTTCTTTAGTGTTTTTGCTAATTACCATTTCCCTTGGCATTGTATTCTTTGATATTTTTCTAATAGCCTTCTGCCTAGTTAATTGAAATCCATTACCTTTTCGTTGGAATTAGAACAAGACCTATTTATTTCAAGTGGATTCTTGCATATGTTAGAAAATGGAAGAAAGCAAATGATGCCTGTGACTTTTCCTTGAATTAGCAATTCTGGATTTCATTGGAAATGTTTCTGCTTCTAGGGAGCCCGTGGTCTTCCTGGTGAGAGAGGACGTGTTGGTGCCCCTGGCCCAGCTGTGAGTGCTTCCAGTCTGGTTCTTTTTGAAAAGCTTCTAATATATGCCATTTAACTTTGCACTTGACTTTTTTCCCTCTCTTTTCTTCATAGGGTGCCCGTGGAAGTGATGGAAGTGTGGGTCCTGTGGGCCCTGCTGTAAGTTGTGACACTGAAGAATTTGGAAGGGTTGGGAGTGTGGGATGGAGCTGTCTTCTTTATTAATTCCTTGTGAAATAATGCCATTTTAAACACCTTGCCAAATGTTCTCTGAAGGGTCTGTTTATAAGAACTACTCTCCTGGAGGCTTATAACTGTTATGTAAAATAAAATCTACCTCACTTGGGATTCCTGGAATGTCTTCCCTCTGATAATATACAATTGACAACAAGCTAGCTGTCAGTTTTCCCTTGGCCAGCATTAACAGTGACCACGCCACTCTAAGCCGCTTCAGTCTTCTGTTACCGTTCTGTGAATTCACTGGGAGGAAACGTCTCACCACCTTCTCCTGTGATTTCAGGGTCCCATTGGGTCTGCCGGCCCTCCCGGCTTCCCAGGTGCTCCTGGCCCCAAGGTAAGAACTTGAACACTTTTTACTGTGATGTGAAAGAAAGGGACTATGCTTGCAGGTAGCCAGTTACAGAACAGCAGCTTAATTAGTCCTTCCTTCAAACTGGATACAGAACCGCTGGTTTTCTCTCTCTAAACCTCAAATAGATGATCTCTCTGTACCCTGAGCACAGTGGGCGTAGATAAAGATGGTAGCATGGAAACTGACTCCATGGGGCTCCTCTGGCGTACTCTCTCAGCCGAGCTGGAATGAGTAGTTGAGAACCAGAGTCTCTACCAAGAGAGACAGACGTAGATGTAGATAGCAGTGGTAGCCAAGATGGTCAAACCGGACCAGAAAAATAGACGTGCAGACCCACAGCTGGGGTGCGCTCTTCACAACCCCATGGGCTATAGCCTGCCAGGCTCCTCTGTTTTTGGAATTATCTGTGGTACCAGACCTCATAAGGGAAATTATTGCAGTTCTGAAGAAATGTCATAAAACTTGGTGACCTAAAACCAGAGATATGCTGTCTCATTTTTTGCTGACTAATGCCTCGGTGTCTATTCCTGCTTTCAGGGTGAACTTGGACCTGTTGGTAACCCTGGCCCTGCTGGTCCCGCGGGTCCCCGTGGTGAAGTGGGTCTTCCAGGCCTTTCTGGCCCTGTTGGACCTCCTGTGAGTAGCCATTGTCGTGAATCTAACCGAGCAGGAGGAAGGAAATGAAAGGAGTGAAGGCAGGATCGTAGAAGAACAGAAATACTCCTATGAACCGTCTCCTTCTCCCTTCCTTTCCCTTACAGGGCAACCCCGGAGCCAATGGGCTTCCTGGTGCTAAGGGTGCTGCCGTGAGTATATGGCTCAGATATGCCACTGTGGCTTTCAATGTGTTTAATGGGCGCTGTCTCTCATTGTCTGGTGATGGACCTTGCTGCCTTTCTTCCCCAGGGCCTTCCCGGTGTTGCAGGGGCTCCCGGCCTGCCTGGACCCCGGGGTATTCCTGGCCCCGTTGGCGCTGCTGGTGCTACTGGCGCCAGAGGACTTGTTGTAAGTGGTCATGCCTGATGCCCCTCTCCTTCTGAAACGCCGTCCCTACCAGCATTTCATCCCCGCCTAGGCTTCCACCTGCCATCTAATCATCCTCTTTCTCACCAGCATTTTTAATTTGTATTTTTTCTATAAGTTCAGGCATCTGTATGTATACTGTCATCCCCCCACCCCACCCCCCACACACACAAACACACACTGTGTGTCCCCTCTGTCTCTCTCACACACACACGCACACACAAACACACACTGTGTGTCCCCTCTGTCTCTCACACACACACACACACGCACACACAAACACACACTGTGTGTCCCCTCTGTCTCTCACACACACACACACACACAGACACACCCACCCCTCCTGTGCTCCTGGAACATCACCCAGAGGCCAGGGAGGCACAGCTCTGTTGTACGAGTCTCATCCTTTCAAGTCAAGACTTCCCCTGTAGGTCGTTTACATGTGAACTGAGCCTATTTCACAGAGAACTAAAGCTCGCGTTCCCTTGACTCATGAACAGTCCCTGATGTTTGTCTCCCAGAGAGGATTGTGACAGATGTCTGTCATCTGACCACTGTTTTGTGTTGGACCCTAGGGTGAGCCTGGGCCAGCTGGTTCGAAAGGAGAGAGCGGCAACAAGGGAGAGCCTGTGAGTAGTTCTGTAGTCACAATTTTATGGAATCACTACTGTTTCAATCCAAAAAGTAATACTTCTACTTTTTTTAAGTTACTGCTTTTCTCTAGCTGGATGTAAAGACAAATTTTATTTACCTGCCTTTCTTTTTTTTTTTTTTTATTAAATAGGGTGCTGTTGGGCAGCCAGGTCCTCCTGGCCCCAGTGGTGAAGAAGGAAAGAGAGGCTCCACTGGAGAAATCGGACCCGCTGGCCCCCCAGGACCTCCTGGGCTGAGGGTAGGTTCCAAATGCTCTTGACACCCAGACACGCCAGAGTCACTCCTTCATTGGGAATTGGTTAGAATTACCAAGTGCATTTTCTAGACGAAGGAGGCATCTGCTTTCCATCTGCTGTCTTAAATCACTGACTCTCAATTTGATATGTTATAAAATTGGTCTGGAAACAGGGTTGACCTACTTTTGCAGAATGCTTCTCCCACACATTCCTTCGGGGTTTGGAGGAAGTTTTTTGGCTTGGTTTGTTATTGTATCCCCCGCTGAAGGGCATCAAGATTTCTTGCATGTGTGCCATGTTTCAATAAATTCTACTCTACCTGATGGAAGAATTTTCTCTGATTTTCTTCTGTGTTTTGTGTACTTTGTTCCAGGGAAATCCAGGCTCCCGTGGTCTACCTGGAGCTGACGGAAGAGCTGGTGTCATGGTAAGATGTCCATTATTCATATCCTGGAAAGGAACTTGATGCTTCTGGTGGTGGGTATGACATTGGCTTTAACAAGCTCCCCTCCCTCTTCTTTTAAATAGGGCCCTGCTGGTAGCCGTGGTGCAACGGGCCCTGCTGGTGTGCGAGGTCCCAATGGAGATTCTGGTCGCCCTGGAGAGCCTGGCCTCATGGGACCCCGAGTAAGTTTCAGGTTGATTCTGAGAAAGTCACACCTGGCACTGGTTCCTTTTTTAAAGGGATGATTAATATTTGAAGACAACAATAAAAAAAAAAATCAAAAGTTAATTTGGTAGTAAACTTGCTGACAGTTCTCTTTTTAATTTAACTTTATCAAAGCCCAGTAGATATTTTGATGAATTTAGTTAGTTCATAAATGTCCTATTTATTACTTGATACAATGGCTGTGAGGTTTTTGGAAGAATAGATTTATTTTAATATATCCAAATTAGGTTGGTTCTCCTATCAGCATGAATCTTTTATCTCAATTTGTGAGTTTTATATAAGGTGTTCACGAAATGTATTAGGACTATACATTATCAGTTTATCAGATTCATAAGTGAGTCATTTTTCTAGCAATCACAAAGTGCTATAATGTATTCAGCATCACACTAGCCGGGGAGAAATGACCTTTAGAGCTGTAGACGCTCTAATCCATAGCAATAGAGTAATTTTTTGCCTCCATTATCTCTTATGGATGGGTATCAACTGTAATTGTACCATAAATAAGTAATAAAGACACCAAACATAGCAATAAAAAAAAATCCACTTTGAAAACTGCTCACTAAAAGTATTTGTTTTTCTATTATAAGGAAGAAAAACATATGTTTTGCCCATACAGTATTGCTCAACAGTTTCTTGAGATATCTTTAAATGGGTCAGTTGCACTCAAATTCAATAAAAGGAAAGGCATTAAAAATAGAATGAAGAAAGTTTTCAGAGCTTTTTCATACCTCCTGGCTAGGGCTAATATCCCTAATTTTTGCCCTAAGGCAACAAACAAAAATTGGGAGAAAAGTGCTTTTGTGACATTTCAATTCATTGGAACCTTGAGTACACGTGTGAAAGTGCCAATAGGAAGGCATCCTCATTTGTTTTACAGGGTTTCCCAGGTTCCCCTGGAAATATTGGCCCAGCTGGTAAAGAAGGTCCTGTGGTAAGTATCACTTATATTTTCAAGGACACTTATTGCACCCTTAGCAAGTCTATTCTGTAGCTTATTTACACATGAAGATGTTTATACTGAAAATAAGTATCAGCCACACATAAATCTGGGAATGCAAAGTAGTAGATTGTAATTACAGAGTCCACGTGAGCACAGGAGCAAAAGGAGAAAGAAAAACAGGGCAGGGAAAATTGAAGAGGGTGATAAAAGAAAGGAGAAGGGGGGAATTGTGTACAGATGAGATTGACTTGGGTGCGTGTGTACTGACACCTATTCAGAAAAGGAAAATGGATTCATAACTTACTGACATCTTCTAGAAGAAGTTCTATGCATTCAGAAGATGATTCTGTTTCATCCCATGGCAGAATCACAAGCTTGAGGTTGTGAGATCCTATAGCTGCTGAGTGAACATGAAATAAACTCTGGTTTCAGGGTCTTCCTGGTATTGATGGCAGACCTGGACCCATTGGCCCAGCTGGAGCAAGAGGAGAGCCTGGCAACATTGGATTCCCTGGACCCAAAGGCCCCACTGTAAGAATCACCACCACCTCCTCTCCCTTAGCACTTAACTCTCATTTCTCCCTGGCATCAGTCCCCTCTACCTCTCAACACAAGAAAACTGCCATTTACCACTTACCACATTAAAAGTTGGCCTCCAGTATGTCGTTGTGAAAACTCACATCCTGAGTTGCTTCCAGGTGGACCTTATTGTAATCTAGAGCTGCACAATGATGGGTCATGCCTCAGATAACAGAATTCAAGGATGAGGAAACTTAAAAAAGATAAGATAGTCATATTTCAGAACTGTCATGGTTAATTTGACATTAAATGTATGGTTTTCAAATGTTTATTACAGGGTGATCCTGGCAAAGCTGGTGAGAAAGGTCACGCTGGTCTTGCTGGCCCTCGGGTAGGTGCTTCTTTCTGTGTGGCTCTATCCACGTGGTATTTATTCATGCAGGATACGCTCCTTGGAAAAGACCCTGATGGTGGGACAGATTGAGGGCAGGAGGAGAAGGGGGCGACAGAGGATGAGATGGCTGGATGGTGTCGCCGACTCAGTGGACATGGGTTTGAGCAAGCTCCAGGAGATAGTGAAGGACAGGGAGGCCTGGCATCCTGCAGTCCGTGGGGTCATGAAGTGTCGGACACGACTGAAAAACAACAACACATCTTTGAGGCCACTGCATATCATTCCATCACTTTCTTTCTACGATGGTACCCCCAAGGTTCCTTTTACAATAAAAAAAATATCTTTTCTCTTTAACCACACTTAGAAGGCAGTGAGCTATAGAACCAATCAGAATGTATACTGAGTCAGAAATATTTATGGATGCTTTTGGCTTTTATTTAATTCATCTTGTGATTTAAAAGCTATGAATAGGCTAGTAGCATTCTCTGGCCTTCATAAGTTGCCCTTCATCCATGGATTTCCCATAAGCCATATCAAAAAGGCAGTAGGCAGTATTTGGGCTTCGGTTGGGGACCCACAATATATTTAATTCATGCTAAAATGTCAAGCTTTGTTTTGAGGAAGTCACACGTGCTTTAGGGAACCTTATGTTGTCTGACTCAGGAGTGACTAACACTGAGCCTTTCTGCTAAACATTTTAGGGTGCTCCAGGCCCTGATGGCAACAATGGTGCTCAGGGACCCCCTGGACTGCAGGTGAGTATTCTCCCACTCTTGTCCTCTCCTGCCCTAAAATGAATCTAATCCCACAAATATGGGCATTTCTGTTTTTCCTTCAGTCTGAGAGTCATGTAGCTAGAAAGCAGGAGTGGCATAGGTCTCTATGTGAGCTTTTCTATTGCTTGCATGGCCATTTCTGCTTTTCCTCCAGTCTGAGGGTTACATAGCTAGAGAGCAGGGGCGGCATATGCCTCTGTGTAACCTTTCCTATCACTTTCAGGGTGTCCAAGGTGGAAAGGGTGAACAAGGTCCTGCTGGTCCTCCAGGCTTCCAGGTAAGTCAGCTAAAACACACAGACTCGAGGTCCATATGATTACTTTGGTCAGACTGTCCAGTTGTAAATCACTATACCACTCTCCCCCACCACACAGAACATGATTTCAGAACTGAAGCAAATAGATGGCGAGTGAGCAGCTGCTGTGTAACACAGGGACCCCCAGCCTGGTGCTTTGTCATGGCCTAGAGGGGTGGGATTGGGGTGGGAGAGGCAGGGTGGCTCAAGGGGGAGAAGACTTACGCATACTTATGGCTGGTTTACAATATTGGCAGGAACCAACACAGCATTGTAAAGCAATGATTCTCTAATTAAAACTTTTTAAAAAGAACTGAAGCAAAGAAGGGTACATGTTTTTCAAGGCAGACTTTTCTGTAATCCCTTCATAACACACAGTGGTTAGTGATCATATTGATATTAGATAGTTCCCCCCAAAACCAATTATTAGAAAATCTCCCAAATATAGTCATAAAGATGGAGGTTTGTATTTTTTTCATCTAGGGTCTGCCTGGCCCTGCAGGCACAGCTGGTGAAGCTGGCAAACCAGGAGAAAGGGTGAGTAAAACAAGTGATCATTAATTTACCTAAACTTGGGACTTTTTCTCTGTTTAATATCCTGCTGCAGTGCAATTATGGTATACAAAAGGAAACTTCATATTTCATGCGTTAATGATAGTGTTCCACGTATGTTGGTACTGTTGGAGAGAATGAGCCAAGTTACTCATTTTCATTCAAATTACTTTGTTTTAAGGATTGAATGAGACATCACATTATGGAAGTGAAATATATCATGAACATTCCATTTAATAGCCTTACTTTTTTGTATTGTTCTTGGTAATGTTAAAATACAGATTATTTCCCTCTCCATAGAAAAGAAGTGAATGCACTGATTTTCCATCAAACTAGGCCCTGAAAAATTGCTTTTAATGTTTTTCTTGGCATTCAGACATGACACCACTATTCACAATCAGGGCATGAGCTCTGAGTCATTTTATCTATAATTGTGATGAATGTGCTTCAATTCAGTTACATTCTGTGGCCTGTTCTCCTTTGTCAACAGTGGGGCACATTAAGGAGACAGCTGGTCAGTAATAAAGGAGATACACTTGGGTATACAATTAACTAGGTAATGGGCAGAATATGATTGTTTCTATTAAGAGAGCAGTCTGTTATATAACTAAAAATAGGCAATGTCTGATACTGTTCATCATCATTATTTATTATATTATCAAAGGAGAGGAGTCTTTTGTCACCTTTAAAAAAGCAATACACTAAATAATGAGAAACTAAAACTTTCTGCTACCAGGTTCTAGGGGAGATCTATCTTTCAAATCAGAGGAAGTCTCCCCCTTTTTTCTTTTTAAATTTTTCCATACACCACTGAAAGTTTTCTTGTTCCTAACAGCCTGTGTACTTATACATTTATGGAGGTGGAGCCCATTTGGCTTTATTTCACTCTTCCAAAAATTTTCTAAACTTCGTAAACATAAGTGGATCTAGAGAAAATACGTAAATGTCATACTTTATTTATTCCCATGTTTTGCCTAGGGTATCCCTGGTGAATTTGGTCTCCCTGGCCCTGCTGGTGCAAGAGTAAGTATTACTTTCATAAACTCCTGACAATATTTTTAAAACAAATATTGTGCTTTCTTCTAAAAACTACTGATGACCTTGTAACAACAAATTTCCGATACTGTTCTGTAGTCAAATCGATTTCTAAATTGATAATAGACTTTTGCATCTAATTGCTCATATTTCTTATTAAAAATCCACAAGGTATAAAAAACATAAGTGAACTAATGTATGTGTTATATTCAGTGACTTCTACATACATGTGAGATATGTTTATATGACAGTGGCTTGACCTGAGCTAAGGAAAAGTAATATCCTATTAAGATTTAAAGTCAATTTTTCCAATGCCTGTTGGTACTCAAAGCCTAAAATCTGAAATCATGAGCCTACTCTTATTTTTAAAATTAAATAAATTTACATAATTTGTCTGTGGTCATTAGACTAACTGGAAAGATTAGTTGGCCCCTATAGTATCCTGTGATGTAGCTAGTTACAATAGAGCTGGGATGCCCACACAAATGTAGTGATATAAGACCATTGGGAAGATCCCCTGGAGAATGAAATGTCAAGCCACTCCAGTCCTCTTGCCTGGAAAATTCCATGAACGGAGGATCCTGCTAAGTTACTGTCCATGGGATTGCAAAGAGTCACACAGGACTGAGCACCTCCACTTCTTCAGGACCATAGAACCAAATTGTAACAGGGGTCTTTGAAACAGTTGCAGTGTGGACTTACATGTTAAATATTCTGAACCACAGAATGCTATGTTGTAGTGATACTTACATGCAAATTGGGATGTGTTTAGATAGGTAGAAAAATAAATAGATGGATGTATATACAAATATACACATTTCATATATATATTTTGTTTTATACACACACACACATATATATATATTTATACCTGTTACATCTATTGTGTGCAATTATAAAAAGAGAACATAGATATGAGGATATATAACCTTATTTTACACCTGGTATTGCTTTTCACTGAAAATGATACAATGTTTCCCTTAGAATACTGTGTATAACTGGCATCTGTTTTTACCTATAGACCTATTAATATCACAGAAAAAGACCAAGAGGAAATGAATTCTAAAAGTTGAACATTATACCCGAGAGGCAACAGATTTTGACTTTGTAGCCATAGACCACTAGAACTGAATAAAACCTTAGAGATTATCTCATCCCATCCTTTTGTTTTACTAGTAGAGAAATTATGGGAAAGTAATTGTAATTTGCTTGTAAATGGAGAGCTGGGATTCAGAAGCGAAACAAGCATGACCTCTGATGTATAACATGATATCTCGGAGAAGGATGAACAGCACAACACTTCTGATTCCTTCCCGCAGGGGGAGCGTGGGCCCCCAGGTGAAAGCGGTGCTGCTGGGCCTGCTGGGCCTATTGGAAGCCGAGGTCCTTCTGGACCCCCAGGGCCTGATGGGAACAAGGTAAACTGTGATATTCTATATTGCTGGTTTGGCCCAGTTTACTCTAGAATAAGTAAAATACAATAGTAAATGAATTATTTCTCAGATTTTTAAAATGTACTTTCAATACGGTAATGATTTCCACCTCAGTAAATAACAGTCTGATTCTAGTAGACCCAAATTATTCCAAAGGAAACAAAACCCCAGTGTTCAGCACACATAAATGAATTAGTATGGGTTTTTACTCTTTTCTCATTACACTATGCATACTTTTGTCTTAATCTAGAAACACCATATATATCTGGACACAATTTTTAGAGAATGAAATTTTACTTTCCCAACATCCTAGAGTAAAATTTCAAAAAGTAACTAAATTTTAATAAGAGAATTTATGATGATAAAAACTAACTGGACAGTACTTTCATCTCCAAAACCTAAGCCTGAACACTTGCATTTCAAAACAGAACCTGTGATTTAGATCTTAAAATAGATGGAATTATACATTTCTGAAAAACAGATTACTTCAATCGCAGTAAAGAGAAGGCAATTTATACTACTTCTGATTCTTACCTTTAAGGGGTAAAGAGTCACTATAAAAAGCTATTTTGGTATATGGAAGGATATTGGAAAACCTAACAATAAGGTAAGAGGGCGAGAGGAAGGAAGAATGGAAATACTGGTTCTCTGAGAAAGTACTTTCAAAGGGTTTTATCTCGGAAGCCAGTCAACAGGTTTTAAGTACATGGAATTGTAAGGCGTTATAGAAAAAGGGAAGCTATAGTCCCCACTCTTAAGGAGATTAAAATGTAAACATCTCCCTGGTTGATGAGGTCTCTTTCCTCATTTCCTGTCTAGGCTAAGAGACTTCACCTTGAAACATGTTTGTGGGCACACATTCTTCACTTTCTGCTTCCCATTGTTGTCCTCTCTTCTCCTGCAGGCCTGCCTGCCTTTAAGAGCAGGTTATAGAAAACTTGGGCAGCCGTTCCCACCCCCCACTTCTTTGAGTCCCTGGTCATTAACAGCGTCTCCCTCACTAGAGCCTCCCTCTTTCCGCAGGCCTCCTTTGTGTCTCTCTAAGCAGGAGAGAATGCTATCCATTAAATGTATAAATTGGAACCCTTCAAGAGTTCGTCTCTCCACTTTCTTCTTTTTACCACAGAAATAATTGATTTCGCATGTGCTTGATTCAAGGGCGAACCGGGTGTGGCTGGTGCTCCAGGCACTGCTGGTCCATCTGGCCCTAGTGGACTCCCAGGAGAGCGGGGTGCGGCTGGCATTCCTGGAGGCAAGGGAGAAAAGGTACTGTCTCGGCTCTGGGCCTTAACACATACTGTTGATGAACTCTAGCAAACAAGGCTGCACAAGGTTAATCTTTTTTTTTTTTTAAACAATTCTTGGCAGGTGGTCTGGTAGCAGTTTGATATCTCTCTGTATACATTTCCCTCTGCCACCTAGCACCTACGTGTTTCTAAACTCACCAATCTGGCAAGATTCCTTGCTACCATGGAATTTCACGCAAACAGATGGTGTTGAGTAATACATGAGGCTCATTTTAATGCCACTAACAATAATGCCTCCGCCTGTCCTAATTAATGGGAAGAAGCTACATTGAACAGCTGTCAACCGTGCTGCCGCATCACTTATGCCATAAGAGGGATCGGCCGCTGAAGCCCATTGTGATGTTGCCTTATCATTCTGTCCACATGAGTTTGTACCTCACTTGATTATGCTTCAGGAGGGTGCATGGAAATTAGTAAAGAATAGTTAACACTAATCTAGAAAGGGACTTGTTGTTGTTATTTTTTCCTTCCATATTTCTATCAGATGAGTATTTCCATTCGACTTTTTAGAATATGGTAGGAAATCAAAACATTACTAAAGATCTTAAAGGAATAAAGGTATTATAGCCTTTTCTGCAGAAAAAAAAAAAAAAAACACTTCAATTTTGATTCAAAAGTTTGGTTGGGAAAGAAAAAGTTGCTTTTGCTTTATCCTTTTAGGGTGAAACTGGTCTCAGAGGTGACATTGGTAGCCCTGGCAGAGATGGTGCTCGTGTGAGTAGAATTCTGTTTGTACTTATATTGGTTTGTTTTTTTTTTTAAACATTTCACTCCTTTTGAGTTGAGAAGCTTTCCAAAATGGAACTGATAGAAGAGGGAGTCAAGGTTAGTAAAAGGGTATTCCAATCACATCATTTTACATGTTCCAAAAGAAAAATTCAGAAGAGGACTTACTCCCTGGAAAATTATGAAAATTATGAATTTTCTCCCTTCCTTAGTTTTAACTGTACCGAGTACAAACTACTACCCCCAAGTCTCTGGCTTTAACAGAACATTAAATTATTGTTTAAACTATCATAGGGCTTTAGAAAAAAAAAAGCAGTAATTCTTACATTTTAAGAAGCCATATCCTCTAATAAGGTTCTATATACCCTAAGAATTTATCATTTAAGAGCAGCCCCAAGATTAACTGTTAATGGCATGGAGGTGCCAATGAGAGTCCCATCGAGGTATAATAATCCTACTCTGGAATACTGGCATCATGGCTTTTCCGGGCCATAAGCCCCTTTGGTTCTTCTCACCTCTCCCTCAGTGCTGGGACACATTCATCGTAGTCCTGTCTCTGAATCACGTAGTCCTAACTCTTCTTAACAAGGCTAGCCGTTGGCTACCCTCCAGGGGATTTTAAAAGAGCAGAGAGTTCGGGTCTCTGCAGTTCCTAATCTGGCCATCACCTAGACATTTCCATGACCTTCACCGCTGCGGTAACTCTCCTCCTGGGAGTGGCTTCTGATGCCTCGATAATTACCACCGAAGTGCATCAAAGGCTTCCTTGATGTCTATCCCAAGTGTCCAGTAAAAGTGTTCCACCACTGAATAAGCGCAGCAAGGGGAGCGGGTAAGTGTCCCTTCTGACAGTACGGGGTGTTGTTGACAAGACTTCTCTTTTGGGGTCTAGGGTGCTCCCGGTGCTATTGGTGCTCCTGGCCCTGCTGGAGCCAATGGGGACCGGGTAAGCATGCATTTTCACTCACTTGCAACTCTGACTGATAGCAATATCGAAAATTCCCTGCTGCCCTGGCCCCAAAGGGCCCCAGCAATTCATTTTTATGCCTTTGTATAAAGCCCATCTATTTAAAAACATACCTGTTAGTATGGGGCGGCAGAGAACAAATGCTACATGGTTAAAGTTCTCTTCCTTTCTATACATGTGCCCGGTATCTGAGCTATACTTTAATCCCTATCATTTGTTTGAAAGTCTTTTGGGGTTGCCCATTAACAATATCCTAATGTACTGAGCTTTGCTGAAGCCTTCAATTGTAAAAAAAAAAAAAATACAATACATGTGTTCCCATTTCACATCGAACAGTCCACTTAAAATAGACATTATTTATTGTATTGTGCAAATTGCCGCAAGTAGATCAGCCTCGTGTCCATCTAAAAATGAAAACATCCTCCTTCTGGTGTTGCGGACACTGATTTATAATATTTCTACAAGTGTTATGACCAATACCCCTTCAACCTCCAAAATGAATACAACATTAGGCAGAGTAAGAGTCCATTTCATTTCTATCTGTGAGACGTGGATTAGTCACCTCTTTGGATGCAACTGTGAACTCTGACGAGAACCCACTGGCTTCCTCTGTTTCCTTTCCCGCCTGCCTCTTTGAGCATCTGTGGGAGGTGCACTGATGCACTCATTTTTGGTCCCCTTGTAGGGTGAAGCTGGTCCTGCCGGCCCTGCTGGCCCTGCCGGTCCTCGTGGTAGCCCTGTAAGTGGAAACCTGGATCAGTTTGGACACTCATAACTTTTAGACACCAATGAATCTGAGATTTGCTAAGACATTTTGCAATCCCTTCTCCCACCTAGGGTGAACGTGGTGAGGTTGGTCCCGCTGGCCCCAACGGATTTGCTGGTCCTGCTGTGAGTATCACGTGATGAAAGTTAATCCAGAAACACCCCAAGTGAACAAGTAGAGTGCATTGGAACCTCTGAACTGTAACTGTGCCTTTCCAACAGGGTGCTGCTGGTCAACCTGGTGCTAAAGGGGAGAGAGGAACCAAAGGACCCAAGGGTGAAAATGGTCCTGTTGGTCCCTCAGGCCCCGTTGGAGCTGCTGGTCCATCTGTAAGTTGAATCCACAAGGGGTCAACACAGCCTGGGCAGTTACCCATGAAATTTTGTAACAACATGTATCAATCATGTGCCTACATCCCGGAACATATCAGATAGAAGACTATTTTTAAAATGAATTAACACATGTGTGCCCACTTTACATATTATAAAAGTATCATAAATATTGTTTTATCTCATTTGTTGGATAACCCCCAAAGGTGGTAATATTGAAGTGGGAATTTTATGTAACAAAGATAATCTCTAGATTTGCTTCTACTAGACATGGAAATAATCCGTTTGAAGAAAAGAGTAACACTTGTAAAGGTTGTTTTGTGATTTGACCCCGTCTTTCTTTGTTTCCATGTAGGGTCCAAATGGCCCACCTGGTCCTGCCGGCAGTCGTGGTGATGGAGGGCCCCCTGTGAGTACTTACAGTGGATTTGTATCGTTTTTCTTTCTTCAGAAGCTATGAGGGACAACTAGAGAGTTTGGAAATTTTGGGTAATTTGGACTGTAATAAGGGGAGTCTTGAGGCTCCAGCTAACTCTGTTTGGAGAAATTCTGATACTGAAGTTAAGGGTCATGTTCCTGGAATGTTAACTTAAATTCCAGCTGGAACTCAGCACACTGTTTAAAATTCTTACCACTTCACCTGAGGTAGTAGTAGCAAGGTTAAACCCAGGTAGTTTCATTATGAAATGGGTAAAATATTTCTTTGGTACCTTTTATCCTTCTATTGATACACCCCTCTTCTGCCTGACCAAGTCCCTTCCCTGGGTCACGCTGACTCCCTAGAGACCCAGAGCTCCCTAGGAATGAACTCCACGGACTCCATCCTGCTCTCGTTGGACAGCAGTTAATACCCTTGGTCTTTTACTGTACCTTCCTCTGAAAACAAAATGACTTACGCCACGTGCCTTCCCTCAGCACCCAGCCAGGTGGTTAAGAGTTACTAACATATACACATTGATGCATATAGGATGGTGTCTTGCCTTTATAACCATCATACAATCTGATAGCATTGCAGAAAGAACTATCAGAGCCTTAATGCAAAACATGGGCACTGCAGTCTGGGCCATGCTGGTCAGGAAGATGTGCGGAGATGGAGGTCCTGGTTAAAATAATACGCTCTCCAGGGCTGTCACTCCCTCCTCTTGGGTCCATCCTTGGGTACATGTATTGAGGATTTTCCTTCCTACCCAGATTACTGGAGGTGGTGCTGACTGTGGAATTTTAATGTGCTTGGCTTTTAGGGGGCTACTGGTTTCCCTGGTGCTGCTGGACGGACTGGTCCCCCTGGACCCGCTGTGAGTAAATCACTTCTCAAACATGTCTTCATTTATTTACTCTAGCCAAAACCCCTAGCTTCTAGTAGGAAACTGTTAAGAAACTCTCTATGGAGAAACATGTTACTAGTATTTTGCTATGACTTTCCTAATCTGAAATCAGTTGTTCTGAATCATTAAGGCAAAATCATCAGAAATTATATTTTCTAATATCAGTTTAAGAGGCTTTTATTCATATGAACACAAGTCCCCTTGCCCCTTTTAGGGGCATGGTCTCTGTTTAAAAATCAAGACAGTTTTAGTCACTTATCAGTTATTTCTATATCTAATTACCCTTTATGGCCAACATTGTGCCTCCATTGTTAAAGTATAATTGTTCCTGAATTTAAAGGTGGTTTGGCCTCTAATTTAATTTTGATTCAGACTCTCCTGTCAGGACTCAAGAGAATTTAATTAATTACCAAGGATTAAGTCTTCCGGTTACGGTTTCAGGGGGAAAAAAAAGAGCAGAGATGTTGATTTCTTGGAATCCTTTCACAGGTTCATAACAGGAAAATCTTCATTCCCTATAGGCATTTAATTAAACCTAGTTGGGAGCATATGTGATTCCTCAATTATGAAAAAAATGCCTGTACTGGCTTTCTTCGAAAAGAAACAAGTGGAGTCCTCCAAAACCCACAGTCCATTCATTTGCAGCTGACTACTATAACTCAGCATAGCTCTGATTCCAATACGCTGGCAACTGGCGCAGTACTGCTTTTCCCCACAGACATTTGCATACCCTCTGCCTCAGTTGTTCAGTTTATTACAGCCTCAGGAAGGAAGATAAAAATTGCTTCTTTCTACAAGAAAGACTGTGTAAAGGTCTAAACATTTCTCCAAAATGGCCAGGATATTATTTTGTGGCTTCAAATTGTTGACATCTTAATATTTAAAACCTCAGCTGCTCTCTCCCTGCTCCATGATGATTAACAGAAAGTAAGTGACCTCATACATTTGCTCACAGGGTATCTCTGGCCCCCCTGGTCCCCCTGGTCCTGCTGGTAAAGAAGGGCTCCGTGGGCCTCGTGGTGACCAAGGTCCAGTTGGTCGAACTGGAGAGACAGGTGCCTCTGGTCCTCCTGGCTTTGTTGGTGAGAAGGGTCCCTCTGGAGAGCCTGGTACTGCTGTAAGTGATTTCAGACTCTTCTTTCTTAATACCTTGTATTGAATTAAAATAAGTCCCATATACAAATCTTCATGTGGCATATATTGATTGATGAGTATTGCAGGTTCTCAAGTAGAACTCAGTTGAGTCAGGAAATCTGTCCAACAGATATGGAGGTGTCAGGGCTTCAGCAGATGCTCAGAAGGCACTGGGTGGAGGTAACAGTAAGTGAGTGAACTCGCTGTTTTATCAATAGAGCCTTTTAAGCTGTTGAGGGTACCTTACTGGTACTGGGATTAGAGCAAACTTCTATCGCTGTGGTCATCCTACTGTAGATTAATCAATCTCAGTAAGCTACCAATTTTTAAAAACACGCAGTGTGCAGTATTATTGCCACCTCTGAAATGTGATTTTACCAGACCTATTTAGTTAGAGGCCAAGGTCAAAACTTTTGCTTCCCAGCATAAATTCTATGACTCTATTCCCTCACTCTATGTTGACTTCATTAATCCCAACCTCATGTTTTTAAATGTCATTCCACTGGTCTCAAGGAGAAACCAGGTACAAAGAAATATACATGCCAAAATGGAGACTAACTGTCATCACTAAAGAAAAGATAGCCAAAGATATGTCCTACTAAGAGGAGGTCACTAGCCTTTTTTCTGGGTTTCCCAGGTGGCACAAGGGGTAAAGAACCTACCTGCCAATATGCGGGAGACTTAAAAGACATGGGTTCGATCCCTGGGTGGGGAAGATCCCCTGGAGAAGAGCATGGCAGCCCACTCCAGTATTCTTGCCTGGAGAATGCCATGGATAGAGGAGCCTGGTGGGCTACACTCCATGGGGTCACAAAGAGTCAGACACGACTGCAGTGACTTTGCACACGCGCAGCCTTTTTCTACACTAAGGATAAACCGATTCTCAGAATCTCAAACCAACCTGTATTATCCCATAGGGCCTTCCAGTAATGCCCACTATGTTTATTGCTGTTTAGGGACCTCCTGGAACCCCAGGTCCACAAGGTCTTCTTGGTGCTCCTGGTTTTCTGGGTCTCCCGGGCTCCAGAGGTGAGCGTGGTCTACCAGGTGTCGCTGGATCCGTGGTAAGTGTTTCACACCATTCTTATCCTCGTTAACATAATAAAAGATGTTAAAAGCTGCCACTTCAACTGTGACAGACTGATCACTGAATAACTCCACTTAAGATTTTTTTATTCATGGCATTTCTTTATACAGATCACATGTCACTTAACTGAGAAGCTTTAATACTACCTCCCTTAGACACATGTTGGAAAGACACAGCTTAACATTATGCAGAACAATTCTTGTTCTTTTTTACATGCTTAACAACAATACAAGCTCTAATTGCATTTACTCCTTTGTAGTACGAAATGCTAGCATCATTTATCCTGGAGTAAGAATGAAACTGCAAGTTCTGAATCATTCCATTAAACCTAGTATGTGACAGTAACTAGGGACCATTTAATCTCCATAAACTCTCTCACCTTGATGAATTCATTTTATCTGCAGTATCAGATGAAATGAGGCTCACTTTGTTTAGGACATTCCCAAAGTACATACAACTGACCATCTCAGTGTTAGGGAGGAGGGCAAGGATGACGCTAATGACATTGCTTACCATTAGGTGGCCCCTCACTTTCCATTTACCTTCTCTCAAAACTGGAATCCCCTGACTAGGACTGCTTTGAGAGAGTGAGACTAGCCCTCCATCCAGTGAAAGGAATTTTATTTTCTCTGCCTCTTTAGGGTGAACCTGGCCCCCTCGGCATTGCAGGCCCACCTGGGGCCCGTGGTCCTCCTGGTAATGTCGGTAATCCTGGCGTCAATGGTGCTCCTGGTGAAGCCGGTCGTGACGTGAGTCCAACATTTGGTTTGTAAAATCTAAACTTAGCAGTACATCGCTGTGTGCAACTTTGTAGCCTGAGCTGAAGTCTAGTTGTACTAACCACTCTCAGGACTGAAAATACGAAAGATAACTTGGAGTGAGTCTTTAAGTAGCATTACTTCAGGGTGGCCAAAAGTTTAAAAACACTTCTAAAAAAAATCTAGGTTTGCAAGCTTCTTGTTCCTATTTGTGAACAGTCTGAAAGCAGGTTCTCTATTGGGCACTGCGAGTAATGAAGGCAGGTAGCCCAACTGTAAGGGGCCGGTGGGCTACAGTCTCTCTAAGTGCCTTAGCTGGTGTGATGTCTCCACAGGGCAACCCTGGGAATGACGGTCCCCCAGGCCGCGATGGTCAACCCGGACACAAGGTCGGTATGCCTCGTCATTGTCTGTGACTTCACAGGGGACTACAGTACACGCCAGATTGGCGCTGAGCGTCGTGTTTGCCTTCCATAGGGGGAGCGTGGTTACCCCGGTAACGCAGGTCCTGTGGGTGCTGCCGGTGCTCCTGGCCCTCAAGGCCCCGTGGGTCCCGCTGGTAAACACGGAAACCGTGGTGAACCGGTAAGTGTGTCAACACCAGCCCCTTAATGCTGTCATCCTTATCGGGCTCCAGCCCTGGCCTCCCCATGCTTGGGAACTGTGGGGGCCTAGGGAGGAGGATCTTGGCTGCTAAGCTGTGTTTTTCTTTTCTGATTCACAGGGTCCTGCCGGTGCTGTTGGTCCTGCTGGTGCTGTTGGCCCAAGAGGTCCCAGTGTACGTACATGTAGATGGTTTCTGCGCGGCATTTAGGGAGGATCCGTCTAGACTGTCCATTAAGAAGACAAATAATACATAGACTATATATATATTTTTTAAAGTTAGTCCATGTTGAGAGTTGCTACAGACAGCTTTTAATCTCTTGTATTTCAATTTTCTTCTTATTGGTATTAAATAATCACAAAGATTGGACTTCCTCAGTGGCCCAGAGGGTAAAGAATCTGCCTGCATTGCAGGAGGCCCAGGTTCGATCCCTAGGTCGGGGAAGATCCCCTGGAGATGGGAATGGCAGCCACTCCAGTGTTCTTGCCTGGAGAATTCCATGGACAGAGGAGCCTGGTGGGCTACAGTCCATAAGGTGACAAAGCGTTGGACACGACTGAGTGACTAACACTTTGACTTTCAATCACAAAGATTAGCCACTTAACAGAGAGCTGAACTAAAGAAGATTAAGGAAAGAGGTGGAAGTATCACCCACCTGGCTTTTAGAGCTTTCACATATTGAATTATGTTTGTAAACAGACTGAACAATATTTATGAAGAACTGAGTGTTGTTTTTTAACGGTAAATGTCCTGTCTGTCCTTCTTTTTCTTCATAGGGGCCACAAGGTATTCGAGGAGACAAGGGAGAGCCTGGTGATAAGGGTCCCAGAGGTCTTCCTGGCTTAAAGGGACACAATGGGTTGCAAGGTCTTCCGGGTCTTGCTGTAAGTACAGTATGGAGAATCAGCTTATGTCTATATAGATCTTAAAGTCCTTCAGCTAAGAATGAACTTCCTCTGAATTTCACTGCTATTGTTCTAAAATGTCCTACTTCGTATTCATTTCCTGTTCTCTGGCCAATTCCATAGCTCAGAGATAATGCTATTTCATCCCAACATGGAAAGGTGAGGGTTAGAGGAGATAGAAATGTACATATACTAAGATCTCCTGGCAACAATGTCCTTCAGCCCCACTTAAATAAATATAATTAGAGGAATGACTAACACTGTACTGTGAAATAGCTTGTAGAAAAAAAATAATAATTGAATAGACATAATGAAAGAAAAGAGGCCCATTTTACATTTTTAATTTTCTCAATCCAGAGTCCACTGAAACTAAAATTTTCTGTTCAGTTTTTTAAAATCTGCTCATGGACACATGATCTAAAGGTGTGATTTTCCTGTTCTCTCTTTAAGGGTCATCACGGCGATCAAGGTGCTCCGGGTGCTGTGGGTCCCGCTGGTCCTAGGGTAGGTAAATCTAAGAGATGTTTATCTCTGAGAAGAGCCTATGGCAGACCGTGAGTCCCAGACCGCTCCTCCCTTGTGGGGTGCTCACTGGCACACACAGACTTGGCGTCCTTCTTTCCTAGGGCCCTGCTGGTCCTACTGGCCCTGCTGGCAAAGATGGTCGCGCTGGACAGCCTGGTGCCGTTGGACCTGCTGGCCTTCGTGGTTCTCAGGGTAGCCAAGGTCCTGCTGTAAGTATGATTTGGGGAAGTAATAAAGGGCATCTCTGACCTATGGGAATATCTTCTTTAGACCAAACCAAGACAGTGAAGGGCTTCCTTGGTGGCTCAGAGCAGTAGAGAATCCGCCTGCAATGGTGGGAGACCTAGGTTCGATCCCTGGATTGGGAAGATCCCCTGGAGGAGGAAATGGCAACCCACTCCAGTATTCTTGCCTGGAGAATTCCCTGGACAGAGGAGCCTGATGAGCTACAGTCCACATGGTTGCAAAGAGTTGGAAATGACTGACTGATTAAGCATACAAGACAGTGATAACAACACATTAAAGTAGTCCCCCATTTCCCTGCTTTAATTGTAATTTCAACCAGAAGTAAATTTTTTTCTCTTTAAAAAAATAAATAAATAAATAAAATAAAATATATAAAAATGATCTGTACCTGATGAGCTCTTTCAGCCCATCCCTGCAAGTATGCCTTGGAGCAAGTTGTTATTACATGAATTTGATTCTGTTTTACTTACTAGGGCATGCTTTTGTGTGAATCTCCATGGAAAACCTGTTGTCATTGTTGTCTTTCACCATGACGAAATCCAGAGCCTCTTGTCTCTCATTTCCACCTTTGCAGGGCCCTCCTGGTCCCCCCGGCCCTCCTGGACCTCCTGGCCCAAGTGGTGGTGGTTACGACTTTGGTTTTGATGGAGACTTCTACAGGGCTGACCAGCCTCGCTCACCAACTTCTCTCAGACCCAAGGATTATGAAGTGGATGCTACTCTGAAATCTCTCAACAACCAGATTGAGACCCTTCTTACTCCAGAAGGCTCTAGGAAGAACCCAGCTCGCACATGCCGAGACTTGAGACTCAGCCACCCAGAATGGAGCAGTGGTAGGTTGAGATAGCCAATCAGAATGACCCTTCTCACCAGTTAGGCCTTTCAAAGTCATCTCCCACTGATATGAAAGGGTATTGGAGTCAAAATGGCATTATGTAAAATCCTACCCAGTTAATAAAGTATTTTCTTTTTCCAACCAGCACCCATTTTCAAGATTGTCTCGATTCGTATTTCTACCCTTTCCGTGGTAATACATACCCTGATTTTGATTTTCATGGAGAGGAGAGGAAGAACTGTCTAATTTTGAAAATAGTCACCCTCTTCCTGTTGATGTGGAGTAGACAATATAACAACAGTATGATCAAAAATGCTGCTTTTGGGAATCAGAATTTCTCAGTAGTAATTATTAGAACCTATGCTCCTCTCACTCAGTGAGAGGTTTTATGATCTAGGTCTTTTTCTTTTTAAGGTTACTACTGGATTGACCCTAACCAAGGATGTACTATGGATGCTATCAAAGTATACTGTGATTTCTCTACTGGTGAAACCTGCATCCGGGCTCAACCTGAGGACATCCCAGTCAAGAACTGGTACAGAAATTCCAAGGCCAAGAAGCATGTCTGGGTAGGAGAAACTATCAATGGTGGTACCCAGGTAAGGAATTTTACAAACATTCCTTTTCCTACTAAATACTTTCTAGCACTATTTGCTTTTTAATTATCCTCATTTTGGCCTTTTACCAAAATGGGCTTTTTAAAAGAACCTGCTCTGTTCTTGGGTTCTGTTACTTCCTGGATTGCATATTACAGATAGATTGATTGGACATGTCCATACAATCCAAAAGTTATTATTCAAATATGACTTAACTGATAGTCACTGGAGAAAGTGACAATGTCACATAGTGTGAAGGTGTACAAGCCATCATCTAGTCCAGTATCCATGAACATGTTTTCAAGATGTGAGCTTTTCTGAATTTCTAATTAAAAGTTTCCATTAACTTTATTGGTAGAAAATAAAAGGGTCTAAATCTCTACCTTCTTGCTCTCTTATTTTTAAAAGGAAACATATATGTAGAGAGAGAAGCTTTATCTGAAATAGGTCCCTTTTTGAGATGACTTGCCTTGGCATGGTAGTTCCTGTGTTCCTTCTAGGTAGCCACTATTTCAAAGACAAGTGAATTGAGTCTCTTTTAAAAGTACAGGTTCATACCTGAGTCCATTATTCTTCTCTATGCCAGAATATTTTTTTTAATTTGACTTTTAGTATCTGAGTCTTCCTTCATTTAACTGGAATTACCGTCTTACTCTCTGTAGTTTGAATATAATGTTGAAGGAGTAACCACCAAGGAAATGGCTACCCAGCTTGCCTTCATGCGTCTGCTGGCCAACCATGCCTCTCAGAACATCACCTACCACTGCAGGAATAGCATTGCATACATGGATGAGGAGACGGGCAACCTGAAAAAGGCTGTCATTCTGCAAGGGTCCAATGATGTCGAACTTGTTGCCGAGGGCAACAGCAGATTCACTTACACTGTTCTTGTAGATGGCTGCTCTGTAAGTAATAGTGGAATATGGGAAAAACATTAATTTGGGAAGTGGGATCGTGGAGCTTAGACCGTTAAATGAACAGATGAAAGAGAGACCTAACTTATTTTTCTTTCATAAATACATTTGTTTAAATTCAGAGGGTAAATCCAGAGCATTCTTATCAGATCTTGCCTTCTGAAATTCTCTGAAATACTGAAATATATACTATGTTCCATGTATTATTTTTCTTTTAACATGTGTTTTAAATGATGATGTAAAGCCATAACTTACAATTACTTGAGGTTAAAAAGGCCCAGGTTGTATTTTATAATATAGTACATAATGGGCTTCCCAGGTGGCACTACTGGTAAGGAACCCACTCGCCTATGCAGGAGACATAAGAGATGTGGGTTTGATCCCTGGGTCGGGAAGATCCCCTGGAGAAGGGCATGGCAACCCACTCCAGGATTCTTACCTAGAGGAGCCTGGAGGGCTATGGTCCATAGAGTTGAAAAGAGTCAGACATGACTGACGTAACTTAGCACACATGCATAATAAAATAACTATATATGAATAATATCTGATATATATTTCTATATAAATATGTGTTCTATAGAATTATATATTATACAATATAATTGTATGTAATATATCTAATTATATAATATGATATAAGATGATTAGATTCCAAACAGTGCTGCTTTATGTATATTCCTGTCTTCTCTTTTGAAACAGAAAAAGACAAATGAATGGAAGAAGACAATCATTGAATATAAAACAAACAAGCCATCTCGCCTGCCTATCCTTGATATTGCACCTTTGGACATCGGTGGCGCTGACCAAGAAATCAGATTGAACATTGGCCCAGTCTGTTTCAAATAAACGAACTCAACCTAAATTAAAGAAAAAGGAAATCTGAAACATTTCTCTTGGCCATTTCTTTTTCTTCTTTCCTAACTGAAAGCTGAATCCTTCCATTTCTTCTGCACATCTACTTGCTTAAATTGTGGGCAAAAGAGGAGAAGGATTGATCAGAGCATTGTGCAATACAATTTAATTCATTCCCCTCCCTTTCCCCCTCTCCAAAAGATTTGGATTTTTTTTTTTTCAACACTCTTACACCTGTTGTGGAAAATGTCAACCTTTGTAAGAAAACCAAAATAAAAATTGAAAAATAAAAACCATGAACATTTGCACCACTTGTGGCTTTTGAATATCTTCCACGGAGGGAAGTTTAAAACCCAAACTTCCAAAGGTTTAAACTACCTCAAAACACTTTCCTATGAGTGTGATCCACACCGTGAGGTGCTGACCAGAAATGAGCTGAGGTATTTGTGTTTTTTTGTTCAAAATACGAAGGTGCTAATTAACAGTATTTCAGATACTTGAAGAATGTTGATGGTGCTAGGAGAATTTGAGGAGAGACACTCCTCTGCTGTTGAGCTGTATTGTGTATTTTTTTTTTCATTTGACTTAACATCAGTACTTTACATCTTATTCCCACAAAGTAAGTGGATCATTTGCCCAACATTGTCCTCTTCTTTAAATTCAGCATTTGTTCTTTGCCAGTCTCATTTTCATCCTCTCCCACGGTTCCAAAGAAGTCTTGTTTCTCGGACAAGCAGAAAAATTAAATTGTACCTATTTTGTATATGTGAGATGTTTAAATAAATTGTGAAAAAAATGAAATAAAGCATGTTTGGTTTTCCAAAGAAAATATTGAGTAGAATTCCTTGCTTCAGTGCTCTTCTCAATACAAATAGAGATTATAGCAGCTCCACCAGCCCTAATACCAAGTGTTTCTCATTAGATAGAAACTCTGCAAAAAGCGCAGTTTGGTATGGTAGAAAGAGCAGAGAACAAGGACCCTGGAGATCTGAGCTCCAATTCTGGCTTAGCTCCTTCCAGCTAACTGACCTTGGGCATTTCACCTTCCTGAGTTTCGCTGTTTATCTATAGTATGGGGAAGATTCCTTCTCTGAACTAACATCTGCCCTACTCAAAACACACAATACCTAAGCAACACGGCAGAGGTTGACCCACATTTATTCTAAGTAGAGGTCCATAGAACCTTTTGGTTTATTATCCGTTAAGCACTTTGAAACAGTGGCTGCAAGTTGGTCTATGCACAATTAATACTGTTAACTAAAACAGTTTCAAATATTCAGTGAAAAATGCCATACACTTAAATCTGCTGCAACTGAGTACAGTGCCTGTTAAGAGGTAATGTGTGTGCTGTCAATCAGCACAGACACTTGTGGATAATAGTACCGTGAACACCCACCTGCCAAATCAAGTTCGTTCTCCTCCCCTGCACCTTTCAATGACATCTTCAATACACTTAAACATAGTAGCATGTCAAGGAAAATGTTAAGATTCATTTAGAACTTATTTCCTGTTGCAGAACATAATTGTGATTGTAATATTTGCCTCCTGCTATAAAGTCATCTTGAGATTCAATTAGCTTTTTTAAAAGCAAAAGGCTGAACATGATAAAAATCTAAAATTAACTCTGGAAAGTTAGCAAGATCTACTAACCAAATGATAATTTCAAATTATGGTCACTCTACCACCAAAATCAGAACACTGGGATGCTTATTGAAATGCAGATTCCCAATCCTCAGCCACCAAATTAAGACTTAGTAAGGAATTAGTATTCCTTTAAGCACCTTGAAAATTTCTGACAGGGCACCAGTTGGGATACCATTGGATAAGGTGATTTCAAACAGTCCTTTGTAGCTTAACATTTTATGTCTGGCAAGAAAGAAAGAATCAATACCCTTGACCAAGTAACAAAGAAAACTAAACCTTTGAGATCATAGTACTAGTACTCCCCACAAATTGCTAATTGAAATAACAAAGATAAATTTACATAATAACCAGTTAGAAATCTCTGGATTAAAAATACACTATGCTCAGGCTTGCAGTATAAGAAACAACCATAAAGATAGCATAAAGATGGGAGAAAGAGAAGCAGGAATAAAACCAACATTTATTGACTACCAACTATGAGCCTGAACTATGCTCTATGATAATGACTTGTCAAACTATATCCAAATAGGAAGATTTCCTAATGACTTAATAGTCATTTACTCATCTATCTGTGACTAGTACAGTGAAATAGTTAAATAATGGTATACCTGATAGGTAACAATAAGGAAAAAAATGATGGCATATCTAATAAATACCAATGAGGAAAAAATGACATATCTAACAGATAATAAGAAAACAGTGAAATAAAATTTTATATCCCAGTAACATTTATGAGGATAATTAAAAGAAAAAAGATAATAGAATGTCACAGTCTTTAAAATATATTCAGGTACGCTGTCATTAAAAATATTTTAAATGCATATAAAAATACTAACAGTAGGTATATTCATATGTTAACAATAGAAATGATTTTACATATAAATTATCCAAATTTGCTGCAATGTAGTCATATTACTTTTGTCATTTACAACAAATTTAAAATATCATGAAAAGAAATACGCAGTCACAAGTGAAAACGATCCTGGTTGAGGAGTGACCAACCCCAGGGGAAGGGTGGTCATCCTCCCACTCACCCCCCACCTTCTGAAAAAGAAGGAAAATCCTGCCTAAAGTGTCATTATTCATCACATCCCAGCTACTCTGGGGGACACTGGGGAGAGGAGTACAAAGCCATACCGCAGCTGCGTCCTCAGGGATCTCGCAGTTCAGTTGCAGAAAGAGAATAAAATAACGTGTGAACACAATTTTAAATGAAGTGTCCTCCAACAGTAGCAGAGGACTCCATTAATTAATGAGATGAAGTGTCAAGAAACTGACCCTAGTCTCATGCAATAACAGTGATATCGGGACTGGCCGGCTAGCTCTTGCCAGAGATCTCATTTCGCCTTCTAGCCCTCTGCCTGGCTAAATGTTTCTTGTCTGGAGGCCACATAGTAGAACAGTCTGGTACGTACCAAGCCGGGAGGTCCACTGTTTCTGTTCCCAGTGCTGGGCAATGTCCTGAAGGCTTGACCCTTGAACGGTAGATCCTCTCCTTAAAGGCTAATCACCAGACTCCAGGGACCCTCCTCACAACATCTGAACTTTGGTCATACGAAGGTCAGCTGCCTCGAATTTGTGCCAATATGAGAGGGAAGAAGATGGCACAGGAGAGAGTGAAGGAGCTAGGTAGCTAAGATGAGGGGAAGAGATATTCATCAAGTCTGGTAAAAAGGGTCATTTAAAATTCTAACATCAATACAGCTAATGCACTGGCAAAAAGCAGAGACACCTGAGCAATGCTGAACACATCTGTATCTTTAATGCCCAGAGACTTTTTTTAACCTATTCCACTTAATATCACTGAAAAGGAAGTTCAGAAATGGAATTATATATAAGGAAAGTTGGAAATGTCATTTGGGGTCAGAACTATGATCCATCTAGATGAGTGCTTTGCCTTTGACAGTGGCACCTGGGGAAATTTGGGAGAAAGAGTGGTTGGCACTTCCCATGAAGCCAGCCTCAAAACTCCCATTTAATAACCCATTGTAAATCTTCTTTGTACATAGATGTATCTAAACCCTTGCAGAGCCCTCTATCTGTTTTGAAATATGTTGGTATTAAGTAACAACAGGAGAGAGCTAATGCTGAAGTGTGAGCTCAGCTTCCTGGCCCTCTGATCAAGTAACTAAAATAGGCTTTCTGTCCCTATGCCTGGATCAGCCAGGGAGCCAACAACTCAGTGTCCTCAGGGAGCACCAGTGACTGCAGCAAGGGGGCCACAGGCAGCCCTTAATGATTGACTTACCCCCACAGTTCAGTCAAACGAGAAAATAATTTGTGGTCGGCAGCCAAGATTATGAGCACCAGCTCCACGACTGACTAGCCAAGGGCCCTTGGGAGAGTCTCTAGAGTTTTCTGAGAATTTGGTTAACGAATCTCTGCTCTCAGAGATTTCCATGAGCATACCTACTCTGCCTGTCTCACAGGACCACTGGAAGAAGCAAATGGGGCAAGTGTGAAAGCGTTTAATGAAGTGTAGACAAATGGTACTTGTCATCGTTAGGTTCAAAACTTCCAGTCACTTGTAGTCACCTCTTGATTTAAGATCCTATCCGTGGCCCTCCAATTTAGGGGGAGCAGAGATTAGAATTTAAATTTAATTAGCACCATTCTCTAAATTGGTAGTCGATCAATTTTGAATTGTGCCTTCCTATCAGGNAACATCCCAGCCTTTTAACACTGCCACATGCACATCACCAGATTTAGGAGAAAATGGAACTTCCCCCACTTATTTCCTGCCTGCCCCGGACACATAGCCTTCTCTCCAGATGGTGGAAGACAGTGTCCATAGGGGTCTATCTTTATGTCCTTAATGCTCTCTTTTCCTTCTTCCCCTCTATCTTAAAGAGATGGGAATACCAGACCACCTTATCTGCCTCCTGAGAAATCTGTCTGCAGGTCAAGAAGCAACAGTTAGAACTGGACATGGGACAATGGACTAGTTCAAACCTGGGAAAGGAGTACGTCAAGGCTGTATATTGTCACCCTGCTTATTTAACTTATATGCAGAGTACATCATGCGAAATGCCGGGCTGGATGACACACAAACTGGAATCAAGATTGCTGAGACAAATATCAATAGCCTCAGATATGTAGATGACGCCTCCTTAATGGCAGAAAATGAAGAGGAACTAAAGAGCCTCCTGATGAAAGTAAAAGAGGAGAGGGAAAAAGCTGGCGTAAAATTCAATTTACCCCTCTAATCTATCCTTAATCTCTCTCCCATGGAGCTAATAAGTGGAAATCCCAAGGACACAAACATAAAGCTCAAAAGGAGAATGGTCTTTTAGGTAAGCAGAGCTGTCCCATGCTACAAATTCTGCCCCCCGATTACAGTGAGTAATCCTTCAGGGTTTAAACAAGAGGGTTTAAAGATTATATGCAACAGAGAGAAGATGGTGTGAGAGAAAGAAAAAGGGCTTCGCAAGCAGAGCTGCCTGGATTTAAATCCTGTCTCCACCGTTTCATCATCCATAAAACAGTGATAACGATGATACCATCCATTGGACTGTTAGGGTTGGAAATATGAATGCCGAGCAGCTTGTAAGACTGGTGTAGAGCAAATTCCCAGCAACCACTGTTACCATTCTCCTACAAGGCTGGATCTTCTCTGAAAGCCCTTGACTACATCGCTAAGAGAAGCAGTCACCTTTCTACAGGTGCCATCTTCTGTGACAGCAGCAGCCTCAAACAACAATACCACTGCACTTTAATTTTTTCTTCCACCAATGGATTCCAGCAAACTTCCAAACCCTCACAGTTTCGGCGAATACCACTCCAACTTTAAAAAGTGTTTTTATTAAAAGCTAGGAAATCTTTTCAATTTTTTACAACAAAGAACAATACCGATTCCACCTTGACAGTTTAAAAAAAAAAGAAAATTTCTGACAAATAGAACAAATTTGCACTTAACTGGTCTCTGCCCTATGCTAGCAGGAGCTTCCAACTTTTGAGAGAGTTTCTGAGCAGCATAGAAATGGTCCTTTTGCTTACTTGGAAGCCAGTTTTTCTATATAAATGGGCTATAATTCATACATTTTGAATAATCTAGACTTCTGATACTTAATTTTCACAATTTGATTTTTTAAAATTTTGTCTCTTGCAGTAGTAATCCTTTCTCAAGAGTTATCAGTACAAGAAATGATCATAATTATTAAATTCATGTCCTCTGGGAAATTTCTTGTCCTATATAAATTTATTCAAGGGTTTTAAACATCATTAAATCACCTATTATTGCCAGTGCTCTGAATGTCTATATGAGTAATATCATAAGTAGATCCACTTCAAAGAGACATAGAAGAAGCTTTGATTAGAGTTATTTCCAACATGGTTTTTCTATAACTGATTATCAGTCTCCTTTCCTTTGTTATGCAGAAGACTAAAATAATTTCAAGAACTTTATCAGTGTAACTAAAGTGTCCATCTACCACTTTGTCCATTACGATATGTTCCTAATCAAAAAAAAATTGTTAAAAACCTTCTTCAGATAACATCTAGAAAATTTCCCATTTAACCATTTTTCTAGATTATTCACAACAAATATTTACCTTGGGCATATTATTAAAATACAGTGAACTTACGGTCAATTTGAAGCACCATATGTTTTCTTAGATTTTTCTTCAACTAAAATAATACAATAAACACTCACCTTGCCATCATAAATTATAAAAAGAGCTGTGCTGTTCTTCTCTCAAGCTTGTGAAGACTATCTATCAAAACAGAGGACAAAGCCCACTAAATCCTTTGAACCTCTGAAGCGAGAAAGACAAATCAGTGCCAAAAATGATGTGCCTTCTCACCAATACGCAAATTAAACTGTGTATTTTGTAAGATTTATAGGGTAACTGAGCTCTTTTTATTATCAGTTTTGCTAGGTATCTGTCAAGTGAGTCTAATTCAGTAAAACAAATTAATATGTTGGGGGAAATCTCTAGTCTCCATTCTCAGTTGGGAAAAAAAAACATGCAGATAGTTTAGTCACCCTATACCACTCGTATTATGATTTAATTGGTCTGAAATATTGTTTTAAAACTCCCTCAGTGATTGTAATATGCAATGAGTTTCCAGAAAATTTGTACTAGACTAAAGTCATAGTAAAATCACTGGTAAAGTTGGAAGTATGTGAATATGTGCTTTTTTCTAGAAAGAAAGTGTGCGATGCTCCTCCAAGTTTTTCCAGACCCCACATGATAACTCTCTAATCAGAACGGCAGGGGGTGGGGCCAAGGTATCTGTATTTTCAATGAGTAGTGAGGTGATTCTCGTGTCCTCTCAAAGTTTGGGAATCACTGGTTTATTGCTCTCTTCTTGTTATTGACATATTCTTAGATGATTCTGTTCCCCTCTCCCCAGAATGTTTAGGACTACAGCTTTACAATCATGGGCTCTTTAAGCTGCTTTAAATGAGAACATGTAATGGCTCATTGAACACATGAGCAATTAATTTGGGAACAGTTGCAATATTACAAATGTGATTACTTATTGCAAACCCAATTAATCTGGTCAGGAGGAATGTTAATTACAAAGGAGTTTGGAAATTAGCATGAGTGCATGACTAAATGCCTATATCTCGACCTTATTGTATTGTCTGTCTGGTAATTTATTTTAAAAATACTTCTGTAGGAGGGCTCATGTATATATATGCATATATGTAATAAGGTAACATTACCCCACATTCCAGGGCTGAATAAGTAATCTTGGAATTACCCTATTTATGAAAATTCACAGTTGTAGAGGTGGCTACTCTGGTATTTCAAACAGCATTATTGAACTCTACACCAGAATATATATACTAATTAGCATGAACAATGTTAAAAATAAATTTTCATAGTTGACATAATGATCTTTTATTTTGACTAATAAATATTTAATATTAATAAAATTTGGGCTAAACCTTGCTCTGCTTATTGCATACCACTTGACAACAAGATTGATAAAAAAAAGACATATAGTCCAATCTATTTTCAACCACCAAAAAATACCTATACTTAACCCAAACTCTTGAATCACTAAATTGGCTTAGATCAGTCCCCAAAATTGAGAAACGGCAGGATTGACCAAGAAAATGACACACAACGCCAAAATGTATTTAATTGATTAAAAACTAGAATGATGTATAAAACAATAACTGTATTTTTCTATGAGCAGTGGAATATCAATCAAAACAAATTCGGATATAGAAGAAAGCAATCAGGAGTTTTCCAAAGCTGCCAAGAAATTCTCTCCTAATTTGGGAGCAACCAAGTTTTACTAGGTTAGTGCGCTTTTTCGGTCCCTCCCCCTTGGGCATAAAGGAAAAGACAGAAGCAGAGTCTTCGCCAGGCTGGGCCATTCCCCTCCTCTCCTCTGAGAATTGAACTTGGAGTGGAGAATGACAGAGAGGGAGAGCCACTGGTGTGGAGGCATGCTAATGACCATACTCCAGAGAGAGCAATGAGCTTCTGCTGATGCGGCGCCAGAACAGCACTAGTTAGGGGCTGTTCTTTGAATTATGAAATAATCCAGTGTCCTTCGATCAACTTCCTTTTTTGTTTAAGTTAGAGAAAATTGGTTTCTGTTAAATAAAACAAACAAGCCAAAAAAAAAAAAAATACAGTTTTGGTAAATACACCCACTTAAAAGAATATGCTAAAAATGGGGAAATGCAGGACAATTTCAGAATAAGTAGATACTTAGAGTTAACAGAAATAAGAACCAAACATTTGAACTGTTTTATAAAGTATCCAGAGAAAGAATATTGTTGGAACACAATTCTCTACGGATTTATAAAATTTCTCTAAAATGTCTTGCAAGCAAAAGTATGATAGTCACTCAGTAGTGTCCAACACTTTGCGACCTGATGGACTGTAACCTGCCAGGCTACTCTGTCCGTGGCAAGAATACTGGAGTGGGTTGCCATACACTGACTATCTATGTTTTGGACTATCTTTTCAAGAATGTTTGTTTAGTAGCCTTGGAAGACAGAGGTAGTGTCTCCCTCCACAGTGGAGGGCAAGCTACTGTCCAGTATAATAAAGATGTTTCCCTACAGGGTAAATGTCAGGCAGGTCTGATTACAATTCACTGTAAAAGATTGGGGTTCCCTATACTTGGTGTTCCTCATTTTTGACACATTCACGGAGTTGCCCTCAATGCCCCCATGAGACCTTGGGGCAAGAGGACCAGAAGGAAACATAAAGCTCATGTGACTTGCCTTGCTGTGAGTAATAAAGTCCTTTTCTGACTTAGAAGTCACATGTCTTCTGCCAGCATCTATTAAACTCTGGCAGGCTAATATCATAGCTTTAAAGGAGAGGAAAATTTCAGACCCTTCACAATTCTTGACAAACATTTCAAAGATGAATTCGTATCGTAATGAAGCTACATCAGTTCTGTATTCCTGTATTTCAAGTTGCCTAGCAACTAGTTGGTCACCATTGATCTGACAATCCGTAGTAATGAAAGACCACGCTACATAGAAAAGCATGATTGAACTATATGCTTCTAGATGACAGATTGTCTGATTCGTCTCTGTATCTCCTTTACCACCTAGCCCAACACCTAATATAGACAGCATGCTCAATGATTTTATGTTGAACAAATTGTTAAATGAAAGAATTGTTGACTATTAAAATAACTTTGCTGGGATATATATAGAGTTGTAGTAAATAAGATCGTTTTAAATCTGTTACTTTTCCTCAGAATCATTCTGTTTCTTCAGGGTCACTTAAATGTAAATAATAGAGGTCCATTCAAGGAAGCCTGAGAGACAGGGAGGTGTATAGGGGGATAAGAGCAGGAAAGGTGAACAGCTTTGCTGAAGCTGGAGCTGGGATGTGGCTATTTAAGGTGGCTTTAGAGATCTCAGGAGCAGGAATTTGTGACTCTTTTCTCTACAGCTCCACCACTAATCTGGTTCATTCATATTCTGCATGTTTGTCCTTTCAGATCTGCTATTAATTAGCAATCTTTTTTTTTTAACTTGCTATTCTAATTCCCTAGGGAGACATTGGAGTGCAGTTCATAAATCCCTTGGCAGCCTATTAACTCATGACCTTTGAGTCGACATCCCATCAGCTCTGATCATTAAAGTCATGTGGTATAACACGTGGCCACCTAGGCATCAGAAGCCACGGATGGGGCAATTTTTAAAGGGGGTGAGAGCATATAGGCCATAAAAGGCCACTCTGAATGTATGTTGTCTCTCTATCCTCACACTCTTCCTATCACATCTTTCTCTTGATAAATACATGTCTTATTTCACCAAGTTTGAGCATTATTTTTAAATACCAAGTGCTCTTACACATTAGCTTTTATTTTAAAAATGCTTGCACCAAAAACCTTGTGAGAGAGGGGACAAAGAACACAAATTAAAATATACAAAATGAAAGGTCATTAAACAGTCAAAAAACTGCTCAATTCCTCTAACAATTAAAGAAATATGAAGTAAAACTTCACCTGGTGTATGGCTAGGCTTCTTTTGAAAATAATGTTTTGGACAAAAGATCAGCCCCATGTATAGTTGGCATGTTGTGTGTGTGCCTGTGTGTGTGTGTGTGTGTGTGTGCGTGCGCGCGCGCGTAGTGACATTATATGACTATGACATATAGTCTCATACATAAATGGGTACAAAATTTCTGGAAAGCAGTTGATCAGTATGTATCAAAAGAATTTAAAATGTTTATACTTTTGACAAGTTACTATTCCTCATCTAGGAATGTATCCTAGGAGATGAATCCTTGATTTTCCTAAAGATTTTTGGACAAGAGTGTCTACATGAAGAGTTTCCCAAAATGCTGTGAAACCCTGGTTTTCTTTCTACTGCCCAAGTCAAAGCAACACACAGCTATCCTCCAATGAAACCGTTTAGAGCCACCTAAGCTTTGAAGGACAGCCATGCCAGTCTGAAGGACAAGTACGTGAATCACAGAAGGCTGAGAAAATGCCAGGGTGTTTGCAGAACGAAGCCAACGGAAAGAACCAGAACACTGCAGCTCTCAAAAGACGTCACAACAAATACACTCTGTGAACTGGCTCGTATGACCAAGTGCTAATCCAACTCTCTGAACAGGAGCTGTTGTGGCAAGAAGTCCCCCCAAAATATCAAAGATTGTATTTAAAATACACGTCATATTGCCTCCTCTTCCATTAAAAGCAATCTCCCTTGGTTATTGTGAAGTCACATTCCCCTAGCTTCTATACTTTAAGAGTACGAAAGTGTTAAAAATTGCCTGGAGGAAAGATACCACAACAGCATTTAAGTACATGTGCAAAAATAATGGTTGATCATCACGTCATATCTTGGGTGCAACTGCTGTCCTAGCCTTACTTAACACCAAACATTGGAAAGCAATCAAATATCTAAAAAATAGTGGATTGGTTAAAGCAGTTATGTTCTCAGAGTATTTAATGATATGAGAAAAAATTCATAACTAGATACAACAAGTAGATTACAATGAAGTTGCATCTCATGCAGTAGATTTTAAAATTAGCACATGATTTTAAAAATCTCATATGGCTAAGACTGCCCATGAAAATCTCCAGTTTGGACACCACATACCGTAACTTCAAGACAGTTTTTCTTTTTAGTATTAGAATAGATAACTGTTTCTGTGACTGAGCATCAAAGCTGTTGGCTTAAGTTTTGACCATGTTGTAGGAAAAATATATATTTTTACCATTAGAATCATAGTCAGTGTAGCAAGATGCACATACTATAAAAGACAGAGAAACAAGCTCAAGTTTGTTTAAAATTTTTCATTTTATAAACATATGCATAAAAAATCCAGAAAGGATCTATGTAAAAATTTTAATAACCATCACCTTTAATGAGAAATTAGTATTGTCAGGTTTCTTTCCTGTATCCTTCTTAATTTTTTTTAAAAAATGTAAATGAACATTTAATATTTCTATTACCAGAAGAAAACTGATTATTTTAAGTGATATTCAAAAAATATAGATGATATCTTTAAAACTAAGCATTATTACAAATGCTTAACAATATGTAGTTTTTGGTGTGTAATTTCTGTGTCTAGTGAACAGGCATTTGGTTAAACAAACTACTGCTAAACATGACTGAAACACGCGGACACATTTATAATGCAGGAATTGCAATCAACAGAATTCTATTAGGTTGCCTCAGTAAAGCAGTGCTATTAGGGACTATTGAACACAAAAACAGCCTCCTTACATTGAACTGGACGTGTAAACATACCTGTCAAAAGAAAACAAAGGTTTTATCTAGACATGGATTATATAAATACACATAGTCTACAGTAAATTACCTCAGAAGTGTCCATAAATTCATACCCTTTATGCATTTCCTTAAAATATCATTAAAATACCTATTACACAATACTTTCTCTGCTTCATTCACAAAAGATGCACAGATGCGTTCGTGTAATAAAGGAAATTGCTCACTAAAACACATATATCACTCCAGTAAGGCTATTTCAGTGATTGAAAGAAATACATGTCTCATGAGAAGGGTTCAAAAGACAGGTCAATTAAAATAGTTCTTTGATTGCATAAAATTACTGGTGGTTGATCCATTGTGTCAGATGTGAAGTGAATCAAACAGTCAGTTTTAAATTCTTAACATTAAATTGAATTAATAAATTGAGAAAAGACATGGTTCAAGTAGGATTGAAAGGTTTTTCTGCTACACCAGACTGTTTAGATACATTAGCAACACAGATACTAAGACCGAATATCTCATCAGAAAGCAGTATAGGCTGCAGAAAATTAACAGAGTGCTAGACCCAATCTTGGTGTAGAATTACATGGAAGGGATTAGGAAGTGAGGGGAAGGTAATTAAGTAGAAAGAACAGCCGGAAAGAACTGAAAACCAAAAGATCAGATGGTCTGAGTTTGAGCCCTTCACCATCTGTTGGCAATCAAAATTTATTTAATCTTATTGTGTATTTACTTTGTAAAAGGGGGGAAAAATAAAACCTCATTCTAATAAATGAATAGGTGGGACGCAAGGCGAATGCCTATTATAGCAGAGCTCATTATGACAGCAAGCAAAATCATTCCCATTGCAACATAACAAATACAATTAATGCAATTTAATTGTTCCATCTTTGTCCACATGCCTAATATCAGCATCATAAAAAGGTTCTTACGTTTTCCAGGCTTTTTGTGATTTAGTCGGAGGGCTTTGTCTGTAATTTTACTGTCATTGTTTATTGTATGTCTGTCCATACAATTTGCTCTTGTAAAATTTCTGAATGATTGCATGTATCCATTAGGAAAGTAGCTCAACCAGCCACTTATGTTTCCCATTCTAATCAGCACCAGCACCTGTCATTTCAATACCATTTAAGGATGTTACCATCTACCCAGTTATATAAGGAAGAAAACTCATTCTTTCTTCTGCTTTACCTCTGGCCTCCATATTCACTCAACTACTAAATCCTTCTAAATGTTCTTCCTACATGCTTTATCTTTTAAATATTTTGGTGCTTCCTCTTATCTGTGGTGCGGCCTTTCATGGTCTTTCACCTTAAAGACTACCTGCCTCTTTTCCTGACTCCCTCAAATCCATTCTCCATCATACAGAGAAAATACAACTCTGGCCTTTCAGTTCGCCTCTAAAAGATTCCTGTTTTCAAGGTCATTTACAGGATAAAGTCAAAAGGCATCTGTGTGGTATATGAAACCCTTAACCACAGATCCCCGAACAATTTCACCTCTTGAGCTCTTCACTCCCATCTCACAGTTTATACCCTTCAGCAAAACCAGAGTGAGTAATTTATAAAGCAACTAGTAATAAATAATTAAGCAATTTTTATTATAATCAACTCATGAGATGCCTCAGGGATGAGTCTTTTCATTCATTCTTTAGGTCTATGCCATGCGTTACTATTTTAATATTAGCTGGTAGGGCTTCAGAGTGAGACAGCCTTGCAAGTAAGGTGGAACAGACTACACATCCAGCTGTCCCACAGGAGAGTCTGAGCAAAAGATCTCCAAAGAGCTCAGCAAGGCTGGCAGATACATTGTTGTACCTCTGGACACATATTAGTGTTACCTTCCAGTCACACGTGTGCAGTTACAGAGGAGAGCTGTATATTTTCCTTTATTGAAAAATGATTGAGACCGTATTTTCCTTTGTATCAGCTTTCACGTACCTAGCAACACACTTTTAGGATGCCAGTTATTTGGAAGCTTTATCAGAAAAGAATGCCTGTATCGAATCGAGTTTTATTTAATTTAGTTCTGAAGTTGCTTGATGAAAATTCATTGATGTCAGGTTTCTAGGGTTATATTTGCATTGCAGATGGACTATTTAACAGTCCACAAAATCAGTAATATTACTGCTAAAGCCAAGTTGGTATTAATGAGATATTCTAATATCTGGGTAAGAAGTTTCCTTCTGAAAAGTCATATCATATTTGATTGCTTAAGTTTGTTAATCATAAGAAACTAGTTTCTTTTGATGAAATAATAGTTGAATATTTCCACAAAGCAGTCAGCTCCTTGTACATGACGCTAATTTCCTTTTAAGGACTAACCTATTTTGATAAATGGAAATATTCTACTCTACTCCCCACCACCATCCCACTATAGAAAATAATGTACAGATCCAAATGTATGTAGACTGATTTAAAATGCTGATTCATTGCAGTGCCAAATGCCAATGAGGGAATATTTTAAATATCTTGGGTATTCTATACATCAATAAATGGATGAAATAAATATTGAGCTAGTAAAAGGTAAACACTGAATGTTTTAAATATTAAATTTTCTTTTTAGAAAGAAAGGACAAGAGTTATATGTGTTCTTTTTCTAACAGTTTTATTGAGGTATAATGGTGGTTTAGTAGCTAAGTCATGTCTGAGTCTTGCAACCCCACGGACTATAGTCCATCGTGTTCCATTGTCTATCAGATTTCCCAAGCAAGATTACTGGAGTGGGTTGCCATTTCCTTCTCCAGGAGATCTTCCTGACCCAGGGATTGGACCCACATTTCTTGCATCTCCTGCATTGCCAGGTGAATTCTTTACCATTGCTCCACCTGGGAAATTCAAAGATTATATATATATAAAATGCACATCTTTATTTATCAGAAGTGAAATGTTTACAAAATGAATGATAAAGAAAATAATCGTCTCTAACTAGGAAATATAATTATAGAAATAACAATACAAATAACCACTATTAAACTCTCAAATAACTTAAATCTATAGTTATGAATATACATAGGCACACATAACATATATTTTTATTAAACTAAAATCAAACTACATGTATTATTTCATGCCCTAAATTTTTAATAAGCATTTTATGTATTTGCAATTTTACTGTTTTCAAAAAATTTTTAAATACANCTTGCACATGAATTTGAAATGGCATCTTTATCACATAATAAATTCTTATGTATGCATTTGAATTTAAAATTTGTGCTAGTGGAGTGATGAAAGCTGCAGTTCAATCTCCAGGCTTTTGTTCCTTTTGTATCTTTTTAGTTAAATGTGGCATTGATTTAGGGTGGTGCTTTTTTTTTTAAACACTCTATCAAGTGCCCTTGTGAGACTTACATTTAGATTTATGTACACTAGCATATAGCTATTTTTCTTCTTCAGATTTATATTTTTCTTTTAAAGCAATACAAGCTTTGCATAGGGGGAGAAAATGTAATTCCATACAAATGTAAAGAAGCAACAAAATTTATTTTATTCCTTCAATCTTACTAGTCAACAGCAACCACTGATAATGCTTAGGCATATTCTGAGTTTTTGGTTTTTTTTTTCTCTTCTCCCTTTTGTAGGGGCCACAAGAGATGTAAATAAAGATTTTTAAATGGTTGCAAATGATAGAGTTTTTAATTTTTTCCAGTAGAGCTTTAAAGTGTTCCAGAATAATAAAAATCTTTATTCTTCTAGCAAAGTTTAAAATATATATTTTTAAACCTAAACATATAAATTCATACTCCAGAAACAGAAAACAAATATGTTTTCCTAAATTACTCATTAAAATGGAAATTCTCTATTTTCACCAGCGGGTGGCAATCTCAACATATACACAATTTAGTATTTTCAACAGAACTGTTTCATGCAAAAGGGAAAACTACTTAAAATGTCTGACAACCCTAACTCCAGCAGCTGTTTGTTGCCCTTTAGTTGTTGTGATTAAAAAAAGAAAATGAGAAAACTGCAGGAATAATCACAAGTGAGAACATTACACAACATAGAACAAAATTACCTTAGCTTAATGTCAGCTCAGTGAATAAAAGCTATGTGTTAAAATATTATTCCTCGTGTGCTTCCAAAGAATACAGTGTTTTAAATATTTGATATTTCCAGGCAGGACAAAGAGTTTACATCTAACAAATATTCCACAATTACATGAATTACAACTATTGCTAAAAAACAAGACACAATGAAAAATAATAGAGAATATAATTGTGATGGGAAAACAGCAAGTTTGAATTGTTAGCAAAACATCCAAAACACTGAGCTGAGCCACCATGATGGTCATAGTCAGCCAGGATAGTAGAAAGCTTGCAGGGCCAAGAAAACCTGTGGGGAAATGCTTGCAAACAGCAGTCTGAAATGGCACCTGTCTCTGATTTTAGAAACAAAAATGAACATAAAATCAAAGTAATTGCTTTCTACATGCAAAATTCAGTAATGCCCAACATCAGATCATGAGAAAAAGCAGTTTGGGGTGCTTTCACGGACAGTTTTGATCCACGTATTTATACACTCAGTCTCCAAACTAAATATAGTATAAATGTGGCAGTTTTTTATTTTATAGAAAAACCACAGTCTTTCCCACTGGTAATTTAAAGTAATTTGAATTTTAAAAATCACTTGAGAGAGAGACAGAGTGAATCCTCAACATCCAGGGCAGTCTAAAATTGAGGGCAGGGTTAGCAGCACAGCTGTAGAGTTGGTCTTCAAACCAAGTTCATGCTCGAGATGGGGCCCCTTGTCTCCTCACAGTTTGTTAGTTCCCATTTCCTGCGTGTTTCTGTTCCACTGCTGGAGAGCCCATTAAGCCTGGGGGAAAGGGCAGAGAGTTTGACTCAGGATTTAGCAACACTGAAGCCCTCTGGCAAACTGGTCGGCACTCTCAAGAAGCTCATAAAAACTTAGGAACCTCTAGGGAGAACTCTTTGAGGGGGAAAAAATGGCAAGGACGATAAAACTGATTTAGGAAAAAAGTCACAGTAGTTGCAAGAGTAAGGCCTTCGAAAATGGGTAACTTGATGGTTAAATAACCCCAGTCCAGCCTCGGGAGCTCAAAGATGAAAACTTGACTATAAACAGAAATCTGAAAAGAGCAAAGCTCTCCAATAGTGCCTAACATCAAAGAAAGATTCTTACTTGCTGCATCACCAGTCCTCTCCTCGATTTCTCACAACACGTAAGGTTTCTAGACTCTTCTATACTTACTTTCTGCTATCCGTGTCATTCTCAGGGTGTAGGTTCCCATAATTAAGCCGGATATTCTAGTAATGAGGAAGAAAGCAGGGCTTCCATAAGCTAGACATGTTTTCTTCGTGAACAGGGTACCACGTTCCTTTAGCTTTTGTAGTATTGACCAAGTCGTCGTTCAGTCACCAAGTCGTGTCCAACTCTTTGCAACCCAATGGAATGCAGCACACCAGACCTCCCCGTCCCTCACTCTCTCTCAGAGTTTGCCCAGGCTCATGTCCATTGTCTCAGTGATGCCGTCCAACCATCCCATCCTCATCTGGGATTGACCTAGAGTTGCCAGTAAATATTTATCAGAGATTAGTTTAGCCTGAGCAGCACCACTAGGCAATCTGCTATCTTGAACACTGTGAGCCATGTTCAGCAATCTAAGGGGGATTAAAATCACTCACTAGATGGTGATGGATGAATTAATGCATGATCAAGTGCCAAAACGAGCACTGCAGATTCCAAGAGCTTTAGTATTTCAGAGTCAAGGAGTAGCTGTGGCAGACAGGACTTAACAGCTAACATTTGCTGCGTGTTCACTTAGTGCCAGACTCTGTTCCGTGTCCTTTAGTAGCATGATTTCATTTAATCCTCACATCAACCCCATGAGTTAAATACTATTATTATCTCCATTTCACAAGCAAGGAAACTAAGGCCTAGAGACGTTAAAGAATTTATCCAAAAGTACACAGTAGTAATTGGGAAGACCTGGTTCTCAAATCTAGATACCCTGACTCCATTCTGCTGTACATTCTCCCTACAAAACTGTGGTATCTCTGGTTTTACAGTCATGCCCCCCAAAATCAGAGGTGTCTCATTTAGTTTAGTTCATGGTGGCTGCCTTCTGATCTTCAGGGACTTACACTTCTAGGCTCCCTTTTTAACGTGAAACCAGGCAAACTGGCTGTAATGAAACAGTCTGAAGCTTTGTCACATCTGAGCCCACTGCATTCATGAGGATCTAGCCCATGCTGATGGGTTAAGGCTCTGTGAAAGTGAGCAGCGAAAGCATCAAAATAACCCATAATAGAAGATTTATGAAGAGCACTGATATTATGATTTGAGGATAGTTACACAGATCGTTCAAACTATTTACATCTTTTTCACTCAAATAACAAGCAAGGCAGAATGCAAATTATGTGCAAGGCACTGCAATAGACATCATGGGTATGCACTGCAGGGTTTGGAAAACCTCTGCGGATCTTCAGAGACAAGTGTACTTAACATTTTTTATTACGACTTAAGGTTTTAATTCTAAGCACGCTCATCTTAGTAGGTAAGTTGAGTATGGAAAGTACTACATACCACTAAGGGGAAATACACGAAAAGGAAACACCCCCCAAATTAGTTGAGAATACTTATGTTAAATAAAAGCCAATAACTCTAAGACCCACTATGATCATATTCACAGCCTCAAGAGGACAGTGCTACTAATACTAATGAAGTAAAAGGAATTCCTTCTTCAGTAATAAAATATTTAGTCTTTTTAATACTGTTCCTGGGGGAACAAAACCAAATAATTTTGTCAACAAACACGAATGATCTCTATTAGAATAATGAAAAGTGGAAAAAAGGTGGGCTTTTATGTCCTTTGTTAAATAACTTAAACATTTATCTAGACAAGTATCATATTTAAGGAGCCAAAGTCAGCCTCAAAGGGAACCAGCTGGCCATGAAATACAATCTCTTTAGCTGGATGGAGGGATAAGGATAAACAAAGTTCAGTCCTTCGTGCAGAACATGGAGCGAAGATAGAAAGCACATTGCCCTGGGATTTGTCCGGAGCAGGTGTCAGCAGCCTCTGTGAGATGGCTGCCAAGCCTTTATTTATTCACTTCTCATGAACTCGAAGAGGGAAGGGCTCTAGCATCTTTAGGTCTCTCTCTCTCTCACACACACACACGCACACATACACCCAGGATGCACTTGGAGACAGCTAAGTTAAATCTATAAGCAGAAACACTGAAAAAAGCACCTGGTTTACGTTTTCTGCTCTCCCCTCGCTCTCAAAGAATTTCTCTTCCCACAATTCCAGTTACTGCTCCTAGGGCTTCTTTAGAGCCCTCAAGAATTCCCTTCCGTAACTCAAATAGCCTTAAGGCAGACCACACCTTACATTCATCCTTGCAAAAGCCTTTGTGAAGCTGAAAGACAGATAACATTCAAGCACAGTTAGGACATTATGACCCAAGCGGAGAACAATTCACTTCTATGTGTTTATCTGGTCCCACTGGCCTGGATGCAGGAGGCAGAGAGAAAGAGTAACCCTGTTGCTGGTTAAGAGAGGGAGTAGCTGCTTATTTTCTTGCTGTTCTATTTTTATCTGTGTTAAGATCTCAGAGGAAGGTGTAATAAATCAGTTTTGAGGCTGGAATGCCATACTACAATCATATTTTACATATATTTATACTACTGGGTGAATGAGTAAACAAGAATAATTGAGTTCTGACCAGAGCCTAGAGCACGGTATCTGGGATTTATGAGAACAGCAAACAATATAGTTTGGTTTACCCCTAGGTTGCTAGCAAACAGATTTTCTTTTTTTTACTACTATTTACCTACACACTAGAGCCAAGTAGAGCAATGCAATTAAAGTGTTCCAGGTCATCATAATAAATAAAAAGAGCCTTAAGTATACTTGGATAATTTGATGAAACATTTACTTTTTCTAATTTACTCCTATATATTTCTATTTCTTTCTTTCTTCTGTTTAGTTTAATTCTAAATAAATTTTAAATAAATAAATTAGTCTATACCTAAGAACAGAAGTAATATGTAAGACTGATGACAGAGCACTAATTAGAGACCTTTAAAAATCTTTATAATTTAATAACTTGTAATCAAATAGAAACTCACAGCCACCTTTACTTACTACAGTTGGGAGTTTTTAGCCTATTTATCTATTTTCTCTGTCTTCGATATTCAACCATATCTATAAGACATGTTGTTGACTCCAATATCATGTCATGCTGCTTAAAGTTAAATTGCACAATTTTCCTTGGTAAACTATTTATCTTCCCTCTGAGTCTCAATCTGTGTATTTTGGGTGGCATGCCATCCTGACGCCTAGTCAATCAGAGCAGAAGTTCCCCCAGGAGGCTGGGTCAGAGACCATAGGATCCAAATTGGTCCCATTACAGTGGATCCCAGGATTTACATGGAAATTTCCAGAGGACACTTTCTCCCATTTCCTCTGGACTTGAACACTGGAGAGGTTAGGCTTAGCCAGCCTGAGAATGAAGCCAACACATAGGATAGCTGAATGAAGAGAGATGGCAAAACCAGGTCCTAATGATAGTATTTTAAGTCCTGTATCAAACCCCTAGATTTTCTGTTACACAAGTCAATATATTCTTTTTCTTAAGCTACTTGGAATTATCTCTCCTTTTCCATGTTATCAGAGGAGACCTGCCTGACACAGAGACTGAGTTAGTTGCTTTTACCCTATTATACCCTTTTTGTTTCTATTCTCTAACTCAGTGTGTTAGATATTTATTAACAACAAGAATACCATATTTTTTAACTAAAGCAAAACTTTTTCATACTTTGTGTCCCAAGAACTTTGATGGATGAGTTGTGAGGCCAACGTCCATGCACAAACATTCCAGTAAAGGAGTTTGTCATTGAGTCCTGACCCTGTTTTCAGCCACGGTGTCACATGCTGTGCTGTTACTCACAGACTGAAATTCAGATTTCAAATTTTCACTTAACATGCTTTCAAAAACGATTACATTGTAAAACCAGTGAAATGAAACAGTATTGTGAGAGAGGACACCTGGCAGAAGTCAGGTGATGCAATTAAAGGCCCTGGAAATTGCCAGATCTTTTTAATAGATCATCAAATTCTCAAAGTGTGGAAAGACTGTTACAAACAACACATGATTATGAAGAACCACAGTCAGGCCCCTAAATAGTTTATCTATTAAAAATCTTTGGCTGACTTTCAAGAAAAGCTATTTAACTTCCAGAAATACTTAAGTCATTTAAAGATAAAAAGAAAGCGTGAACTTAATCAAATAGGAAATACAGACAAAATCCCAGTGCTCTTCCACATTATAGTGTCACTGTATCAAGCCTAAACATACTAAAGAAGTCACTATCCTAGGAAGTGTGTTTTCCATGGTGCTACATTTGAGTGCCCATTGATGAGAATGACTCAGAAAAGTCTTTAAACTCCAAATACAAAGAAGCATTATAACTCTATTTATGAAAGAGAAGACACAAAATGCCATTGCTTATGTAAATTCATTAACAAAAAGGTACTAAATTTCATTTATAGATTTTGGTTCTAAGATGCAGCTGCTGCTGCTAAGTCGCTTCAGTCATGTCCGACTCTGTGCGACCCCATAGACGGCAGCCCACCAGGCTCCCCAATCTCTGGGATTCTCCAGGCAAGAACACTGGGGTGGGTTGCCATTTCCTTCTAAGATGTAGACTAACGCACAACACCAGAGGATAAGGAAAAAGGAAGGAAGAGGAGGAGAAGGAGGAGGAGGAAGAAGGGAGGAAAAGAGCGAGGGAGGGAAGAAGGGAGGAAAAGAGCGAGGGAGGGAAGAAGGAAGGAAGGAAGGGGAGAGAAAAGAAAGAAATTAATTCTTAACAAGAAAAGGAATTCTTGGTGGGCATGAACTTGAGGAAATAATGGAAACAGTGACAGCCTTTAGTTTCTTGGGCTTCAAAATCACTGCAGATGGTGGCTGCAGCCATGAAATTAAAAGACACTTGCTCCTTGGAAGAAAATCTATGACAAATATAGACAGCATATTAAAAAGCAGAGACATTACTGACAAAGGTCTAGTCAAAGCTAGGTTTTTCCAGTAGTCGTGTATGAATGTGAGAGTTGGACCATAAAGAAAGCTGAGTGCTGAAGAATTGATGCTTTTGAACTGTGGAGTTGGAGAAGACTCTTGAGAGTCCCATGAACAACAGGGAGATCAAACCAGTCCATCCTAAAGGAAATCAGTCCTGAATTTTCATCGGAAGAACTAATGCTGAAGCTGAAGCTCCTTGACTCCCTGATGCGAAGAGCTAACTCATTAGAAAAGACCCTGATGCTGGGAAAGACTGAAGGCACGAGGAGAAGGGGATGACAGAGGATGAGTTGGTTGGATGGCATCACCGACTCGATGGACATGAGTTTGAGCCAGCTCCAAGAGTTGGTGATGGACAGGGAAGCCTGGTGTGCTGCAGTCCATGGGGTTGCAGAGAGTCAGACCCGACTGAGTGACTGAACTGAGCTGAACTGATGGACTTGTGGAGTATTGCTAAAAGAAACACTGGCAGCCATAGCAGTGAGCCAAAATCACAGGAGTAAGTATAAGAGGCATCCATTGTGTGGGAAGCTATCACAACTGGAAGTCATTATAGGCAAGAAGTCTTTGGGACCTTTATATCTGGTGCACACCACAGCTGCTGAGCTAAGAAGTCAAGACAGCCATCCTGAAAGAAAATACTGCCCTGGCTGTAGCCATGTTATGTGGTATTAGGAGAACTACATCATCACCACTGGAAGTCATTTTAGACACGCAGGCAACTGTCACTGCTTGGCATACACACAGAAGAATTCTGTCACCGAAGATAAATATCCAAATAAGATCTACTAATCCCATGGCAACACCAGGAAAGACTGTCATCAAGCTCAGTCATTCAACTCATAAGGAAGAACTTTGACTTAAGGAGATGAATTAACAGAAAGGTCTTCAAAGAATATTTAATACTATAGGAGAGACAAAACAGGAAATTCAATAAAATACATAAGAACAAGAAGAAGTGGTTATGAAGAAAAAATAATAGTAATAAAATAATCAGTTAAAGGTCTGTCAAGTGAAAAATGTACTCATTAGTAAATTTCATTGTTGTTTAGTCACTAAGTCATGTCCAACTCTTTTGCAGCCCCCTGGACTGTAGCCCACCAGGCTCCTCTGTCCATGGGATTTCCCAGGCAAGAATACTGGAGTGGGTTGCCATTTCTTTCTCCAGGGGATCTTCCTGACCCAGGGACTGAACCTGTCTCTCCTGCATTGGTAGGCGGTTACTTTACCAATGAGCCCCTAGAAGAGCCACATACAACTTAATAAACAGACTGACTACTTCCAGTAGACTGGATCTACTTCCAAGTAAGTTGGTAAACTGGAATATACTTCTGTGGAGTTCCTCCAGGACATAATACAGAGGTAATGAGATGTAAACTCTGGAGAAAATTTAAAAGACAAAGAAAATAGATGCAGAAGTTCTAATGTCTGACAATGAATCTTCCTAAGAGGAGAAGAAAGACAGAAAGGAAGAGCTATGGTTGGAGAAATACAGACAAAGAATTTCTAAGAACTAAGTGACAGGATTCTTTATCCAAAGAGTTCATCACTGCTACCAGAAAAAAGACAATTCAGAAAAATTTAAAAAAAAAAAAAAAAAAAAAANAAAAAAAAAAAAAAAAAAAAAAACAGGCCTAGAAACAAACATTTCAGACCATGAAGGATAAAAAGAAAAATCCTTTATTTCTCCTCTTCTTCCTCTACTTAATAGGTTTCTTCCACTTTCTGAAAGCACAGGAGGCAGTAGTGAGTCTGGAGCTGAAGAGGTGTTTGGCCATGCAGCAAGCAAGGGGTTCAAGGAAGTGGCAATAGAGACAAAGGCCAAGTAGGCACGAGGTGGGGAGGACGGAAAAGGGAGTGATGAAGGGCTGATGATGGAGCAAAGGCCAAATATATGGCTCCTGTGCTCAGGAGATTAGTTATATGCAGAAAGACCGAGAAAAGAAGTAACTCTACTAAACACAATAGGGGAATTCCCTGGTGGGCCAGTGGTTAGGACTTGTGCTTTTACTGCTGTGGGCCTGGGTTCGATCCCCAGGCAAGGAACTAAGATCCCACAAGCCATGTGGCAGGGCCTAAATAAATAAATAAATGACACTATAAAGATGACTAATGATACTGTGAGCCAGATTTTTCAGTGTTGGAGAAGTGAGTTATAAATAAGAAAAGGAGGACAGCTAGAAAGAAGCTTGAGCTGTTAAATTGGAATTGGGGATATTAGTGCGAACTCATGTTTGAACATACTTTATACATTTCTATGGGTAGATACATAAATAGACATAGATATGTATGTGTCATAATATGTGTATACATATGTCCATATGCACATATATATTTTGTACCTTCTTTGGAGAGCATCTAGAAGCAATGACGCTCTAGGAACTAACAATGAACATAAGTGAGTGCCCAGATAGTAGTTTCAAAATTCCATCTTCCTCTAAAGGAACCTACAATCCTTGAGGAAATAACTGATTCCAGGATAGAGGCAAGAAAAGTATAAGATGGTCCTGGAATATCTTGGTGTGCCAGAATATAAGAAAGTAGTTAAAGAATAATTGGGCAGGGTGTGGGCCAGTTACCTAATGGATAATATATCTGGTTACAGATCAGAATAATCGGGCAGTTTAAAGGACATAAAAGCCAGCTTTGAAGAGGTTCATACTGGCCAAATTAAACAATTTGAGCATTAAAATAATGATAGTAGTAGTTTAATGTTAGTCACTCAGTCGTGTCTGACTCTTTGCAACCCCATGGACTGTAGCCTGCCTGGTTCCTCTGTCCATGAGATTTCCCAGGCAAGAATACTGTAGTGTGTAGTCATTCCCTTCTCCAGGGGATCTTCCTGACCCAGGGATCAAGCCCAGGGATCAAACATGTGTTTCTTGCGTCTCCTGCATTGGCAGGCAGATTCTTTACCACTAGCACCACTGGGAAGTCCAAATAGGAACTGATTAAAACTCAGTGAATAAAACAGAAATCCCTGAGTTGATACATACATATACACATACATAAAAGGGGTGATAATTCTACTACTTTCTTAGTAGAATTCCTATTAACAAGTGCTGGAAAAAAGACAGAAATAGAAAATTACCGTACGGCAACAGCCATATGGTAGTTGATTCAGGTGGGAATAGTCAATAGATGCTAAGGTTTCTGGGTTTGATGAAGAATGGATATTGATATAATCCAATATCTCCCTCCAAAATAGCTATCAATTACAAAAAGGAAAATGAAGCCTTCATAATGGAGAAGTAGAAGAAACCAATATGATCAGGGTCAACATCAAAAAGAAGTTAAAAACATGACTTTCATAGAAATTCAGAAAGATCACACATCAAAGATTTATAAACTGCTTTATTTGTAAGTAATCAAAAATGAAAAAAAATTGTTATTTTAGGCAAAAATATTACCTAGAACTTAGAAATAGGCAGCACATCTTGTAATGTCATTAAAGAGCAAAGATCTACCCAACAATTACTTAAGGCAGATTTCTGCAATTTTTATCAGTAACGTACTGAAGAGCATACATTCTTGATCTTGCAAGCCACAGGGTGTCCATCACAGTGACTGAACCCTGTTGCTGTCACACAAAAGGAGCCACAGACATCCCCCTGATAAAAATTAATGACTGAACTTGACTCATACTGCACTGGATTTGCCTGCAGGCTGTAGTTTACCAAGCCCTAATCTAGAGAAATATAGGTAAAATAAGAGGAAATGGGTGGGGAGAGAAACAAGAATTATAATAATTTGAAAATTCATATAAGAGAGCAGAAATAATTCTAAACATATCAGTAATTATAATACAAATGAATGGATTAAATTATTCAAAACAGATTTAAACTATTCAAGCTCTATTTAACAACAACAAAATGCCAGGCTAGTTATAATAAAAAGAAACCTGATAGTGTCTGATTAATAAAAGAATGAAGGCAAAAGTCATTAACAAATGAAGGAATGGCTTCATTCACATAAAAGCAATAAAATATATTATCACCAAACAACATAAAATGTATCGGAATGAAAAGAAAAAAACTCAGAACTGGAAAAAGAAACTAATAAGCTTATAGAAATAGTAAGAATTTTTAAGATACCTATTTCAGATAGCAATAGATCAAGCAGATTCAAAATAAGTGTAGTGGACAATGTCTGAATAATATAACAACATTTGCTAATACATATAAATATGTACATGTGTGTCTACGTAGATATTTCTATATATACACAAACATATAGAGAGAGATCAGTATATACATGAATATATACACACACTCAGAGAATAAACACTTTTTTAATATAAGTAAGAAATTTATGATAAATAACCACTTGCTACCCACAAGGGAAGTTTCAACAAATACAAATACAAAACCAAAAAAAAAATATTATGCACACCATGTTCACTGCCCAAAATATAATAAAATCATGTATACATAACTAAGATAGCAAAAAACAGTAAAAACATGGAATAATAGTAAATTATTTTGGGGCTTTCAAAACTATCATTTGAAATTGATAACATCTTAAAACTGAAGAAATATAAGCCTACATCTTCTATTCAAAATTACAAAACCCAGAAAGCTCTGAGAAGTCTGAGGTAAGTTTTTAATTTATTTGGCATCAAAACACAATCTGATCTGAAATTTTTAGTAGAAAAAGATATTCTGAAGTGACAGGAGACCATTTAAAGACTTAATCCTATGGAGTGTGAATATTCATTTTTTGCCATTCATTGATGGCAAAAAAAATATTTCTGAGTAACCAGTGCTGTCCCAGGCCCCTCTAGAAGAAGTTACATAATAAATTTATATGAATTATGTTACCATTCTAAAAATCTAAGAATTTTTCAACTTCAAACAGGTATCAAACTCAAGTGGTTTCTAAAGGGACTGTAGACCGGTTACAGTATTTCTTCTATACTCTGAACCTAAGAGAAAGCATAGTGAAAGGAGCTTGTCAACTCCAATATCAATTTTTCTACCTCCTAAAAACATCCTAATCAAATACTTTTCTGTGGCAAGACTCCAATTTTATGACTATTATAATATACAAACTTAAACTATTTAATTTTCTCCTTTCATGCAGAGAATAATGGAATGCAAATATTTTTCCTTGCCTAGAGGCAGGGTTTGAATATTAAGAAAGAGAACTAATATTTTGCTTGTTAATGATTCAACCTCTAAAGGTAATGAGCCATCAAAGTTTACTGTGAGAAAACAACAAGAGAACTAAAGGAAAGGAAAACTGCCTGTAAGGGAAGTCCAAATAGAGAGGAACAGATCTGCCCCTCCCACCCCTTATTCCTGACAAAAAGGAAGCTGGACAGAGGTAAGGAAATGAAAGAGGGTAACAAGAGGAGCCCTGGGAAATTTGGAGCCCAAGCAGAGAGCTTGCAACCTGGGAAGAAACCAGTAGGTAGATCTAGTTAAGAACCACTGCCAAGAGCACCAGTCAAGTGCCCAGATGGTGAACGCAAGCCGAAGAAACTGGAGCCTTCACTTGAGTAAGAATGTCAGCAACTCCAGGTGATCCTCTCCTTAGCAACAAGAAAGGACTTCAGAACCCAGTGGTTCATCTAGTGTTTGAATAACCCATAGAGGAAATCTTCCTCCTGATGATAATGTTGCAGACCCTCTTAAATTCAAGATGCATGCATGTGTGGTTAGTTGCTCAGTTAGCATCCAACTTTTTGTGACCCCATGGACGGTAGCCTGCCAGACTCCTGTGTCCATGGAACTTTCCAGGCAAGAAGACGGGAGTGGCTTGCCATTTCTTCCTCCAGGGATCTTCCTGACCCAGCGATCGAATATACATCTCTCGCATCTTCTGCACTGGCAGGCAGATTCTTTACCACTGAACCCCTGGGAAAACCAATGATAGGAGAGATGGATCCTGGATAACTAGAGTAGTATCAATGATGGGGAAGTTACTCCTTGCATTTCTGGTGCCGATGAAGGGGTACAGAGCTGAGAAAGATTTTATTTTGTAAGTGGCTTAAGAGATTCTCCAAATTCTGAATGATTTGTAAATATATAATAATACATGTTCCTCTTTACTGGTAATTGTTACCAGAAGTGTGGGCAGTTTTAGTTACTACACCAATCTTTGAAATAGAGAAACAAACCAGACTTTGAAATAAAGAGTACAACAAAAATCATATTAAAAATAATAGCAGTGTGTGTGACAGATTTAATGCAAAAAGATTTCTATATAGGTACTACTAAGGTAAACAAACTAGAGCAACAACAAACCCTGAGAGATCTCTGTAATCTCAAGGACCTATTTCCTGTGCTGAGTGGGTCTTTATCTCAAGCCTGGGGAAGGAAACAAGCTCTTGTCTTTCATACTTTCACTGACCGTCATTATCCTCATTCAAATCTACCTAAATTCCATCCACACATGAATTCACTTTCCGTTCAGAGTTTCCAAAAATGACAAGCCCAAGGGAGCATTAGGTTAGATGATAATTTTCAAAAGAAGATCAAATGTCGTTCACACAAATGTAAAATTAACACATGTCAAAGATGTTACTTAACTCATTAATTAAACGAGGGGCCCATTTCAATGGGTTCAAAGCGGGGATCTCAAAGAAGACATACTGCTGAATCTGTAATACTGAGATGAATTTGCAAAACTGGCTTTCCCACGGGGGGAAAATGTTTTCCTTCTATCAGAAAAATATTTTTACATGTCTACAGACAAGAATTATTTTCATTATGATGCTATTGGTAAAGAACTCGCCTGCAATGCAGGAGACTTAAGAGATACAGGTTCGATCCCTGGGTCAGGAAGATCCCCTGCAGGAGGACATGGCAACCCACTCCAATATTCTTGCCTGGAGAATCCCATGGACAGAGGAGCCTGGCGAGCTACAGTCCATGGGGTCGCAAAGAGTCAGACACAGCTAAAGCGACTTAGCACGCATCCATTTTATACAACTTTGTACAAAGTTGTAAAACAGCTTAGCTAGAGACAAAGTTGCATATCCCTATAGGTTCAGATAATCTCCAAAGGCTCTAAAATTGCATTGAAAATATAGAAAGTCACTCCTTCGTTTGTTTTGAAGTCATAAATTTCCCCATTACAAATATTATTGAAAACAATTTTTTAAATGTCACAGCTATTTCCAATTCTCCAAATAAAGGTGAAGGTTCTGTTTTAAAGGAAATGCTTATCACTTATGTGGATTATAATGAACTATCAAGACTTTTGATAATTGTCAAAGTATCAGTGATAGTGAGTAGGCAGAAATAATTAGTTCTTGGGCTTCCCTGGTGGCTCAGAGGTTAAGGCATCTTCCTCCAATGCGGGAGACCCAGGTTCGATCCCTGGGTCGGGAAGATCCCTTGGAGAAGGAAATGGCAATCCACTCCAGTATTCTTGCCTGGAGAATCCCATGGATGGAGAAGCCTAGTAGGTTACAGTCCATGGGGTCACAAAGAGTCGGACACGACTGAGCGATTTCATCTTCACCTTCACCTTCTGACACTTAGTAGATATACTTACAGTTTGCAAGGATAAAGAGAAAAATATTTCATCAATCGTTACTTTAAAAATAATATCCAGTAGAAGAAACATCTGGACAGTCATCAATAGCAATATCAATGAATATATATGTACTATAATATTTCTGGGTAGAACTAAGATCAATAGAAGGAATCTGTTAATTCTCAAGAAAAGGGCTCAGTTCAGTTAAGTTCAGTCACTCAGTCATGTCCAACTCTTTGCAACCCCTTGGACTGTAGCACGCCAGGCCTCCCTGTCCATCACCAACTCCCAGAGTTTACACAAACTCATGTCCATTGATTTGGTGAGGCCATCCAACTATCTCATCCTCTGTCATCCCCTTCTCCTTCTGCCTTCAATTTTTCCCAGCATCAGGGTCTTTTCCAATGAGTCAGTTCTTCACATCAGGTGAAGAATTTCAGCTTCAACATCAGTCCTTCCAATGAATATTTAGGACTGATTTCCTTTAGGATGAACTGGTTGGATCACCTTGCAGTCCAAGAGACTCTCAAGAGTCTTCTCCAACACCATAGTTCAAAAGCATCAATTCTTTGGCACCCAGCTTTCTTTATAGTCCAACTCTCATGTCCATACATGACTACTGGAAAAACTATAGTCTTGACTAGACGGACCTTTGTTTAATGTCTCTGCTTTTTAATATGCTATCTAGGTTGGTCATAACTTTTCTTGCAAGGAGTAAGCATCTTTTAATTTCATGGCTGCAATCACCATCTGCAGTGATTTTGGAGCCCACAAAAATAAAGTCTGACACTGTTTACACTGTTTCCCCATCTATTTGCCATGCAGTGATGGGACCATATGCCATGATCTTAGTTTTCTGAATGTTGAGTTTTAAGTCAACTTTTTTACTCTCCTCTTTCACTTTCATCAAGAGGCTCTTTAGTTCTTCTTCACTTTCTGTCATAAGGGTGGTGTCATCTGCATATCTGAGGTTATTGATATTTCTCCTGGCAATCTTGATTCCAGCTTGTGCTTCATCCAGCCCATTGTTTCTCATGATGTACTCTGCATATAAGTTAAATAAACAGAATGACAATATACATCCTTAACGTACTCCTTTCCCAATTTGGAACCAGTCTGTTGTTCCATGTCCAGTTCTAGCTGTTGCTTCCTGACCTGCATACAGATTTCAAAAGGCAGGTCAGGTGATCTGGTATTCCCATCTCTTTAAGAATTTTCCACAGTTTATTGTGATCCACACAGTCAAAGGCTTTGGGATAGTCAATAAAGCAGAAATAGATGATTTTCTGGAACTCTCTTGCTTTTTCCATGATCCAGCAGATGTTGGCAATTTGATCTCTGGTTCCTCTGCCTTTTATAAAACCAGCTTGAACATCTGGAAGTTCACAGTTCACGTACTGTTGAAGCCTGGCTTGGAGAATTTTGAGCATGTGTGTGTGTGAGATGAGTGCAATTGTGCAATAGTGTGAGCATTGCCTTTTGGGGGGATTGAAATGAAAATTAACCTTTTCCAGTCCTGTGACTACTGCTGCATTTTCCAAATGTGTGTGAGATGAGTGCAATTGTGCAATAGTGTGAGCATTGCCTTTTGGGGGGATTGAAATGAAAATTAACCTTTTCCAGTCCTGTGACTACTGCTGCATTTTCCAAATGTGTGTGAGATGAGTGCAATTGTGCAATAGTGTGAGCATTGCCTTTTGGGGGGATTGAAATGAAAATTAACCTTTTCCAGTCCTGTGGCCACTGCTGCATTTTCCAAATGCATATTGAGTGCAGCACTTTCACAGCATCATCTTTCAGGATTTGAAATAGCTCAACTGGAATTCCATCACCTCCACTAGCTTTGTTCATGGTGATGCTTCCTAAGGCTCACTTGACTTCACATTCCAGGATGTCTGGCTNCACTAGCTTTGTTCATGGTGATGCTTCCTAAGGCCCACTTGACTTCACATTCCAGGATGTCTGGCTCTAGATGAGTGATCACACCATCGTGATTATCTAGGTCATGAAGATCTTTTTTATACAGTTCTTCTGTGTATTCTTGCCACCTCTTCTTAATATCTTTTGCTTCTGTTAGGTCCATACCATTTCTGTCCTTTATTGAGCCCATCTTTGCATGAAATGGTCCCTTGGTATCTCTAATTTTCTTGAAGAGATCTCTAGTCTTTTCCATTCTATTGTTTTCCTCTGTTTCTTTGCACTCACTGATCACTGAGGAAGGTTTTCTTATCTCTCCTTGCTATTTTTTGGAACTCTGCATTCAGATGGGTATATCTTTCTTTTTTTCCTTTGCCTTTAGCTTCTCTTCTTTTCTCAGCTATTTGTAAGGCCTCCTCAGACAGCCATTTTGCTGTTTTGCATTTCTTTTCCATGAGGATGGTCTTGATCCCTGGGTCCTGTACAATGTCATGAACCTCCATCCATAGTTCAATAGGCACTCTATCAGATCTAATCAAATCAAATCAATTCAAATCAAAAAAGGGGTTACTAGAGAATATTTAGCAAGTTGCTCAAACTTTTTTAGAGACATTTTAAAGAGACTTGGGCCACTCAAATTGTCATTTTTGAAATGTGTTTTACAGTCTAAAACAACAAAAATACAGTGAATTAAATGCTAAGGATAACTGACATATTAAGTATGGATCAAAATATTGGTACAACAAGGTTTTCTTTAACATATTACACATCACGTATGTTGAGGTCTCATATATAGCCCAAAGAAACCCAGCCTGCTTTTATAAATTTTGAGTCATCATATCTCTGCGTAAATGTTATAGCACTGACATATAATTTTAGGGCACTCTCCTTACGATTTAAAGCCAAGTCTCCCAATCACAGATAAAAGCCACAAATTATAACATCAGGAAAGTGTCTTATTTTCTAAAAAGTATTACTTGCTGACATGACAGAACTATACTATAGTAAAAAGTAGGAATTCTCCTTGTATATTTCTCAAAAGAAAGCTGGGAAGACTCTGCTTCCAGTTAATACAGCAAAGTTAAATATCAGAGTAATTCTCTTCTCAAAATTAATTATAAAATGCAAAACAATAGCTTAACACATTAGAGAATACTGACAGCAGGGAGAACGTGAGAAGCAGCGGTCCTGGAGAGAAGGCAAGTACACAGAGAGGAGCCTCTCTGCTCTGTGATCTTCCTCAAGACACCCGCAGATCTGCCACAGAGAGAAACAGAGGCTAAACACGAAGACAAACCTGGCTGCAACATTCTCACGGGGCTGAAGAGACAGGATTCAGAGTTGAGGGCATCCAATAGGGTACACTGGAGAAAGAAATGGCAACCCACTCCCATATTCTTGCCTGGAAGATCCCCCGGACAGATGAGCCTGGTGGGCTAAATTCCATGGCGTGGCAAAAGAGTTAGACACGGCTTAGCGGCTAAACAATAGGGTAGACTTGAAGAAAATGAGAAAACACAGAAAAAGTGTACCTGAAATTCTGCATGCAATTTCTCTGCAAAGGGTTTTCCATCTTTGAAACCACATATGCAGAGAGCAAGACCCGCAGAAACCTAGCCAAAAATAGTAGTACGACAGGTAGCGAAGCAAAGACCCTGGCAGCATGGTAGTACTGAGAACCTGTAGATTAGAATTCAGGGCTCAGAAAGCAGAGGTGATACAGGAAACACCCTCATGACTGAGGCCACAGAAAAGCTATACCTTAGAAGTAAGGACTTTGTCCTAAGAATGAAGGCAATTTAGAATAAGACCAATCCTATCAGAGTAGAGAATCCATTTTCCACTAGATCAAGGTGATCTGCCATAGCGCTCTCTTCCTGTCAAATGAAACTAAACTATCTTGGGGAAAGACACCATCACCTATGATCGCTATGATTTTTCATTCAGAATATCAATACTTCATCAAATATTATGAGAGAAAATAAGAAATTGGAACATATAGCAACAAAGTAGGAAAAATTAGAGAACAGATATAGAACTAAAGATGATTCAGCTGTTGGAGTTATCATTAAATTTTAAAATAACAATGCTTAATGTATTCTTTATAACAGAGAGAAGGGTAAAAATTTTATAAGAAAACAGGGATCTACTAAAAAGAATCAAGTATGAATCGTATGAATGAAAACTGATAATAATTGAAATCAAGAATCCAATACATATGTTCAATAGCAGAAAAGGCAAAGATAAGAAAACTAAAAGAGAATAACTAGGAAACATACACGTGAAAAGGCAGAAAGAATATTCAACAGGGACAGTTCAATGGGAAAAGAATAGTCTTTTTAAAGGTGGCGCTGGGACAGCCTCAAATGCACATGCAACAGAATAAAGCTGAAACACATGCAAAATGAACTCAAAATAGGTTAGATCCATACGTGTAAAGCTAAAGTCATAAAACATCTCCAAGACTCTAGCTTTAGCAATGGTTTCTTAGATATGCCACCAAAAGCACAAGTGACAAAAAGAAAAAAATGCATAAGTTGGATTCCAGTAAATTAAAACATCTGCACTTTTAAGGACATCACCAAGAAAATGAAAAAAGAAAACACCCTTAAATAATGGGAGAAAATATCAGCAAATTATGTATTTGATAAGAGATACAAACAGAATATAAAAAGAACTATAAGAAAGAATGAAGTCCTTATATATGCTCATATAGATAAAGCTTGGAAATATTTTGCTAAGTGAGAGAAGACAGACAAAGGTGATAGTTTTGTGATTCTATTTTTACGAAATGTCAAAATATGCAAATGTCTAGAGACAAGAAGGAGATTATCAGTTGCCAAGGACAGGGAGAAAATGGAATATGAATTGATAACGGGTACAAGGTTTCTTCAGGGATGATGAAGTTAGACAGCATTTCAGTTCAGTTCAGTTCAGCCGCTCAGTCGTGTCTGAATCTTTGTGACCACATGAATTGCAGCACGCCAGGCCTCCCTGTCCATCACCAACTCCTGGAGTTCACTCAGACTCACCTCCATCGAGTGGGTGATGCCATCCAGCCATTTCATCTGCTGTCGTCCCCTTCTCCTCCTGCCCCCAATCCCTCCCAGCATCAGAGTCTTTTCCAATGAGTCAGCCCTTCGCATGAGGTGACCAAAGTACTGGAGTTTCAGCTTTAGCATCATTCCTTCCAAAGAAATCCCAGAGCTGATCTTCAGAATGGACTGTTTGGATCTCCTTGCAGTCTGAGGGACTCTCAAGAGTCTTCTCCAACACCACAGTTCAAACGCATCAATTCTTCGGTGCTCAGCTTTCTTCACAGTCCAACTCTAACTGTATAAATATAAATTAGACATTATATTTCAGTTCAGATCAGTTCAGCCGCTCAGTCGTGTCTGACTCTTTGGGACCCCTTGAATCACAGCACGCCAGGCCTCCCTGTCCATCACCAACTCCCACAGTTTACTCAAACTCCTGTGCATTGATTCAGTGATGCCATCCAACCATCTCATCCTCTGTCATTCCCTTCTCCCGTCTTCAATCTTTCCCAGCATCAGGGTCTTTTCAAATGAGTCAGTTCTTCGCATCAGGTGGCCAAAGTATTGGAGGTTCAGCTTCAATATTAGTCCTTCTAATGAATATTCAGGACTGATTTCCTTTAGGATGGACTGGTTGGATCTCCTTTGCAGTCCAAGGGACTCTCAAGAGTCTTCTCCAACACCACAGTTCAAAAGCATCAATTCTTTGGTGCTCAGCTTTCTTTATAGTCCAATTCTCACATCCATACATGACCACTGGAAAAACCATAGCCTTGCCTAGAGGGACCTTTGTTGGCAAAGTAATTTGTCAAAGAAAGACAGAATATTTAGAGCTCTACAAATACAACAAAAAACAATGAATTGGAAATCTTTAAAAGGATGCATTTTATGCTCTGTAAATTATTAATATGAATCAAGCTGTTATAAACTAAAATTCAGAAACAAGACTGAGAGAATTCAATATAAGTATATGCTAAAAAACATACTGTTAGGAAAATGATGAAGCTGTAAATCTTGTGATATAGGAATTAAGGAAAAGGATCAAAAGTTTAGAATGTAAGTAAATCTAAGTTAATATTAGTTGATTTTTCAAAGTGACTTATGGGATTTAAAATACATGGAAACTAAGACATATAACAACAACAGCACAAAAAATGACAGTTACTCTGGTGAGAATGTTTATGAGAGCCTTCCATTGTCCAGAAAGCAGTAAAAGCACTAATTTAACCTGGATTCTAATTTAATGTAGATAGTAATAATTCAAGAATGCATGTTGTAATCTCTTTATTAACTGTAATATCTTTATTCGGAGAAGGCAACGGCACCCCACTCCAGTACTCTTGC